>WHYT01014990.1:0-43920 GCA_009806455.1 Tetrax tetrax
CCCCAAAAAAAAAAAAAAAACCTAGCAGCTTCAAAATCATACAGTGAATGCATGAAATCGCAATGCTAAAAGGGATAAGTCAGAGAGATGCAAATCTGGTTGTTTTCTCTACTTAAAAAAAAAAAAAAGGAAGAAAACCCACACTAAAACTTTCAAGGTCTCAGGGTCAATGACTTAGGAATACAACATTCACCGAGGAATTTCACTGGAGACTACGAGGGGTATGATTAAGGAGTCATGTAAGAATAGCATGTTTGGATCCTTTTATGTACTTGTTTGCACCAAAATTGCCCGTAGTGCATCACATTCTGGTAAAATGTGGCAAGGTCAACAACTTCCTAGAGACTTTAGAAACTAAGTTTTCTTAATTATACAAACCCTTTTGACTCCCTAGGAACACTCTCTTGAGCTACTCTGAGGAAATCTGTCAATACTGTAATAATAGCAGTAAGTTAAAATGATAAATCCATTTACGGCAAAGGAATCCAGAAAGCTTAGAAACAATGTGTAGTCCTGACACCTTCAAGCTCCACATGTCCTTCAGGAAGAGCGAGCCTGTTACGATGATCAGAAACTCAATGTCATCCAATGAGATGTGCACTGCCAAAGAGGCATTCCCCTGATGGATGGCTACTACAGCGTTGAAGGCTGTAGGCAATTAGTAAACAGCACACCATGCAAGACAAAACTCTGTCTAAAGTGATTTGGCAAATTTTTACTGTTATGGAAATTGGTAATGGAGTGTAATGGCCACATATATCAGATGGAGTCTCAGTCATTAAGATCTCATCCAAGAGAAGAAAACACAATAAAATGGCTAGTCTTTAATTCACATAACAGGAAAGGATAAACACTGAGGTGATTCTGCCAAGATTTACATCTGTGATTCCAGGAAATCAAGGTATTTTTTGGCTTGATGCTTAAGGTTAACAATCAATCTCATCTGGCTGTTCACATACCATCTTTCAACCTGAAGGATTCTATAGCACTTAAAAAATAATATACAAATCAGCATCTCTACTCAAAGGAGCATTCAATTCTACTCTTCATGCTTTAAGAGCTTGTAGCACATCCAACAGTGAAGTAACGGACAGAGGCAACTTGATTTTTAACAGTTTTAAGGCCAGCACAGTTCATTTTCTGTCACCACTACCATTAACTAAACATACAGTGATCCAAGATTTTTCACCAACAAATAAACAAAATTCAGTCTGGCTCTTGGGTTTCTGCAACTTTCTTTCTCTTGCTTGGACTGCAGGTCATAATAAAAATGGAGACACACTGAGATTAGGCATAAAAATCAAAAGACAATCCCTGATGAAAGGGTCGGGTGAACACATCCCTGCCCACTCTTCTTGTATGTCTGAACACTAGCCACTGCGCCAGAAATATGACAGCTATTCCGACAGATCTATAACGAATGCAACTGAGATTGCATGGAAAGTCCATACTTTAAGGTTAGAAATTCCAACAATAAAAAAGAAATTAAAAAAAAAATCTCTTACATTTAATTGGTTCCTATTTCACAAACTATGGCTTTTGCGAACTCTATCTGGAGCTAGCATCAAGGACTGCCAAATATCTGCAGCCATAAGCAATAAGGATGTATGAGTTTTACAATAAACTATGAACCATGCATTCTAACGTACGCACATTTTTAATTCAAGTAACCCATTTTTTGCCCTTTATTAATTTATTTCTCAGTTTCCCTGCTTAGTTGGATATTATCTACCCTACATCATTGTTAGGGCAATAACAGCCTTATCTGAAAGAACTGAGTGGTTCACTGAGAGTAATTTAGTATTACACTTCCAACAATGCCCAACGCTGGATGCTTCCCACAGAGGTGCAATATACCTCTCCATGGAAGGCTACTCTCCATGGAGGAAAATAGTCTTTTCAACTGTACCAAAAGCATAGAATTATTTTCCCTTTCTCCCCAAAGCATAAAAATTGTTATTGCTTATTATTTTTATCCTACCAAGTGTAACAGTGATTGTAACACCAAATTTCTCTTTATTTTCTGTTTTTTGGTGGTGGTTTGGTTTTTTTTTTTTTGTGGTTTGTTTGTTTTTTGGGGGTTTTGTTTGTTTGTTTTTTAAAACAGTTGTACTTCACATCACCAGAATTTCTGAACACAGCTCTGGGTAGCTCTAGTACCATCACCTCTGTCTGAATGAAAGTGAAACCTTTCAAAAGCCTAAGAGTAAACCATACCTTTCAAACCCTACTCTGTCAACTCTATAAACTCTCCCAACACATGAAGAAAGAGGGCTGTGGGTCTTTAATATTTGGATTTGGAAAAGCAAGTGACTGAGGTTCAAAGGACCCAGTCAACATCTATTAAAAAAATCCCCAAACTGTGTGACACTAAATGACTTTTGTCTGTTTGTTTGTTTGATATGTTCAAATTAAAAGAGACAACATTTTAACTGCTAGCCTGATAAATTCCACTACAAGCAGAAAATACCTAGGAAACTGCCTTGGAGACATAGTTCGACATTTAATTCTCCAGGAATCACCTTTATCCCAAATTCTGTTGCCTCAGTGAAACAGACAGTAAACGTGGTCCTAATAATGCAACTTTGCATCCAAAGTAACTTCCCTGGAAATCAGCAGGATAGTCATTAACAGCTACATAGTCATTAACAGCTACAATCAAGAGTTAGGGGAAATAAGTACTTTTCTATTAAAAATGAGCCCATATTCACTCTAAACAGAAAGCCATTGGCTCAGTGCATCATGAGAGCTGCTAGTTAGCATTTGTGAACAGATTGCCCAGGGGTATCTTGGTCGAAAAATGGACCCAGGACCTGGGAAGACACATGGCTTCAGCAGGTCCCGAGGTATCATCCAGTGCCCAAATGCTATCAGGAAACCTGTTTTGGAGAAGGCACATAGGAGTTCTCCACTCTCATTAGCTTCTGTGAGATTGATTTCCTTTACTTATGCCTCCTTGCATGACAAATTGTTCTTGATGCAGAACCTGATGGGAACATGAATGGTCCCAGTGCTAATTCTTTATATTAGGGATGTACGAGAGGATACACAAGTTGTTTAGCTGAAGGAGAATGACTCAATCCCTTCTGACACTGATGTAAAAATCCTCTAAAGTGTAGGTCAGTCACTTAGTCGATTTGGGGACACTGACAGCATAATATTGGTTCTTTAAGCTTCACGTCTTCGGTTTTGCTTTCTTCTTTCTTCAAAAAATGCCCTTCCTTCAGAAAGTCCACTTACTACTCAGTACTCACTAAAACACTTTTTTCAGGACCAAACTCCAGCCATCCTATGAAATTACCCCACATAATTACAGTACATGATGAGATGATAATCTTCTGAACATCCTTAACCCCAGGAATGCCACTACTGCCCTTTGATAAGTTTGAAACAGAAATACAAAGAAGAGAGGACAGTGCTTTTTATGTTCCCCTTTGCATTACACATCACCAAATTTTCTTAGTAGAAGAATTATCAATGTTTCAAAAAGGACAAAAAATAACCTTAGATGTTTGAACAAAATCTGTGCTATTTCCACCTCTTTAAAGTCAATCAAGGAACTTCTCATATTCATTCTTTCAGGTTTTAGGCAATAGGTATAAAAAAAAATGAAGACTTCATTATATCTTGTATTTTCAGTAATAACTTGATGGAGATTAACCTCTAGGTTACAGTTGAAAGCTCTCATGTCTTCTGTTTGCACTGGCTACAAGAATTATCCAGCTGCATAAGATTATTCCCTTGAAAGTGAAAAGGTGCTACTTTTGCTCCTACTCGGCTGCAAATGCAAAGGAAAGCATGCAAACTTTAAAGTACCCTCATGGTGATTTTTGCATTGGAATGAGTCGAGAGCATTCGAGGTCCATCACCACGCTCTGCTGATGGGAGTAATTCGTTAACCACAGCAGCTGTAGAATTTACATCTGTCGATATCCTCCTCCTACATGGTGCTGGGATGAGCTGTCAAGCGAGGCATCATTGAGGAAGGACACGTAAAACAAAAGACATTTCAGACAAAAAAAAAAAATCAATACACAAGTTGAATAAAGTTGGCAAGGGAAACAGTAATTAGACAACTTGTGATACAAATGTACTTTGCTAAAGCAGAGAGAGAAAAAAAAATCCTTGTGTAACTAGTGAAGGCAAGAGGACTCAGAAATTTAATTGTGGTTTACTAGAGGCAGTTCTGTCATTCTGGGAGAGGAAATAACATCTCTGCATTTGGATTGCCAGTCTCCAACTGCACAAAATTATATAAATAGAAGTGACTTCAATCACCCATTTTAATCATGATTTAAATCAGCAAGCAGGAAACATTCATTTAAATAATCAATTCTAATCCTGTTTTGCAGCTGTACTTTTTAGTTATTTCCCCAAAGTAAGTTTCAGTCCAGTGGTTGGTAATCATTAAAACACACTGAATTGTAACTAAACTGTAACTACACACTAAATTGGAAACCTTTTCCTAACCACGACTGTACATCAAAGCTGCACACACTTTAAAGCCCTTCTATGCTTTGCTGTGCTAGATTTGTGAATTTTATATTTGCTAGATTACTTTTATTACTTCATTTTATATTTTACTCCTTTATCAAATTACCATAGGAGGCAAAGTAGAATTCCATTACAAAGTCCATAAACAATGTTTTAACATAATGCATTGCCTATTATGAAATGATAGATTAAATATAGGAAAAGTATGGTAAAAACTAACTGATACATTAAATTAATGAAATACTCGTCAGCAAATTGAACTGCTGATTGCTAGTCACTCTCTCAAAATTTCAGATTTTGTGAATCTCAGTCTGGGCCTCTCCAATGTAGTCTGATGTCATACAAAGTCAATTTTCTTGCTTTTTGTATTTCACACCTATTTTAGCCGACCAGGACACCAAAGTGAAGTAGAAAAAAAAAGTAAAAAATCTAAAAAGAAAACTAAAGTAAAGGCTCAGACTAACAAGAACTGGTCCCATTTGCCGACTTGGCAACAACCACCCATTCTGAGAGGCTGGCAGCTCTGACTAAGGCGTTGGATTCCTCCTCGTTCAGTCCAGGGGTTGGTGCGCGCTCAAGTCTGCAAAGCTTCTCTTGGGATGGTGCTCAGGCAGGAGAGCATCATCCCCCAGCTCGCTTCTTGCCGTTTGGGCTATCTGCTGCACGGTGAATGCAAGGAGGAGGTCTGTTGGCCAATTATAACAGGAAAAAAAGGAGGAATTTGTAGGTTTGTCCCAGGGCCAGTGCTCAGGAACGTGAGCCTGCCTGCCACGCGCAAGGCTCTGGGGAAGGAAGCAGAGCTTTGCAGCTCTCCCACTGCCCGAGCACAAGGCACACCACAAATACTGGCAGGTTTTGGATGGATGAACTCATTGGGTTTCCACCATGCATACATTACTGGATTGCTCTAGGAGACAAGAAGGAACTGGCAGTGAGATCAGTATATAAACAGATTCATTATTCCAGAAATCACTGCCCTTCTGTGATTGTGCTTCTACATAAGGCATAGACAAGGATACTGGTTTTCAGGCATTTGTAAAATAGGGATGTTGGAGAACATCACAGAAATTTATTACTCATCTTACAAGAAGCTGGCTGAATCCTTACAGTATTGGATATCAATATATCAGTTTCATAGATTCTAAATAGATTGAGATCATGCTGAACATCAGAGTGACACTGTGTATAAGGTATATTATTCACACAAATTTATTCTTGCTTGTGCTCGGTGTTCCTTAGTTCAGAGACAGCAGCAGCCAGGAAAAAGTACATCACCAGTACAGGGCCAGCCTGTTTTGGTTTTGGGACCCTCCCACCTCCTGCACTGCACAGCAAGGGGCTGTGCTCAGGCAGAGAGCATCCTACAGTCAAACAGAACTGTAGTCATTTAAAATGCAAATGTCGTTAATTTTACTTAATGATGCACCATATTTCAGTTTGAATATTTGCCATTCGAGTTCAGGGCACTTAGCATTTCATGCCCCTGCTCTGAGCACTCAGCAAATACAAGCAGCGAAACGTGTGAAGGGGCACAAAGGTTATGCAGTTTTTCTTAACGTGTGCTACTGAACAAACGTGACATAATTACTGCTACCAAAAGAATTAACTACTTTGCTATGAAGAAAAAAAAAAAAAGCCTATTCTCTTTCACACATTATCTTTACGTTGGAAATTTCAAGTGGTTTTTCTGTGTACGCATAAGGTTTTTACTGGATTACGCAATGGGCAAGGATTCAAAACAGCTCTCCAGCCATTAGTAAGAGAAGATACAAACTATGATGTATTTTACGCTGCTGCAGAGAAAATGACTGACCTGAGGAAAACAAGAACTACATAATAACAGGATTTAATGAGTTGATGTTTCATAAGAGATGGATTCCACTCCAAATTTGGATCTGTGTTGCAAAAAAAAACCAAATAAAATAAAGCGCAATTGCAGAGCATCACCTCAAAATGAAGATTTCATATAGTTCTCTGCCTACAAACCTACTAATTAAGTGTTTGCAGCAGCAATGCAGTCAGAAGGTGCAAACAGCAGCCTGTGGAGTTTCCAAACACAATCCCATGGTGCAAGGCCTCTTTGGGAAACGTAACACGTTGTGCTCAGCAACACACCAAATAATGCAACTAATTAGAACACCAGAATATCATAATTGTGCTCATTCTGAAAGACAGTGGTAATTGCTCCCTCGTTTCAGAGTGGGACCAGTCGACTTTTTAAAGTCTGTGGGATCTGAACCTCTGGGTGGGCTGCAGACCATAAAACACAGGGGCAGAGGCAGCACGCTGGAACATTGCCTCTGCTTTAGGATCTTACCATCATCACCTTGCTTCTTTTCAGCCTCAAACATGGTCAGGAGGAGACCATGTCAGAAGGAATCGGTTCTGACAGTGCAAAAGTCACTCTCAGGATGGGAACCCTGAGTTTTAACAAAGGTAAAATATTTAAGCTACATTTATCTTCTGTTATTAACTATACTTATCAATGTTCTCTTCCATCTGCACTTTCTATCGAATACTCTGCATTATTTATGGCATAGAAAATTGCATTTTTAATGTAAAGTACTGACAATATTGAGGGTTTTTCCAAAGACTCCGAATTATATATCCATATATTCAAAATACAAATTACAGACCTATACCAGACAGAAATCTGCTGAAGCATAGGTTATTCCCATTTTTTTCTCATGCACGTTCCAGTTTTTCTTCTTACCTTACAAAGAAATGAGTACAATAATGTATACATAGATATATATGCACATATCACAGTATCTTTTTTTCTACTTTTGCTATTCAGTCATTAATAATAGCAGGGACCAATTCTATGCAGATTTTTAAGCCATATGATCCTATCTAAATCAACTGAATTACACCAATTTGCAGTCAGTGGAGAATTCAGTTTTCAGGAAATGTGCTATATTCAACTTGTGTCTGTTGTACAGTCTCCTCTTGCAATAATCAAATCAAATTTCTGTCCTCGTAAGTATAAACACAGGTAAAGAGATTTGAAACACTTAGATTGGAATATACCAATACTTTCCCACAGAAGGGAGATTTTTAAAAAATTCAGAGGGGAACTGCATTTATTTCTTCTGCTGGTTCTTGTTTCTTCTTGTGTGTTCAGCTTTGGCTACAAACTTGGACAGCACTGAATAAAGTGATGGTAAGAAATATTATTCCAGTAAGAAAGATTATTCCACAGACCTTTGCTTGAGTGGGAAATTGTGTATTCAAATCCAAAGAGCCTTGGAATAAATCCTCTCCTGCTATGAAATCAAAGTAAAAAATGAGATTCTGAGGTCCTGCCTTCCAGCAGATGGGTAAGATCTAATTCAAAGAACTTCATTCTGTCTATCCCAACTTTTGCAGTTGAAAAATATAACTTAATAGTAAAGACACTGTAAAAACAACAGTGACAGTGCCCCATACTCATTGTTAAAAGCTCTGAGAGCCTGACCAGTGCTTTCCCCTTTCTTCTTCTTAATGGGTGAGACACCAGGCTCGAGGTACAAAAGAAATTTCCTCTTGGAGGTACTGTTTTAACATCCATGGATGCACCAACTGCTGCTCTGCTGCAGGGTGGACATGGCATTACAGACAGCAGTGGATGCCCCTGAGAACTACACAACAGACTTTTCTGAGTAAGTGAATGAAAGGAAAAAAAAAAAGAAAGAAAGAGGTTGATGAAAAAGATTTTAAAAATCTGGATTTCTTTCTCTAAATACTAAAGCTGTAAATGTAGCCTGCAATCCCACCCAGAGCTATAAAAATACTATTGTGTTGCAGAAACCCTTTATAGGGACAAAAATATTGGACAGAGAACACTTCATAACTTTGGGTTTCTAACAGACTAACAGACTTTGCTGAAAGGCCTTTTAGGAAGTCTTCCATAAAAACCCATATACCCTATCAGCCTCATTTATCCAATTAATTTGTAGAACTCCAGTAGGTTTAGGGACACTGATACCCTTTACAAAAGCTACACTAATTGTTGTGTTGAGTTTACCAGTCTGAAATTCTGGGAAGCATCTTTTGAGATGTTTCTGAAGAGTGCTGCTGAACACACTAGGTTATGCAGAACTGAATTCTGGGCTGAGAGGAGTAGTCTTATTTAAAAAAAAATAAAAATTAAGAAGTTTGTGATACTGAGACTTACAGAAAACGTACCACGTACCACAGTGGGAAAAGCTGTGAACACCACTACCGGTGAAGACTACCTTTGAGAGTAGATGCATTAGTGAATTTTGATGCAAAATAGTCCAATAACACTAGCACAGAAAAAAATGCTGTAGGTGAAAATAGCTTCCTTAAATCAGAACCCAAAGCAAGTCTAAAATAATTCCACCATTTAGCTCTCTTGTTAAAATACAATCTCAGAGATGTCACTGTCTTGCACAGATACCCACCTTTGTTTGAAGAAAAAATAAAGATGTTTAACCTACATGTGGAACACACAGGGAATGACTAAAGTGACTTCACATGCAAAATACATTGTCTATCTTGTCTTGTACTGAAGAAGTGACTGGAATCCCTAATGAAGCTCAGCACACCTCTCTCTTTCATATGCTGAAAATGCCCTACTTTCCTCACAGTGCCGCCTGCACGAGAAATGTCACCCGTGCACCCCAGCTTCTCGCACCAAGCGCGCTGCAATGCTTTCCAAAAGAACTTATCTACAGCAACAGACTCCTGCTTATTCACCCGACTGTTTTTACTGGATCCTTCTCTCCTTTATCCTCATGCAAACTTGGGCTGAGAATAATGCACATTTGTTCTCCATACAAATGTATGTTTCTCACCAGGAGTTTTTGGTACTTTTTACGTGCTGGCACCCAGGGAATATTTTTTGAAAGCCTCAGGCAAACTGTCTTTTAGATTTAGATGTTCCTTTTATATTAAAGAATTTGTGCCTCTCCCTGAACAGTTCAACAACTGCAGTATAAGGTGTGTCTTTCGGTTTCTGCCTTGTAGCAGTTAATAGAAGCAAAAACTGAGAACCTAGATAAGCACAAGAAAAGGGATTAAAATAACAACAAATAAGAAAGGTGTGCATACGCCTTTTCGATGTGTATGGCAATGAATTCAGAGTACGGTGTCTCTTTCTCCATATGAAAATAACTCAACGTGACTCTGAGGTCTTGCTGAACTACGAATTTTACAAGGCTATTTCTCACAAAATACAACAACAAGTGCTAAAACTTCTTCCCTGGTGACATTTTGCCCCCAGACTCGCAGGTTAACTTTAATGTAAAACAATGTAAAGCCCAGATGGCCCCAGAGCTACAGCATACATCTAAAAAAGGCAAAAAATATGACAACTAGTGCGCATGTTGTGGCATCGGTGATTTTTCACAAAATCAATGCCTTTTAACGATACATTGCCTCATTTTCTCTCACTTAGCGTTAGTCCTAAGTGGTTTGTTACAGAATACAAAACTATACATTGGGTGTTGCAAGACTGTCTATAAAGAAATTATTTATAATTAAAAGATTGTACAGATTGACTTCTCTTTCTACTATGAAGAAAAAATGAGGGGAAATGCTTCAACCTCCCCTACATTGCCTCTTCCGCAACAAAGAACTCCTACCTTTTATGTCTGCTAGCACAACTAAGTGAGTGGATCTTCATTTACAGATGTCTTAGTGGAGAAAAACCTCAAACACGTACTTAGTGTGGAGCAAAAACACGCTGGCGCGCTCTTTGTGGCATGTGTGTGCGTGACAAGCCGGCACAATGACAGACTGAGAAGCAGCCGCAGCCTCTGCTAACCCTCCTTCACCTTGTCGCCGAGACATTAATCAGGCCCTGCTCCTCTGCAAGGACTTCAGGATGTTTTGGTCAATGTCAACGCTGGGAAAATGAGAAGTTTGCCCTTTTGTCAAACCTGCCTTGAGAGACATCTTCGCCAATTATATCTAGGGGCTGTTCAGAAGCAAGCTCTAACTGTATGTGATTTGTACGAAGGTACTTGACAGCATAAAAAAAGACCAACGACTCTCAGAGTTCCCTTCCCTGTGTTTTAATGTCTCTTTATATCTTGTTCAAAAGCACAATGCAAAGCTGTGTTGTTCATTGTTAATCCACCTGCTAACAGGTCACTGTGGAGCTCAGGAAAGCTACCCAGGGCACTCTGAAGCTGAGGTCTTTGTTCTTTGTAAGCCCAGAAGTAATTCTGACAAACAGAAGTACAATGCTAGGACCCTGGTCCTAGAAAGTCTTTTTAGGTTTTAATCTCATGAGAGGATTGCTCTTGGTGTGCCAAGGCAGAGCAGGTGAAAACTGCAACGGACACTACTTCATCATTATCAGTACTGCCAACTTGGAGAATTCAGAAACCATGAGGTTTCTCTAACCAGAATGAGATTTATAAACAAATGTAAGCAACAAAACACATGGGATGGGCAGATAAGCTGTCTTCACCTTTTCAATGACTTTTGAATACAGACAGTCCCCACACCTCATGAGATAAGGAACGTTCAGCAGATGTTCCCCCTCCCCTTTCTTCAGGCTCTTCTCCTTCACCAGCTTCCTTCTGCACCACAGTGGGGTGAACTGAGCCCAGGCTGGATCTGCTTCTCTTGCACTGTGTCCACTACAAGTTCACAGTGCTGGGACGCTGTGAGTGAGCGCCGCCATGGTGCTCGTGTATGGTTTGGAAGAGTAAAAAGGCTTCCCCTCCTCTCCCGTCACACTACTTCCCCACCACCAAGCCTCCCCACGCATCGCCTGTGCCCTGGCCACCTTCTCCCCACCCCTACGCACACAGCCAAAGCCGAGGCACTTGCTGTGTGATATTTCTGAAAATGTTAAGCTCTGGTTCCAGGAGCCTGCACAACAGCAGTTTGTGCGGTGTTTGGATTTCAGCCCATCCCTTATGCCTACACCTACGCAGCCGTATTTAGCCAGGCTCTGCAGTGCTCCCCATAGCAGTCGTTAAGTGCTGACCGGCTGGCTGAGCCTTAGCAGCATGTGATTTAAAACTTTGACGCACGCTTCACACGAGGACGGCAGAAGCTCTGTTAATGGAGTCTCGTGGCCATAGCCCAGAAGACATTAAATATAACATGAATTATTTGTTTAGTTGTTAGAAAACCATTGCTTAATGTCCGACAAAGCTGAGACTAAGACGCAAAACAAGTGAAAGGCAAGACTTTCCTGAGGTTGTACATATGGTATCTCCTTCGGCTGGCTTCCCTTTCCTGTGGAGAGGTCAGGGGATGCAGTTGAGCACCCGCACAGGCCAATGGGTTTTTCTGTTTATTCTCCAAACCTCTGGCTGCTGCTTGCACAGAGAGTCTCTACCGCCTCACTCCTTTCTCCTCCCGGCTGCTGCACGGGACCACCGGACCCCCAGCTCTGCTGATTGCCCCTGCTACGCCTCCCCTGAGAAACACCCCCAAACCGCAGAAGGCTTGAAGACAACGTGACCGACGAGAGCCTTCGCAGCACGGACTCCCGGAGAAACCCACGCAGCCTATTTATACACCGACAGCTGCGGCAGAGGCAGAACAGACTGAACACTTGCAGACGCCGGAAAACAGCACAGCCTCATTTCAGGAGCGCATTGTACTACACAAAATGCACAGCCCTTTTTTCGTTCATCTTTAAAGAAAAAGTTTAAACCGATCAATCTGCTCTTCGCGATGGCTGCAATGTGCTCCTCCTAAACGACTTCTGAATAGTGAGCACTTGCTAGAGCCCAGAGCAACTGTGGAGAAAAAATATTGAGACCCTGATTTAAAAAATGACTGGCAATTTTATCTGCTTCAATACCCGAGCGGTGCATGTTTGCAGTCGATTAGTCACTGCAGATTACTTTTCAGCCCACGTGGCAACAGGTTTTTTGTTCTTTTTTTTTTTTTTTTACCGAGAACAAGGAAAACCAAGCCAGAAAGGTGAAATTCAAGTCTAATTTTCTGATGTCCCTACAAATATGAAATTGTGTGTTTCCCTGTAAACACTACAGCTACATATATGTCTCAAGGGTATTATGACAAAAGTAAGAATTGGTGATTAAAATGGTACTTATTATTATAGTATATTATATTATAAATTATATTAGGATTATTTTAATATACAGGAAAAAGGAAAAAAAAAACAACTAAAAAACTCATCAATGTCTGGTACCACATTCCTCCCAGCTTTGAAATCTAATCATTAAGTAGCATCAGAAGAATATTCTTTCTCTGGACACTGTCTTCTGAAAGACAATTTAAGTAATAACCAGATTTGCTCTGTAAATTAAACCTTGATAAGTCTCACTCAACATCATTTTTCTGTGTAACCTCTTCAGAAAGACCTACGCTCCATTTTACATTTTTCGTTAATGTACCAAATCACAGGAGGTTGAAAAGGTTAAAGATGTTTAATTGTTACTAGATGATAATCAGTCAGAAATTATATTCTAGCATGTAGCTGGCTGGCAAAGATGCTGTATTTTCAGATACATCCCTCAGATACGTGCTCTCCCTTTGGAATTTATCATTAAGGTGCATTTATGTGTCTCACATGACATGTACTGTCAGGAATCAACCTGAAAAGTCAAATCTGAAAGCTTGTCATTTCTTATTTTCTGTGACCAAGTAAGGGAAAAAACGACGTGACTTTTTTGGCAGAAGAGATCAGCTTTGCTATTTTCATCGTTTATAAGAGCCCTCAGAGGCACCAAATGTAGACCAGAACTAATTGTTCCAGACCCAGGACAAGCAAAAAATGAAAAAAAGCTAGATGCCAAAAATACATACATATATTATTTCACACCTCTCTTTCCTTTCTTTACTGAAAATGTAACTGAGCTGGGGCTAGAAAGGTAAAGGGAGTAAAGGAACTTCTCATGCTGCTTGTCCTATGACCCCCAGAAGTGGTGGGAGACGGTGAACAGGAGGACAAAAAAGACAAAGTCATAGTAATTCACATCCTGAAGCCCCCTTCCCCCCCCCCCACCTCTGGTCTTCTCCTGATCTGGAGCCACACATCCTACTACCACATTGGTGGTGGGGCTCCAAACGGCTTTGTTAAGGCACACAGGCTCCAGGACCTTCAAAGAGACACTAACCCCTTCTAACTAAAAACAGAAGGGGAAGAACTGCCCCATGAAAGGGTTTCTCTCTGTGCTTTCATTACGGAGGGATGCTGAAGGGTTTTTTAGGCTACTGGTTTATATAAGCTGCAATGCAACGTGAGTCTTGAACAGTATATTAATAATATTTCTTATATAGAACAAGGCTGTATCTTCCTGGAGATGTCAAATGGACAGGTTAATGCATTTTTGAAAGGTGTTTAGATGTTGTGGCATTAAAGGGTTATGTAAAAATCTGAAAACAATAGAGCATAATGTGTTTTAATATACACCACAGTACAGACACTACAGTTATTTCAGGCACCGATTTAAGTAGCAAATGTTATTTTTCTATAACCTTTGCTAAAAAAAAAAAAAGATCAATAGGCACAAGAAGACAATAGTCTTAAAAGCTGCAAAATACATAAAAGGTTGCAGAGCTCAATGGAAAAAGGTCATTCCATTCGCAGGATGTTTTGAAATTTTCTCTGCTCCAGATACTGAGCGATACTGCAACATCTGCAAAATTCTCTGTGAATGGATATGAGCTCGGGTCCTTCGGTGGGCTGGCAGGGGCATGGATGTGGGGAGTCCTGGGAACTGGCAGAGCCCCCAGACCCAGCTCCCCAGGCTGCCTCGGAGATGCCAGCACAGCTGCCAGTACCCGGGAATCAGTCCTGAGGGTTTGGGCACTGAGGAGGCACGGTCCCTGCCCCCAAAAATGGGAAACTGTATTTTCCCTGACTGGCTGTCTCAAAACACAACAGCTCCTTCAGGCCTTGAAACCTACGGCAGCAGGCATTGCTTTCTTCTCAGACAGAGAGTAGGCCAGGCTGGAACAGGTGATTATCACCAAGAAGAAAGCCATAGTGAAATCTCTGAAAGCAGTCATAAAAATCTGTAAATTACTGGAGTCAACCACAGTGATGACCCAAATAGTGTCATGGCAGCTGTGGCACGGAGTGATACAAAAACAGTGATGGAAACTGGAGAAGGACAGGCATGGTACCCCGAGGCAAAACACCTCGCCCTGTACCAGGGAGCCCTAAATGCAGGTGGACATCTCGGTGAAAGTGGAGGATGTGTGAGAGGAACCGGAGTTCAAGCTGTGTCCCACAGCAGAGCCAGGGGCTGGGGTGTCGCCATGCTGCACCTTGAGCTCCTCAAGAGCTGCTGAAGACGGAGCAGTAGCAATGCCAAGTGTGACTTTGACTCTGCGAGTTGACTTTGGTGATAGAGAGCATCCACTGCATGCAGATCGCGTTTCCGTGAAACACAGTGCCGCAGCATATTACATCCTTCTAAACAATATTATTAAACTACCGTAATAATCACCCTGCTCTTCAATCCAAGGTCTCGAAGCACATTACAGGCAGTAATGAAATAACTCACACAAGACCACTGCGAAGAAGGGTATCATTACTGCTGCTGCTTGCAGTCATAAAGTTATGCTTTCAGACACAGAATTTCATTGCGAGGAGTCAAGCACACAAGTGTCACCATATACTTCACTCCACTGCAGTCAGGTGCGACTCCTGTCAGGGATTTATCATCATTTTCCTGATGCTCGGTATTTTAGCTGAAGCTCCGGGTCTCGAGACTCTTGTCATTACAAAAGACTCTCAGCTTTCATTTACAAGAAACAAAATGAAAACAATCCCCAGAAAAAAAGGCTCTATTTGTGGATCTGAATTTGGAAAATCTGTTCAGTCTACCCTAAGACAGAAGGCAAATGAAAACAACAAAAATGTGTTTTCTTTTTGTGCTTCAGATACTCCCATTCTCTCAAGGAACTGCAATAACTTCTTGGGGCCGAGTCAGGATTTCTGTCCGTGCGTGGCTGCTAGCCCTGCACTGCTGGTGTGGTCAGCTGGCTGGGACAAAATCCTGACCTCTGCACAGGGGAAACTTCCCCAGGAGGCATTCCCAGATCATGCAAGCGCCTTATGGCACAGCTAAGAAGGGAATCCAGGTCTTAATTACCCCACACTTCACAGTAATGAGGAACTGTTAATACACAAGCAAACTGACTGGCAACTCGCTAGAGCAAATGCGGTTCAGGCTTGTAGCTGGAGTTCAGAGCAGCCAAGTTCAAGCTTACACGTCTCCCACCGCTTTCCTGCATCGCCTAAAGCCAGCCTCTCACCCGTGATGCCCAGTTGTCCGAAAGAACAACTCCCTCTGATTTATTACAGTGGCACCTGTGCCATTAGCAGTGCTTTGCTGGCGCGTAAGGAAGCGAGCATCATCCACGGTGTGGTACAGAGCCCACGATCTGAGCGGATGGGAGAGCACCGAGCAAAGCCCGGGCTTCAGCACTGGTGCTTTGGTGGGCAACTGCGTGACCGCAGCAGCGAGGCGATGAATCAGAGTGGACCGTTCCTCTTCCACACTACACAGTGTTCCTCATCAGCTGCGACCTGATTGACCCACATAGGTCGGGCTTGCGATGTGTGCAAACCTGGAATCAGTGGTAACAAAGGGGAAACAAATGGGAGTTTCTAAGATTGTCTGCAGATATTTCAGGAATAGCAGAACTTGGGTCTTCATCCTTTTTTTTCCTTTAAACATATATTGTGAACAGCTGTCAATGTTCCCTACCTCCAAAATGCTTGCTATGTGTTTAGATGCAACACCAATTTCTCCAGCTTTTGACAGTAAAGGAAACACTAAATGGAGTGACTGCCCCTCAAGCCAAAAAAACTTTCATCTCTAGCCATAAAAACAAATGAGTCATTTGTCCTTGGAGAAGGGGGGAGATAACCATGGTGGATGACGAATGGCTAAGCCATATGCATTCACTTCCTATCTACACCAAGAAGAAATTAAGCAGCTATCAGCTTACCATGGAAGCCAGAGCCACAAGCAATAATTTTAGTGAACAATAACCTGGCACGTCTTCTCTGCTGCATCGGCAGCTGCTGTTGCTCATGTTGGGAAGGTCCTTGAAGCTACTTCAGACACCCACATCTGCACCTGACCCTGGTCTTTCCTGCATGCTGGTGACTTGGGGAGGAAGGACTTTGGAGGTCACTGTTGGACCGTGACCATGAATGACTTTACAGAGGCAGAAAAACCTGTATTTTCCCACATATAAGTCAATGACAATCTGGCACTAATTAAATCACTGCTTCTTTTCCCCTCTCTGCATTAAAGAACTATACTGTGTTTAATTAATTAATAATTGGATTAATGCACATAAGCACCTGCACAGGGAGAAATTACTTTGTAGTAAAGGGCTCTTTTTTTTTTTTTTTCCAGCAGAGAAAGGTACAACCAAAGCCAACGGCTGGAAAGAAGAAGCAGACAAATTCAATGAAAAATAAACTACACATTTCAAAGAATGTAGGAGATAAGCATCAGGGGAAAAAAAGGTCTTGTAGCCTTTAAATCAGTATCTTCCTGGAATACAGGCTTTAGTCAAACAGCAGTTAGACATCTCAGTGTAGGAGCACCTAGGTGACTTCCTACATACAGAACTACGTAGGAGGTCAGAGTAGGTGACCTAATAACACTCTGACCTTAAGAATACGAATCTGTTCGTTCACTGTCCTTTCACGCTGCAAAACCTCTGCTTTCATCCCTAAACCAGAAAATATCACAAGCAGGAAAAACAGAGAAGCTCTCATGCACTATGTAAGGAGGTCTAGGAAAAAAAAACAACCTTCCATCAGCGAATAAATAAATAGAACAGTATTGCAATAGTAAATAGCACAAAGTATCAAAAATAGTAATACAATAATAGTACAAGAATTATGGTATTACAATTATAGGAAAAGAACTATCATCTTCAAAGAATTAGCTTCTCCCTAAAGTTAAAATAATTCCTTAAATGCAGTAAACTTCAGAGGGTCAGAGAATTAATAAATGGACATTTTTTTTCTACATTACACTACAATCCCCTTAAAGGGAGGAGAGATACATGGGGGAAAGGGGTATTTCATACTCATGACATGATTTATGGTCCATATGCTGGAAGGCCATGGAAATTAGCTCCAACTGTTATCTTAGATGAGAATTTGTATCTAATAGTCTCATATGAACCCAGCTAAATATATTTTCTCATTTCACACTGAGACAATCACTAAAGGGTTCAATCCCACACCCATCTGCAGCAATGGCAGAAATCCCATTGATCTCACTGAGAACAGGATAAAACTCATTCCTTGAAGGTGTTACAGTACAATTATAGTCACTTGCATCTATGAGACAAAAAAAAAGTAGGGTTTGTTTTGTTTTGTTTTTAAAGATTAAATTAGCAAAGAAAATGAAGCTGGGATTCTTCTACACCAGCTCTGATGCAGACCTAAACAGCCTGGTGCGTCAAGCGTCCAGCATCAAAGCGTTCATCCCAGGAGCTACTTTCTGAGTCATACGGAAATCTAAGAAGCATCTATTTCCAAAAGCATCTGAAATGGATTCTCAAAAATAACTTTTAAAAATAATCCACAGGTATTTTTGGTCATTTTACTTGTGGTCGCTATGCCACGTACCCTACAAATCAATTTTGACCAAGCAGAATGAAAGATTGCAACACAATTCAAGGTGGAAAAGGATAAACCCTAAAGTAATACAATCAGGTTATTCATTTACGGTACTTTCACAGTCTGACAGTTCCATGATTTCTGGGAAAGATTTATCTTGTCCTAACAAAATAATTTCTCAAGTGTCATGACTCAAGGAGAGCTCGGAGGAGGCGGGGTTGAGGACATGGTGCCAGGTGGGAGCCGGGGCCGTACTGGTGCAGCACGGCATGCCCAGCATCATGCACCGATGGCGTGGGTGCAGAGGGGATGTCTCTGGAGGGTGGGAAAAGTGATCCCGCAGTGATTCTGACACCACATCAGAGTGGAAAATACCACCCAGCTGGAACAATTTAGTCCTATCTTAAAAAAAAAAAAGAAGTATATGCAACTTGCAATTGCAATTCAGTAAAGATTTTTGGCAAAGACTCACTTAGGAAGGGTACTTAATGGACTCTATTCCTATAAAGCATTTATAAGGCACTCAGAATTGTATTTATACCTTTTTTTCCTTCTAAAGGCAACTGAATATTCAAATGCACTTTTGTATTTTAAGTGTAATTTCTAATTACATGCACAATTGCTAATCCATCTGTTTACTACATACTGTAAATGTCTGTAGTTATATATGCTTGAATAATTATTGAAAATTAAATATTGTAAACAGTCAAATTAATTTCTCTCGGCATACCAAATTGCAGGAAGGCTGCAAGATGATAAAGTATTACACGCTTCCAGAAATGGAACAAGTCACTCCTACCCCACACCTCACTGAATGTGTTTATTGCTGTTCTGTAACAGATAAGAAACTTTTTAATCCAAAAATGTGTAACAAGAAGAGTATGAAAAGCTCCATTACAGCTCTTCTATCAGTGAGAAAGTGATTTAAAAGGAATGCGGTCTGTAAATGTTTCAGCCATGCTGGAACAAGAAAATTGTGTGTCTGATATGAGGCAAGTTTCTGTTAACATTTTCTTATTTCTATCCTGTTAGAATCATGATAGGAATAAATAGAATAAAATTTTTCTTTTGTTGATTTATTTATAACAATGCACGGCAATAATGCTATTTAAGAAGCCCAGAGCAGGAAAACACAGTAGCACACAGTATTTGAATATACAACATCCATTCCCAGAAGAGACACAGCCCTTCCTCCCAGATTTCTGTGCAAAACAGCACTGTGCTATAAAGCCCCTCTACTGCTGTGGTCATTTTTGGCTTAAACTGTGTTTGTTATGCATTAACAGGTTTTCAATCCAGATCGGATCATTTGTTTTAAGCTCCTAGATAACAACGGCTGAGGAGTTTCTCCGCTCAGCTCCTATGTCTGGATCCTAATTTTGGAATAGCACCTCTACAGCTAAAATTATCCTGAGCCAGAAAAATAAGATGATTTCTACTCTGAATTTCTCTAACTTCACCTTCCACTGACTTTCATGCCTTTTATCTGTTAGATGAAAGAAAACTTTTATCAGAAATCCTCTCCCCATGTAGGCACACACAAACTATGAAGGCATCACCTCTTAAATTTTTCTAGACAAATTACACAGACTGAATCTCTTCAGCTCCTCATGGTAAGGTGCTGCAAATTTTAAATTTTAAAAAAAGGGCATTGAGAACCCCAGTGATGTGATCCTTTTAAGTAGAGGGCTTGATGGAGGATCCAGACATGCTTGAAAAGAGATGCTGTCTCACTTCATCATTTAACAGTGAGTCTCACTGCCTACACAGAGGCGCTGCTGAAGAAGAAAATTTAGGATCTTAACTCTGGTACATGTGTCTACATGCACACCATTGTTATCAATGGGAAATCGGGTACCCGGGCACCTCCTTGAATCTTAATCTGGCTGTAGACAACAGGTCTCTCTCTAACTCCCCTCTACAAAAACACTTGAGCTACGGTGTGAAAGAAGGGATGAAGACACTCCATTAGATATTTTATTTTTTAACTATGAGGAGGACAGTAGCCAGCTTTTCCAGAATGTAAAGGAATTCCACCTTTCAGGAGCACAGGCGGGCATCATGTTTGAAAAGTTCAATCCTTTGGTGGCTCTGCCCTCATACCTCAATGAAACAGCAGATAAATCCTTTTCTTGTAAGATTGTCGCTATCCTTGTTTTCTCATGAAAAAGGAAAAGAAAAGGAGAGCAGCAGAAAAAAACACTAAACTTATACATATGCCATTAAAGGAAAATTTTTAAAAATACACTTTGAATATTTTTTATGAAAAATCTTTTAATTTAAAAAATGCAAAATATAAAAATAACAAACCCATGGCACCTTGTGCAAAATTTTGGCAAAAAAAAAAAAAAGAGATATCTATAAATTAAATATTATACACACACACATCTCAGAGAGGGCAAGGGAAATCTCACTATAGATATTAATGCAGGATATATATCTATATCCTATACACAATTTGGGGCAAATCCCTTGTACCCCCTCCCTTCCAGCTCTGCACAGTGCCAGAAGCTGCAGCCCTAGGAGGAAGCTCACGGCACACAGGGCCATGGCAGCACAGTACCAGCGAGGGACCAACCTGCCCGCTCCTCGATTTCAAACGCCCGGTCCTCACTCTCCTCGCACCAGGAGCACCCAGGAACAAACTCAGCACTGATCAATGTTGCCTCAGTTTTTCTGCTGCATTCCCATCTGCTTTTTCCCATCTGTTGTCTCAAGCTCCCCAGAAACTGTGAGCTTTTCGGTGTAGCAACCATCTTTTACTCCACTTCTGCTGCCAAGCACAGCAGGGTGCCGCCTCATGACTGCAGCTACAAAGGGGCCACAATACTGCAAATAAATATTAAAAATATAAGTCATCGTTTCAGCTTACCAAAAGGCAGCACAGGTTTTGCTTTTCCTCACCGAGTTCTTCATTCCGAATTGTTTTTAATTACTAAATAAACTTAAAAATAATTTTAAAAAAAACAAAACAAAACAAAACAAAAAAACCCCACAACCTCTCTTCCTTTTCTTGCAGCACTCAATATGAGGAAATTAAGGTAATCTTGAGGATATGTTTTTGATACGTTTTTTTTTTTAGACCCAAAGGCACTATCAGAGGTGAGAGAGATGATGCCAAAATCCAAGTCCACGCACAGTTCTTATATGTGTGAAACAGCCTTGAATATTATATAAGTATTTTCTGTGCGATGTAACTGTCTTATACAGTCAATTCAACAAAATAGATATTATTTTCTTCATGTTTTCACCTCTTTTCCTCGTGTTTGTTCATAAGCAAAAACGATCTCTCTCCACATAGAAATGTAATCTTCTCTGATATTTTTGTTTTCCCATTAAATCTTCAATTGCGTTCTCCGTGCTGCACTTCTGCTGTTAACAAAGCAGCCAGGTAAAGAGGCTGGGCTGATGCCTTGCAGGGTGTTTATAAAACCCCAGCCAGTCTGCACAACCACTCCAATCAGAAAGTAGAAATGAAAGTTTGGGAGGTGGAAAGGAAACCTCTTCCTGCAGGCAGAAAGAATAAAAAGCCCTCAAGATCCTCCCTCCTCAGCGCCAGGCAGCAGGAGAAGAGGATGAACCAACGGATTGGAGCTGAGCTCACGACTCGGGGGCGAAGCCCCTCCACCCGGCTGACCAAAGCAGTTTATCTCAGTCCTGCCCATGTGCTGCTCCGGCCCTGGGCTGTGCATGGCTCAGTAAAGGGCTCTGTTCTGCCAGCGGACCCAGCTCAAGCTGAGGGGTTTCACAGACACAAATTCAGGTCATGTGCATCTCATTGAGTCAAGCTGCAGTTCGCCCCGGTAGACTACTCTAGAGTTAATTCTGGTCATGTGGTTGCTTTATTTTTTTTTCCTTTAATACATAACATTCCCTTAATCAGTTTGGATTACATTAACTGTTACAAGAAAGAAATAAAAAACCTGAGAGAAATCCCCTAAGAAATTATAGACTTACTTGAGAAATATCTACAGCATCGTGCATATCTAAGCTGTTAATACCATCTAACATTTTTCCTTCCCTGTACCTACTTTGGGTAATCTTGTGTGTGTTTACTCTCTGTTTAATCAATCTAATTCACACTTACTCAATAAATTAAATTTAGCAACAATTACTCTTTGTGTCATTTGCAGTATATTCCCAGGTGCTTTCTCAAGAATTGCCTCAATCACATAGAATAATAAGGAAAAAGAGAAAATTCTCCATCCCTGGTTGCCTCTCCTAAAGGATCTCTCTGAATAATGTGAGTGATGGACATATAACGTTTCTTCAGAGATTTTTAAAAACCCACCTTGTTCTTATGTTAACAAAAAGCTTGTATATCTTTGAGCAATGACAGCATCTTTCCATAATAATATCTTCTTAAGGATAAGATGGTAAAATTCTCAGGCGGCACAAACTGTATCATTCAGCTGAAGCTGTAGTACCATAAGCACCTGTGCTTCTTTAAGCAATTTTATTTTTTTTATACTGCACATTTTATTACATAGTGTCTGTGATTCAAATGAAGGTCAGAAAATACAAGCATATGGAGAATGGAAGCAAAATTAATTACAGTCAAAATATTCTCTTGCAGAGCAGACTTACATTTATCTTTTGGCTACATTAAAAAAATTCTGTATGTGCACTGTTGTTCATACGCTGTTGGTAAGTTAAAGTTCAGGAAATAATACTTAGTTTTCAAACCAAATCCCTTCACGATCTGAAAAGCTACTTGCTAATTACCATACAAATAGACCACTGCAGCACAGATTCCTTGCACGTAACTCATCTGACAAAAACATGAAAAATTTTTCTTAGAAAGAAACAAACCCATAGCAGATCATGACATCGACTCACACTCACAGGATGCAACGAGTAAACATGTTCTTACACAGAAAGTACAAGTAAATGTAATATTGAGGAAAAAAAAGAGTAGGATTATTGGAGGGTAGCAACTATGGGGACTTCAGGGCTCTGGATTTGCTTCCTTGCTCCACAACTGCATCAGAGAAGCTGCTTAGGGCTGCACCTGCCTTAGGGTGATGGAGAAGTTTGCTTCACCCACCCAAGAGACATCAGTCAGCTCTGCCCTACTTGCCCAGCGAGGCTTCATCAGAGCCGTCCATGTCTCCCTGCCCCTGTGAAACCAGAATCCTTCCTTGCCTGTGGGCAACCCAGGCTTGCCTTCAGGCAAGAGAGAAAGCAAGGCGAGGAAGGGCTAAAAGGTAGGGATGGGAAATGGCAGGGGGAAACAGGACAAAAAATACGATAGGACATAGGACAGGAACTAGGTGTTACTGGGGCTCCCACATGCCCAGATAATTTCTGCGCACATGGTACAGAACGCTGGTGCCAGGTCAGCCTTGCGTCCACGGTTCAGCAAGGCAGACTGGGCTGGACCCATGCCAGTAAGGCTCTACACTACATGTCGCTAGTGGCTTTGAAGGCAAATTAAGACCAAATCTTTATTACTAGAATAGGATGAGGTAGCTGCTTCCTTTGCTACAGTTCCCTCCTTGTAAAAAAGAAAAACATGGTGCTGCCGTACATTACTACACAGTGTGAAGGACCTGGATGCCATGGGAGGAGAAACCACATAAGTACAACAGGTGAGGAAGTACAGGCATAGCAGAATCCACATGATGATCAACATAAAAACAAGGTTACAAGAGCAGAGACCCTTGTAGGGGGGCTTTTTTAAAGATCTAACTTCAGAGCTCTTAGAGCTCTGCAGAAAGTTTTGCATAACATGAAAGCTGTGATTAGGGGGGTCTTCTGATATTTAACCCCAGATACTGCTTTATTTTTATACATATACATCTCTTGTTAAATTAAGCTCCCTGCATCGAGACATATGGCGGCACGATCTGTACAATTACACAGATAAGGTCACATACTTAACTGGCAACAGCAATACTAACTTCAAAGAAGTTGTGTCAATCTTCCCAGGGAGAGAAAAGCACTCTCATTAACATGAAGGGAAGGGGGAAAGAGAGGGGAGAGTAATTTCACAGAAAATAATTATCTACAGTTATAGCAGCGTAACTGTTGGAGACAGAGTCAGAGGGAAAAGAGGAAACATAACACAAATCCACTGTTAAACTTAATTTTTAACAGATTAGTTTAGCTGCACTGTGAGGTGATGAGGCTTTGGAGGTTTAGTAGGTGCTGACACAACCTCCTATGCCATGGAAGACAAAGAAGAATTAATAGTTGGTGATTACTGACATCAGATGCAAACACACCTGGCTCCACAGTTGCCTTCTCTTCTTATTCCCATTTCCCAGCCATATTTTCTTTAATATTCACATGCAGCATAGGTCAATCTAATTCTCCCAGACAGGAAATATCTTAATCTTTCTTTGTTTGTACCAAAGATAGGCTGTTAACTGAGAGTAAACTGTTGCTACAGTCCTTGCCTCTAACGTCCAGTCCCTAAAGAGATATTAGAAAGTGCTGACACATCAGGGTGAAATACACCATTGAAGCCACTAAAAGTGCCTTTTCCGAGGTGACAATATGAGTGTATTCATTGCACTGAATAAAAGGGAAAAATGTCGCTTCAATATGATCTGCTTGGGATTTGCAGGGTCCAATATCACGGATACGTGTAACACTTCTCACAGTTGAGCAAAAGCTAAATGCAAGTTACTTGATTGATTAAAAAGTAGTACAAAATAAAAAGAAAATAAAGTTCACAACTCCCCTGACTCCAAGCCTTCACCTCATCTGGGCTAACATCACAGCGTTATTTCCCTCCCTGGCAGCTCCCTCTCCAGACCCCTACCCCTGCACGAACGTCACGCTCATGGGCTGCACATAGAATCATAGAATCATAGAATGGCTAGAGTTGGAAGGGACCTTCAAAGGTCATCTAGTCCAACCCCCCTGCAAGAAGCGGGGACTTCCCTGACTAGATCAGGTTGCTCAGAGCCTCATCCAACCTGGCCTTGAACTTTTCCAGGGATGGGGCATCCACCACCTCTCTGGGAAACCTGTTCCAGTGCTCTACAACTCTCATTGTGAAAAATTTTTTCCTAATATCTAATCTAAACCTACCTCCTTCTAATTTAAACCCATTACCCCTTGTCCTATCACAACAGGCCCTACTGAACAGCCTGTCCCCATCCTTCCTGTAGGCCCCCTTGAGGTACTGGAAGACCGCTATCAGGTCTCCCCGGAGCCTCCTCTTCTCCAGGCTGAACAGCCCCAACTCTCGCAGCCTGTCCTCATAGGAGAGGTGCTCCAGCCCTCTGATCATCTTCGTGGCCTCCTCTGGACCCTCTCCAACTGGTTCATGTCCTTCTTATGTTGGGGACTCCAGAACTGGATGCAGTACTCCAGGTGGGGTCTCACCAGGGCAGAGTAGAGGGGGAGAATCACCTCCCTCGACCTGCTGGCCACGCTCCTCTTGACGCAGCCCAGGATGCCGTTGGCCTTCTGGGCTGCAAGGGCACATTGCCGGCTCATGTTGAGCCTCTCGTCCACCAGCACTCCCAAGTCCTTCTCCTCAGGGCTGCTCTCCATCCATTCTCCACCCAGCCTGTGTTTGTGCCTGGGATTGCCACAACCCAGGTGCAGGACCTTGCATCTCAGCATCCCTACCTCACCGACCTAATTCCTCCTTCCAGAGTTCAGGCATGGACCACAAGCAATTACTGTAACGCAGGGACATTCACTGCTATTATCATAATAACGTATGGCAGGATATGACAACCATCCATAGCATACGCATTGTGCGTCCATTTAACAGGGCTGTGTCTCCGTACTTGCGGTACAGTTTCACACAGTCATCCCAGTTGTGCTTCTGCCATTGATAATAATTCTATCAAGAGTATTTGGCTACCTGGGAGTGAATGCCACAGCCCAATTATGAAGTAATGGAGGAACAGTAGAGCATATGAAAAAGGTAGATAGTTTCTTGACCAGTTCTGACCAGCCATGACTTCTGCAAATTTATGAATAGAGAAACTAGACTGACGGGTAAGCAGAATAATTCGTTTCACAGCTAAGTGGATAGCCTAAGTTAGTTCTGAATAGCACAGAAGGTGTGCTCTGCTGATGTTTTTGAAAATAATAAACAATTGCTGTCATGTACAACAATGTAGATGTATGGGATTAGAGGGAAAACTTGCTGTTCCAGCATGGGTACTGGAGCAAGATTTTTGGTTACAGAATCATAGAACAATTTGGGTTGGAAGGAGCCTTTAAAGGCCATCCAGTCCAACCCCTCTGCAAGGAGCAGGGACATCTCCAACCAGATCAGGTTGCTCACAGCCCTGTCCAACCAGGCCTTGAATGCTGAATGTTATCAGGCAGTAACCTTCTTCATTAGTAAGCACTGACTCACTGGTCCTCACCACGCTGCTGCCCTTCAGACATAAATCTCTACTGAAGGAAACGGGGAACTCAGGTTAAAAACTGATGCTGAATCGGATAAGTGAGGACACAATGGTCCAGTCAAGGCAATGGGAATACTTCTGAAGCTTCTTACTATGAAAGAGGACTAAAAAGGTCATCATGGAGATCTAGAGAAAGGCTAAAATTTCTATAAGCCATGTTTAAAATCTCCTGATTACAAAGAAATGGATTTATAAGCAGTATTGTATCTTTTAATGCCATTTTAAAAGAGGCACTTGATACCAGAGACATCCAGCAATCTCAACTGTATTCACTGCTTCACGAATAAAAACTCACTGCTAGCAGAAATCAGGTCTGTTCAAGAGAGATGATAAAGCTGGATTTATTATTTTATTAATAGCAGCATTACTGTAGCCTCAACTAAGGTGACACAGCTCACATCTTTATCCCCTCCACAGATAACACATACAGGTGGGAAATGCTGCCAGTGAGGAGGGAAGAGATGGGCTGGCTAAACCCAAATTTTCTCCTTTTCAGTGCAATCAGTGGTCTGGCCACTAGATTATACTTACTTAATCTAAAAAAGGTTTTATATTCTTCTTCATCCTACCATTTCGGAAGCGATGCTCCTCCTTGTTTTTTATATGCCTAGGAATATATGACTCTGTGTGGATGTCCATTAATGCTGAGATGCCTGAAAAATCAATAGCTTGCATTTCCAGAGACTATTTGATCTGCAAACTGTCTACTGTGAATTAATTTCCAGGACAATTACATGAGGTAAGAAAATATTTCCACTTACACAAAGAAAGAAAAGAAGTGACGTAAGGTGACCCACTCAAAGTCAAAAGAAGAGTTTGCCTTTACTCCCTGGTTGTTTGTTTTTTCCTTAATTATTAGTATTATTATTGTTATTGTGACAAGTTCCTTGAGGCAGGAACTTTATCTAACATGCTGTACAGTGCCCAACAGGCTTCTAGGTGCCACTGTGATTAAGTGCGTAACTCCAACATCCATGTTCCTTTGATCCGCAAGCTGCTAACCCTGGGCTCAAACCACTGGAAATATGGTGTCTAGTAAAAAATGAGCCAGGCCAAAGCTGAAATTAAAGCTTTTAAAATGCTCAGACGCTTGATTTTTAACAGTGAGCGTATTATAAAGAAGTCATTAAGAGCTACGCTCTTAAATAATATTGAGAAGTGAGAAAAAAAAGAGAGTAGATCATTTAGCATGTGTTGATACAACATAAATTACAGAAAGTGGAAGCCAGCTAATGTGCTAAGGGACTTACATTGTAAAAATCTGTATTAGTTATGGATAGCTACACATCAGTGACAGATATATTGGGCTGGACTCTGCAACTGTTGGTGAACTTGGCATTTGTACAAACAGCGTTAAAGACCACAGAAGGAAGGGAGATAAATTCCTCAAATTCACCTTTGATTACAGTGCCTTACAACAAATATTTTTTTCCCCTCTGCAAGGTCTTCTACGGTCTCAGGCAGGTCAGTTGAACTGAAGGGACACTTACAGGATGAATGGCAGTGAGTATGTTTGTGATCTGCATAGCTGGTTTACATCGCACGCAGAGAAGCCAAGCAGGGCTCCAGGGCCAATGCATATGTGAGCAATGCAGGTGTGCTTCAGAAGGAGCTTCCAGTGGGAGCGAGGTGATCAGCAACACCCTCAAAATTCTACATACATTTCCCAGTTTTATCAATATAGCACCTAAAATGCACCCTGGAGGAAGAGTGCAGGTTAGACTACAAAACCTAGAAAGCAGAAGGCCTTCATTTACAAAATGTTGGAAAACCTTATTTCAGAGGAAGTTCATCAGGACTTCAGCAGCATGCACAGCACCCACTGCAGTGTCAGGCGGGTCCCCCAGTAATGAAGCTGCCCCTCCATGATGGGGTGGGAGCAGGGAGAATTGGTGGTCAAGAATGAACATATGAAGTTGTCCATTCTTGAAGAACAGACTTAAAAAACCCAAAAAAGTAGCATGAAATACCTTTTAGAAGATCAGAGTGACAAATTGGTCAAGGTAGTACTAAGTTCAGCTTGATATGTTGATCCAAAGTCCCTTAGAAATATAATCAAAAAGTAATTTTGTTTAATCTTTTCAGATGGTCTGGCATTTACTTTTAAATATTACATGGTGGAAGGTTTTATATGCCCCTTGCTTCACAGAACTAGTGTATGCTAGTCTTTCTCCTCACCCAGTGCAAGTTGGGTTTAAACCTGAAAGATGTGCAAGGTTGTAGTAGGGACTAAGTTGCCTTCACTTCCATTCATTGTCCATAAGGTCTTTTGCATCACCTACAGTACAGCAGAAATATTAATAACTGGAGTACTAAGATCACTGAAGTTTGGCTCCCAGAGCAAGCTTCTCTTGAGTTGTTCTCCCTGAGTTGACACTCATCTCAAAATCACAGCCCAACTGAAAAATTCTGGAGTGCTTAACAGTCTGTGTTCCTCTGCTGGAAAAAACACATAACAAGTATGGGCCTTGGAGAACAAGAATTTATTGCAGAGTCCCAAGAGTCCTTTCCTGAATACATAAACCATTATTTTTTCTCTCTTCTCTCTGGCATGCTTTTCTTTCTGGGCTGAGAAGAGGCACTGGGTAGCCAGCAGCTACACTGCTGGCAACCTTCAGGACACAGCGCAGCAGCAGAGCCCTGGGTTTGGCTCAGTCAGTGAGAGCAAAGACACGTGCGGGGATTTCCTGGGACAAACCAAACCAAGGTATCCATAAAAATCAGGATATATGGCAGGAGAGTGAAGGACTGTTGTAGTATGGCAGGGTAAATATGGCATTCGGCCCCATCAGGATCCTATGCCGGCTGGCTTAGCGAGCGTGAAAGCAAGCAAAGCCCAGCCTACTGAGAAGAGCAGCATTCATATCAATTAAATTCTGACTTCCACTAACCCCTTATTAGCTTATATAAATATTAATACTACTTCAGCATGAAAATATCCAGTCTCGTTCCAAATCTAGGTGCAGATGTGACAGTTCAGAGATGAATTCCGGAGGCAGAGAATTGCTGCTCTGGGAAGATGTACTGACCTACATATACTGTTTCTAAACCCAGTAGTGCACCCTGCCTTAAATACTGCAGCAAATACTATTTTGGGAGTGCCAGGGGTCTGCCTCTGTTTAAATGGTGCCAGCAAGAGATTAAACAAGGTGTAACTGGATTTTTCAGACACACTAGCATAATTTTAGAGTAAATTCATGAACATCAATATGCACGAGAGAGAAATTTGGTCTGTTAGCATTTTAGTTAAAATATCTCTTAAACTAATCTAGGTAAGACTGAAGAGAAGCTTATTGGGTTTGTCCAATATATGTGGAACTCTAAACAAAATAATGTAATGGTTTGAATTAAAATTCATTGTTTTCTTCGGAGCACAGAAAAGTAATAAATCAATGCAGTAAATTACCCCTGTGCTGTGCTGTGAAATTAAGACCCATATACATGAAATAAAAATAAGAATTTACGGTCTTCATCAATCATTTTTTTTTTACTAACTCCATCATCTTGGTTTATTTACTTTCTTCCACATGCCTCTCACCCCAAATAACTCACTTGTCTCGGGGTGGCTGTGGCAATCCCATGGGCTCAACTGCAAGCCGGCCAGCCCAGCTGCTCTGCCAGCCACTCTGCCTTCCTCCTCCTCCTCCTCCTCAGCCCTATCCCACAGCACCCACCGAGGAGCAAAGCCCTGTGAGCCTGTGCTCTGCCAAAGCAAGCCTGGGCCCTTCCCAGCATGAAAGTCAGGCTAAGAGGGAAACCCCTGGCTCTCCCAGCAGCCATCCCAGGGTTTGGGCTGAGCTGTGGCTGCTGGAGGTGCCGAGCACTGGGCACATCTCCATCACGGCTGCGTGTACAACTACAGTGCAGCTGGGAAACAAATACACAGGAAGATGCCCTTCCCTGCGGTCATGTAACCCATGGAGTCACTTCAGCTATATGAAAAACATCTTACCCACCCCCCTGACAAAACTGTGCCTTGCCACACCTCTTGTCCGCTATAAAGAAAAGACTCAGTTTGCTCTCTTGGATCTGCTAAACTTAGGCAGCAGTCTCCACCAGTTTGCAGAACAAGGCTGCCTTGTTCCCCAGCGCCAATGATTTACGGTTTCACACGGACTCACGTGCTACATTATTCACTTAGTGCCTGTACCTATGAATATCAGCTCACGAGATAAAAGTGCGGGCCGAGGTGCAAACTCATGCTCAGCTATATTTTAGAAAAAATAACCAAGGTGAGGAAACAACGATCTTCATGGGAGGTTGCCCACACTACTTTTCCATACCCAGCCAGCTGCACACGGGAGGGCTGGTCGTGTTCCTGTCCTCCTACCCTGGAGTACCCAAATAAACCCCAAGCCCGCAGGGGAGAGCCCCCACCACCCACGCATCCCAGTGCTGCCGGAGCAGGGCCAGCCCCCGGCGAGAGCACGAGCTGCCCAGGGTGACTTCAGTGCCAACGTCTTGCTCCCAGCCGCTTTCTACCAGCTCTTGGCTCCTGCAGGAGCAACTCTTCCTCTCTCCAAAACGCATAGAGCAAACTGCAGGTGATAATCCTGAAAGGTCTGAAGACTGCCTTCAAACAGATCCAAATGCATGCAGTATATGTATGACAGTACCTAAAATAGGCCCCCAGAGCTGTGCCAGTCTATAAAAATCGAGGAAGTGACAGGTTGTCTACTAAAAGGTTTCTTCTACCTACAGACATGGCATACAAGGAGTATCGTTGCTTCAGCTATCCAGATAATCAATTAAGATTGTAAGATTTGGCTGCAATTATGATCCTGTATTAGAGCCAGGAACAAAACCTGGACTCCCTACGTCCCCCGTTTGGTGCCTTGGTGAGATGGTAGCACACGCCGTGGTACACGTGCCTTCAGGAATCCACGTGACCTGCCTAAGCTGTAACACGGCTGAAAGCGAGCTCCGGAGGAAGGCAAACACAGTCACTGCTGAGCTCCAGCGACCGCTGAGGAGCACGAGACTGTGCAAAGGCGGAGAGGGACACGCCACAAGGACGGTGCAGCGACACTCGGGGCATTCCTCTCCATGCCAGCAAGGACCATCTAAGAAGACGGGGTTACCCACCTCGCCCAGGCTGTGCTGTGCCCATCAGCGCTGCGGATAAATGCATCATCTGCAGTCAGGGCAGAAATATCCAAAATACCACCCATCCACCCACCAGACACACGCCATAAGCTATGACATGCCCTGTGCACTCCCCGCACTTCGTAACAAATCCAGCTCAGGCGGTACAATGCACCGAGTCCTAAAAATAAGAAAGAGGGCACAGGAGGTCAAGGCTAGTAATGTCTTATTCTCCAGCAACCACGGAGATTTCTTGCTCCAATACAGCCAAGTAATCTAAGGAAATGATCTGTGACCAATGATCCCTGCTTCTTTGCAGTGGAGGAAGCCAAACTCCTCTCTCTCACCTGTCTTCCCGAGCCTCTGAATAATCTGTGCTTAGGAGATACTCATTTCTGACAGCAAATCCAGTGAGAGGTTTAACCCTGAGCACATTAGCAAAGCCCAATCAGTCAGGTGTTGGAGTAACTTCTTAGTACGCCAAGAGCATCCGTACACTCCAGCCAACTCCCTGTCTCTAGTCGAGGCCAACTTCTGCTGCTTCCCACGAAAGGATGCAAAAAATGTAGGATGCTGCCTTCGTGTTGCCTCTCAGCACCTGATTACTCATAGGAGAGAGATGTCAGTTTGCTGGCACTATTTAAACTTCCAAAGTGACACAGAAAATAAAAGATCCTCTTTCTCACAAATGACTGCTCTCCCCCGACGGCAGGAGCACGCTTGCTCAACCCACGTACGCGGCAATCACCGCCTATTTGGGTTCACATTAAACCTTTTCATCTTGATTATACAGCACGCTGTCGCATTTAGGGCTGCTGTGCAAAGCGCTATGTGAGTTATTGCTCTGCTGAGTCCCAGCGAGCATACGGGGCCGGCATGCTAAGAACCTCTTCTGTGTGTGCAGAAGTTGCCTGTATAAAACAACCGGAGTGTAAATTGCTGTTTTAGAGAAACTAGTGCGCTGCAGGGAGATGGCTGCAAGGAAAAATCTCTGAGAAAATCCATTATGTTTTTATTCCTTGGACACCAACATCCCATCAGGAGAAAGCCCGCCACACGCTTCCCAAGGGAGGATGAAATCCTTGTGTTCAAAACGACAAATCTTCCTTTTGGGACAGGGCACCTCTGTGCACGCACACTTTGTCAGCCCTATAATTTTCAAAAGCAAAAACAAACTAAAAGAGGCCAGCTCTCACAGCTCGGCGTTTGGCACCACGGTGGACTGAAGGGACTGAAGACGGTTTAACCCCTCCACGACAAACCACAGCCAGCCACCAGCCAGGACGCTCACCAAACGCAATGGGGGCCCTTTGGAAGGTGCCCAAGCAGCAACATTACTCATCCTGAAGCCTTTAAGTTCTCAGACAGCAATTTCCACAGCACAAAATGAAGATGAACCATCTTCAGTGTTAACTGTGAGAACGAAGATCTTCTTTTTAGGGAAAAGTATCCCTGCCCACTGCTCCGGCGGATCTAAGAGCCACCCCACAGGGTGTGCTACCAGGCTAGGGTGCTGTGGGGCTGCTGCGCGCCCGGCTCCGGTCCTCGTCACAGTCTCATCCCGGCCATCGTGCGGATACGCAGAGCTGTGCTGAGCAGGTTGCTCTGCGGGAGGAGCCGATGGGAGGGAATCATAAGCATTAAACACTGAGGAGTCCTAACTGTGCTACTTTGCCCAGATGGGATTTATAAGGTGGGGAGGGGGAGAAGGGATGCAGATGGAAGAGCCGTCTTCGGCCATTTCAAGTGTTAAAAATAAGTGAGATATCTGCCTTAGGGCTCAGCAGATTGAACACAGTGATTATACATGCTCCATGATTCTTCACCTGGGCTTATGCCTGAAAAGATCCTGACCCCTTCTTATGCCACACATTGCAATAGGATTGCCTAGCCAAATGTTGAAAGCCTGTTTAGTGAACATCATTTTCCTACACCAAACTGAAAATGTTCCCTCTCAGGTCTATTCCTTCTGATTTTCTAGCTGTTTAGAAATTTGTGGCAGAAATAAATGATTTTTATAAAAATCAAAACCCCAGAACAAAGCCAAGAGCATTACAACCAGTAAGAGAGCTGTGTGAACCCTCTGAACTACTTAGACAAAGATCAGCCTATTGCTGCAAAAGATCCCCCCCCCGAACGCTCTAGCTCCAGATCACCCTGGAGAGTCTCCGCCAGCCAGATGAGCAACGGACAGGCCGGAGTGAGGACCACCTGCGGCCAAGCACAGGTAGCCACCCATGGACCTCAGGCTATGTCTCCTGGGGCGATTTCTTCATCAATCAGACGCCTGGGATGCCTGGTTCAGCAAAGGCACCAAGGGCACAGAGATGTGCAGAGCCGGTCTGCGTGGCTGCAATGCTTCACCGCCAGCCAACAACTGCACTTTAACTTAAAACAACCACAATATCTCTGACATTGCACCCACAGCCTGCATCCCCAGCTGTTACAAATCAATGCAAACACATAGATATAGAAGTCATCTAAACTGGCTTTTTGTATAGAACAAGCTGTAGAATTACATCCAGGCACTGTAATGTGGAGCCTAATTACAACAGCGGGACAGCCATCATGCCACTCACTTCCACGGTGCTACGCCAACTTCGTAAACTGCAACAGCTTGAATCTGCTTCCTAGCATTGCTCTGCAGACTCAGTGTAGCAAAGCCTCAGCCCTACAGACACAGGGAAAAGGCAACAGCCAGAAGCTATTCAGTGACCTACAGAAGAGAATCGCTGCAGCAGGACATCTGCAGCACGTCATCTGCCAGTGCGCTCGTGTACAGACGCAAAAGAGGATGCTTTAGACACATAAAAGATGCTTTAGACACATAACTAACCAGAAAACAGAGGTCTGGACAGCAACGCAACGCCAGTAGATCCTGAAGGGAAGCAAGGTGATAAATATTTAAATTGCATTTCCCACCACCCTAAGGCAGCAGGATTTTGTTACCTGTTTTGGGATTGATTACAAAGAAGTTCTGGGGATTTCCACTTGTAATCCGGTATGTCAGTTTTTCATTAGTGCTGGAGTCAGGGTCCTGGGCTTGGATCTGAATGACAGATACATCCTTTGGGGAGTTTTCCATGACAGCTGGGTAATAGATAGGTTCAGAGGTGAGAGGGGCGTTGTCGTTCACATCCTCCACTTCAATGTAGACTTCAATGGTTGTGTAGAGTGGGACAACACCATGATCAGTCGCATACACTGTCAACCAGTAGGATTTGGTTGTCTCCCGGTCAAGAATATCTGCTGTGTAGATAACTCCTGCAGAAAAACAGCAAGCAAAGGATCTCAGGAATAGGATCAATGAAATATCATATCTATTTTGATTTGGCGGTACTACAGAAATGTGTTCAGCATATAACAAATGCTCCCCCCTTAGAAAACTAGAGTTGTGCATAAAATCAAAACAGAAACTTGAACTCAAGCATTGTTCCCTGAACCCTGCTCAACATCTCAGTCCTTTGTGCCACGAAATTTGGAGGGGATGTAAAAAAGATGGCTTTTCATAAGTGTCCTAATGTCACAGACAATTATTTGCTGGGACTGCACCTGGAAGAGTAATAAAAGAAACACTATCATTGTCTGCTGATGATGTGAACTTGTATAAACCTTGACAGAGAAGGCTATCACCATTGACAGTGAATTGCACAACAGAAAGTGGCTTCTCTTTTCAAGCTCCTGCTGGTGCTCTTGCTAAAGAAGAAACTCTAGATGGCAGTTTAAAATAAATCCATTAAAGTTCAGAAAATAGATGGTAAATTTAATAATAAGATCACTCATTGCACAATGCCAAAATCCTGGATAACAAGCAACCAAAAGGTCACATAGCAGAAGCTCTTAGACAACCAGCATATCCTCTTTTATCATGGAGAAAGGAAGAGTTTGGTCATTCTACCTACCGATTTAGGAAAGCATCAGATGATTTCATACCTGGTCCTAAGAAATTATGAGAGAAAGTGTGTTTGTACATAACAGAGCTGCAGAGAGGCATGCTACCCACCACTCCATCCAAGCACCAACCCCACATCCACACAGTTCCTGCCATGAGAATTCCTCCCATCCACCTCATTTCCACCTAAAGTGATTTAGAAATCCATCCTGCTCCTGAAATGAACACCAAAACTATGAAGACAACAGGTAAAAACAGATACATGACCCTTAAGCTAGAAACACCTCCGAGCACTGGAAGATCTCCTCTTATTTGTGTAGTTCAAACCTTCACTGACTTGAGCACTGACCGTGAATGCACAGAGGATCAAATACGCCAGTACCACACGGACAAACACATCAGCAGCAAAATAAGCAAATGGACTTTCTCACCACTTCTATGACACCTGTACCAAGAACACTTTCCTCTCCTAATACAGCATTATGAAATTCTGGGTGACATAATACAGTGGCTCTCAAGCTTGAGATACACTAAAAAGGACAGTTCGCAGACCATCAAGTCATGTTATTAGTAGATGGAAACTGATGGAGAAGCTGCAGGGCAAGACAGGAACCCAAGAAACCTGAATTTAGTCTTAGATGTTCTTGATGCTACTTAGAACAACGCTATCAGTTAATCACTGAGGAAAGAGGTGCTCTAAGATCAGCACCAATAACAGATGTGCATGTCTTTTTTACTTTTGGGGTTTTTTTAAGTATCAGACTACACTGAAAGTTTCTATGACAGCCCGGAGTCTTAGAAAAGCTTTAAAGACACTGGAATAGGCAGAGTGCTGTTTTAGGCAGACTTTGGGCACTGCTAAGGAAGGTGCAGGCTCTGCGCTCAGCCGCTCTGCACAGCACAAGCTGCCAAGAAGGGATTGTCCACTCCAGTGCTACCGGGAATCCTTCTTAATGGGATGTGTAAAGTTCAGATGCAATTTATCTACATTATTCCTCAGCCTCAGTCTTACAAGTTATGCATCAAATCTGGCTTTTTAGGTTATACCAGCAATTAATCTCTTTATGACACTGGCTTCAGAGAAGACCTTTAGTTTAAAAATTAACTGGTATGTCTATTCCATTTCTTGAAGATCAGCCATGAAAATAACGGCCCTGTGCTCCTGAGACATCAGCTGAAGGGATGTACCTGATAGCCGGATAGATCTTCCAATGTCTAATGATATGAATAGCCCGGGTGCAAACTTCCCCAGACATTTCACACCAGAGCACATCCCATATGGAAGTTTACTGGCAAACATACTACATGGCTTTTATGAGGGGCAGCAGCAGCAGGTGAACGTTTTGTCTGCCAGCCCTGGCGTAAGACAGAGAAGCTCACCAAGCGAAAAGGGATGCTGCCTTCTGGATGCCCCCATCCAACTCCGCTCTGGGCAGGAGGCCGCACAGAACCCACCACAGTTACAGAGATGCCTGATGTACTTGCACCTGTCTTATAGCACATATCTCTTTTTTTTATTATTTTCTAAATAATTTTTTTTCAAGTCTGAGGTTCTTTTAAATTATGATTTTTAATGTTAGTTTGAACTGATGAGTATTTTCCTACAATTCAATCAACCATACAGAGAGGAATGGGAAGGAACAGTATCAATTCCAGCCATGTATGGGCTTAGGTCTTTTTCCAGTAATATCAGGTCCATGTCCTTCTGGCTCAGATATATTATTCACCCAACGAAGGTGAGCAACGCAGCACTGGAGGACAAAGGCAGAGTATATTCTAAATATTCTTGTTGGCAGCAGCCTGTGCTACATAATGACTTTCTGTAGAAACATGGGTGAAATATGTAGTGAACCGTGATGAAAATGCCTAGAAGTCCAGAAGAGAAATTACATCGCAGGGATGAGATGAGCCCATAATAAATGACACCCCGTGGAAATAAATAAATAAATAAAATCCACGTGGGCAAGGATGAGGCAAAAAAAGATGAACCTTAGTGTTCCTAGAGATGCTGATTTATTCAGAAAACAAGAATTATTTTAAACCTTTAAACAAAATTTGAAATAAGTAGAGTTTTCTCCCAGTGAGAGTATAGAAGGTTTTAGCAGATTAACCTCTGCTTATGAAGCTGAATTTCACCAATCTTGAGCTGATAATAAATCTATCTTCTGAGTCATTCCTTCATTTTATGACTCTTGGCAACAGTTACTTTCCATTTCTGAATTTCAGAAGGAAAGGATCACTGAACAAGTGTTAGCAACTGCCAACGGGTCTGCTACACTGATTCTTCTTTTTACCTCTGATTTATTAAAAGCTCCTAGATATAAATTAATTCATTTTGCTCAATATGTCTTGTCATTGCACCTGTCACCACCACACAGCAGCTTGATAAATAAGAAGGTCTTTGTTCGTTTTCAGGTTTTTCACATGGAAATCCTCCTGTCGCTCAGGAACACCTTCTACTGCTCTCTTGAATGTCCTACACAAAGTGCCTCCTTGCTGCCTGCCCAAATATGCATCTAAAGTTAGCACCCAGAAGAATACACATGCTGCCCGAATATTTAACCAATCTCTCTATGCAGGTATGAGTGACACCTTCCACATGGATGTCAAACTTCATCTTCATATGAGGTGTTAACTCTGAAGACTAATGATGATACTCGATTATCAGCACTGCTTCTTCATCACTATGGCATGACAGCAAAAAGGTTGATAGAGCTGGCATCGGGAGGCTGGGGCAGTCCATAGGTAGGGTCTCGCTCACTTAAGCTGAGTGAAAGTATGAGAAAGGTCAAGAATATGCCTGAATAAGACAACAACAAATTCAGAAAAGACCCCACTTACTTCAAAGCTTATAGACATTAACAGCTACTAAAGAAAGACAGAACTTTGTTTTTAGAGCCAGGGGAGCAGAGGGGAGGAGAGACCTTTGGAAGCAGCTCTGAGACTTTCCTTGGACAGCTTTTGTGGTGCACTCTTCCCAGCTGCCTACTAATTAGAAGAGAAACATTAACAAGGCAACGCACCTGATCTAAACAAATCAAGAAATAAGAAGGAACACCAGCAGAGATGCTGAAAATTTCAAAGTTATTAAAAAAAAAAAAGTTCCAAGATTTTGCAGATGCATTTCTGAAGAAGACAGAATAAACAGATGTTCTCGTTCACAGGGATGCTATGCCACGGAGGTACTAGAGCATTTCTACATCAGGCAGCTGAAATCCAACTGAGCAGTCTCTAAGCCAGCTCTTTATATCACCCTCAGCAAGATGGGCCAGATTTTCCAGTATCCCTGAAGGACTGAAGCCAGCACTTCCTCGGGCCCAGCGCAGCCTCAGAAATAAAGCCAGCCATCAGTCCAAAAAGCAGTGCTTGCCACTGCATTTCTCAAAGTACCTCTGCCCTATGCGATTCACCAAGCACCACGTGCACTGCAAACACTGTAAGTGAAACATAACAACAGAGTGCATTAATCTCTGATTAAAATCCTGGGCACATTTATATGTAAATTAAGTGCAGCCCTGGGGCTCGGCAATGTGCCAGCAACGCAAAGGTTGTGTGCTTGTTTCTCTTAAAGTCTTGTTTTCCCTCTTTCCCTGGGAAAATAATAGGATAATGTTTTCTGTATGGTTCCTGCAAGTGGCACACAGTGAGATGCTGCATTATGATGGGTGAAGGCAAAAAGAATAGGAGTGAGAAGCTAGTGGCTATTAAAGTGGACAAAGAAGTGGCAAACTGGATTTCCTTCCTGCCTCTCCCACTGATTTGCTGCACTTCTTTCATCAGACCACTCCAAATGATGTGGTCCACTCAAAAATTATCTGCTAGTTATGCACTTACTATACATACATGAGAAACCCAAGAGGCTCTTAAAACAAAAAGGGATTACAGAAAAGCGTTATTTCTTTCCTCACCTCTTTTTTGCCCCCTGTTTGCTTACCGTACACATTTGACAGTACTTTTGTGCATAGGTCGTGTGATGAATGGACCTGCCACAGCTCTGCAAGCGGGTGTTTACTGGAGCTGTCAGCCCTGGTGTTTACATAGGTGCCCATCTCCATGGATATCTGCTTTGTACATACGTTCCTCCTAAAAGTCAGATCATCCTTCACGAATACTCAACAATGCAAACATCGAAAGGAGTTAAATTCTGGTTAGGTTTTCTCAAGGCAAGATTAAAAGACAACTTGGTGGTCTGTAAGAAGTTGGGCAAGGAAAAGACAGAGGAGAGTAACAAGGCTCTTTAATCTAGCTGAGAAAAGTAAACTGAGGTCTGATGGTTGGGAGTCGATGGCAGAAAAAGGAGAGTGCAAACACTCAACACAGAGGATATCTGGCAGAAGCAACTACTTGCCAGGGAGGGGCCAGTATCTCCCATCATTTGGCACCTTGGTACTGAGACAAGACAATATAACCTATTATTCTACCCAAGTAAATTGGCCTACGTGCCAAAAATAACATAGCATGTGATTTTGCTGAGTGACTCAGTAGCCTGTGTTATAAAAGTTGCCAGTGTAAGTAGTCACACTCTCACAGTTTCAGCAAATGATGAACAAGATGCGGAGAGGTTGCTGCACAGGCAGAAAGAGGACTGACCAGGAAGTATCTGCTACTCTTAAAAAAACTTCTACCACACAGAAGGACTGCAGAAAACCCCTTAATTATCTCTTCTTCAAAATACTGTAGCAGTTTTGCTAGGGGACATCATGCTTAACACCATCAGGTCAGTCATTCAACTGAGAAGAGCCTCAATGAGAAGATGTTGCTTGTTCTTTTCAGGAATATGAGCCAGCTGCACAAATCTGCATTTGACTGGGAAATTAGGAAAGGCCAAACACAGTGAACAGCCCATTTATTTCCAGACCCTGACCCAGGAGTGGCCATAGAGGAGGGCAAGAGGCAGCACAGACAGAGCCTGTCCTCAGCGCAAGCTGCAGCGCAGGATGGAGGTGGCACTATGGCAGCACATCTCCAGATGTTCCCAGCTGTCAGAGCGTGGCATGCCCCTTCCCACCCAAAGCCAGCTCTTGCTACTGCAAATGCAAGGTTTAGTGGTTAAAGTAGCTATAAAAATATATAGACTGAAGGACTAAGGGCGATGGATGAACCTTTCTGACTCCAGCACCTGGGGCACCTGCACACTCATCCTCAATACGTGCAAGAGCAACTTCAGGTCCTGCCACGCAAAGTGCTACAGAAACACATTTCCAGAGTCCCAAGTCTCTCTCTCCTCCCTCCAGCTTCAAAACAAAGGAGCTCAGTGCAAACCCAAATTAAACTGACAGGAATAAGGTAGTCAGGAGTGCCTACTGACAGCAAAGTACTCAGGGCTCTGTTTCATCCCTCAAATTCAAAGGAAGAAAAGAAAAAAAATCACTGATTCCGAAATGCTACTAATTATTCATGACCCTCATCAAAGGCTCGGGGAGTCTCGTGGCAGTAAACACAACGCTTTGCTTGCCACCGAGCTGTCAGCCAGAGGTCCTTGCTTGCACTGCCTGGCTGGGAAAAAAATAATAAATAAATGCAGCTTTAGGAGAAAACAGTTGAATGGAGAATTTTTTTTTTTCAAAACTTGTCAGTCTGAAATACAGAGGTGAAGAAAGAGTTTATACACACCTCATCTGTCCTCACTGAGACAAAGGCTTTACTGTCACCTACCCCTGCTCCTGCCCCCGAGCTCTGGCCGGATCCTGCCCCCACACATCGCTGCACGGGGGGGCCATGAAAAGATTTGTGAGCGTAAACGCAAGTGTCAGAGCTAATGCGGATTCCTTGCATTGAGCAAAGATGTGATTTTTGAAGTACACTTAGCAGAGAGCTATCGTAGGCAGGAAAAGTTTAAAAATACTGCAAGTCTATTATTCATCAAACCAACGAATGTAAAACCAACCAAAAAGGCATGATTTGTAGACAGGAATTTCACACCCAATTAAGGAAGAAAATTTATGATTTCAAGAAAGCTAACATTACGCCTAACCCATATATTTTTTTATTTGGGTCCTTCACATAGAATGGTTCTCTGTATATAAAAGCAGAGTGCGTACCTCTTTTAGGAGATATTTATTTTGTTATTTCCATTAAGAGTAAACTGTAAATGTAACCCACAGGATTAAATAGTTTTAGCGTAACAAAGACGTGGACCTGAGCCCCAATGCCAACCGATGCAGCACACTTGGGGCTACTGAAGCCAGTGGGAATCAGAATAAACCATACATTATATTCACCCCTTTTTAAAGTTTTCTCCAGCCATGAATCATCAGTGCCAGATCTGAATACGGACGGTGGTATCACATCAGCCACAAACTCAACTGGAGCATGAAGGAGACCTATCGCTCATCCCCCCTACCGCTCGCAGCCGGCAGCTTTGAAAATCAGGCTCCTTACTGCAGTGATTAAATGCTATTCCGGTGCCTTCAATTAAGCCCCCCCATTGTGCAAAGTGTGGCCTCCCGTTTTTAGTTTATTGCACAAATTTTGCAGGCTTTAATGCATACTAAAACGCAATCCCAGCCCCTATTGAAGCAAATGGAAATATCCCCATTGGCTTAAATGGAGATTAGATCATGCTCAGGAATGAGTCCAAAAGCAATATTAACTTTGTGAGGCTATACATACCTACAACTTCCTAATATTCTTTTGTCTGATTAAAATATAAAACATACATAATAAACCAGGCTTGTCAAACAATGCAACACAGGTAACAGTCCTGTCTAGGGTTTAATTTTTTATTTTCTCTTTTTTACTTATGTTTTGAATGTACAAATTTACTGTTACCTCAAAATGCAGTTTCTGCAGGGAACATCATATGTCTGAGTTCCCAGGGCAGTAAAAGAGAATTAGAAAGCCAGCCCTCAGCAACACTATTTCCACTGACACTGCATTAGTCTGCAAATACACCTTTTACTGTTTTACTAAAAACAATGTTATGAATATCACAACCAGCCAGGATCATGACAAGGACATTCAACACGTTAATAAATATAATATATCTGCATGTAATAGATAAGTAGGTAGATAAAGTACAGGTTTACAACTCTTACTGGACACGACATGCTACCGTGTGTATTCAGGGGCAATTTCAAGCGTAGACTCCTTCCAAAAGAGGGACCACCACTGCTGTTGTGTGCAAAGCGTTGGGTGTACAGAGGAGCTGTAAACTGCTTCTGCTCGTGGAAGAAACCACCCAGTAAAGCAGCATCTTAATTGCACTGAAACAGAGGCACATCTCAGATTAGGTACTTTACTAAGTTACTTACACTTTGAGTTTTAAGCAAGGTTCTTCCTTCTTTACCTTCAAATCACTTAAGTTCAATGCTGCTGGTTTGCTTTGCTTGCTTTATTTGGGGGAGGGAGTGGGGAGGCTTAAAACATCCCATTAGAATGAGCTATCGCTAAAATACGACATCTTCAAGGTCACTTACACATCAATTTCAGAGCAATTTTCCAAACATATCATCAAGACACTGAACCAGAGGCTTAGTCAAATAAATTCTCTATCTTCTTCCATTTATGAATTAAATGAAATAAGACATGCCAACATTTTCACCTGACTAGGCTTCATTATGGTTTCTGTATCTTCCATCACATCCTTCTACCTATTTAAAGAAATATCCATATTCATCTGGCTTTAATATTTTTTTTGCTTGGGTGGAAAAAAAAAAAAATCTTACATGGATAAACAAAAAATACATAATGGACAACTCTGGTAGAACCAAATTATCTTCAAAAACACAAATACTACAAAGAAACCCACTTATTTATCAATAATCTCTGCCAAAGCTTAACACACTCCATCATTGCTGAACAATGCCATAAAACCTTGGAGTAAAACTGGGCTGAGAGGAGCCATGGAGCCCCAGCAATCACTAAACCACTGCCACGTACCATTTCCTACGCACTACAGGTGCTTGAGAATGGTGGGACGAACTGTGACACTGCTCTGACAAATGGGATGTGCTGCAAGCCTGCAAAAATTGAGCTGTATTGTTCAACTTTTACAAACATGGGCTGCTGCTGGGATCACCTTAACCCAGGTAGATCCACCTTCCTCTTTGGTCTCAGAGGCACAGCAAAACATGACGCCTATTTATTGGATGAACTTTGTGCTATTCACTGAACATGCGCAGGCTCAACTTTTCAGCCAAAGGAGCAAGAAAAACAAACAAAAAAGCACAATTTTGTGACTGTGGCAGGTGTTGTGCAAAATTCACATACCTCAAGTTTTTATAAGGGATTGCAGGAAGATCTACTGTGGGAATGCATGCTGTTCTGGTTTTGTTTAGTGAGGGGGGCCTAATGGGGCAGCTTCTGTAGGAAACTGCTAGAAGTCGCTCCTCTTTGTTCAGTGGACTTGGCCGGGCCTAGGGCGGACCCGCTGCTGGCCAAGGCTGAGCCGACTGGGAGCAGAATGTCCCGTGATGACGCCTCTGCGATAACGTATTTAAGAAGGGGAAAACAGAAAAAAAAAAAAAAGAGAAGATGTGAAGCAGCTGAGCAGGGGCAGAGAGGGGGAGGCGCGAGCCTTG
>WHYT01014990.1:43940-82515 GCA_009806455.1 Tetrax tetrax
TCCCTCTTCCCGCCCTGTGCTGCTCGGGGCGGGGGGAAGGTAGTAGAGATAATGTTAACCCGGGAAGAGAGAGGGGTGGGGGGGAGGTTATCTTGTTCCCTGTCTCATTCTCCTGCTAGTTTTAGAAATAAATTAATCTTTTTCCCCAAATCGAGTCTGTTTTGCCCGTGATGGTAACTTTAAGGATTTCTCCCTGTCCTTATCTCAAACCTCGAGCTGTTTTTTCTTATATTGTCTACTCCTGTTCTCCTGGAGGGTGGGGGGAGTGAGACAGCTCGACTGTGTAGTCTGGTCCCGGTCAGGGCTGAACTACGACACATGCTTAATATAACTCAGAAGAACAAGCAGTTGATGGTATAATTTCATTCTATTGACTACACTTTTTTGGTTGTAATACTTTTTTTAAAAGCACTTGTGGCTACTGGGTTTCCAGCTACACATGAATTACAAACTGTGAATTCTCTTCAATATTATAACCCCTCTATATGCATTTACCCCTCTGCATCTGTTTGTCCCTACAGCAAACAACAAGTTCTACTTTGTTTTCTGAGCATCGTTGGGATTACAAAACTCTTGCAGGCCTTGTGCCCACCTCTGCAGCCTTTCCAACTGAATGTGGGGATGGTACCAGCAGAAATCCTCACGTTGTTAGCACCAATGATAAAAGCTGTTAAACCTTGATAATAACCTGTTTGTACGGAGGCAATTTTTCTCAAAGGGTCTGGCTAATGCCCAGAGTAACCCAGATTTTCCGTACATCCTTTTTAGTAGATTAATAAAGAGATCAAAGTCCGACCCATGTGTCCTCTGCCAGGAGGACTAGGAAGCTATTTTAAAAAGAAGGGTTTGCTCCTGGTTATTTTAGAAACGAGATCAGAAGCAGAGCAAAGCTGAAGCAGGAAGAAGAGATGGAGAAAAAAGGCAAAGGATGCTCAAAAGGATCCCAATAAAAGCCCTGGCAAGGGACTTCTGTGCAGGGTCCTCTTCCTTTACATGGCGTTCTGTATCTTTTGTACTGCCTACAGTTAAGAGAGATTGTTTTGGGAACCCTTCTGCAAAATCTGTGCCGATCTGCTTCAGCTGTCAAACTGCCCTGGAAAGTGAGTGATCCCTCATACCGAGGAAGGCAACGCTGACCTTATCTGGGCTCAACTACAACATAAACGGGCACTGGCTCTTCTGATGGATCTCACCCCTGAGGAGTGCTGGCCCGAGATGGTAGACAAGTGACTAGTGGGAATATCCCGTCAAGTAAATACCTTTCACCTTTCAGTTACACTAATTATACTGAAAATAGAATATTATTATGAATTATACTGGAAATCGAATAATCTTTCTTTTTCCCCCTTTGTTGTTGTTTCTTTCAGCCCACTGCAAACAGACAATGCTATGAAAAGAGTAACAACATTATCCCTGAAACCTGCCTTTATCTTTCTCTCTATCCAAGCATAAACCCAGAGGAGCGGTCAAAAAGAAGAGGAAGATACCTCTGAAAGGGCTTTAATAGCCATGCTGCACTTGAACATGAACACTGCAGGGAAGAGGGGAGTACAATGCACAGAGCCAGTATCACAGCACCATTTAATCCCCCTGCATGGCACAGCCGCATTTCCTTTGCTTGGAGGTGCCATGCACGACTCTGGAGTTTACTTTATAAAGTATGCAAAAAAAACTGGAGGCGATGTAAAAAAAAAAAATTTTAAAAAAGCCTCACAAACAGTACGAGGAGCAGGGACAATGACTTACAGTAAGTGGTTAAGATTTTCATCTTCTAAGCATATGAAAAAGAAGATGGAGAGGCAACTTGATTAGAATATCCATGTAAAGTTCATGGGGAAATACGATTAGGAAATAAAGGGCTCTTTAATCTAAGAAAATAAGGTGGAGCAACATCTAATGATTGGAAACTGAAGCCAGGAAAAATAAAATTAGCAATCAGCTTGATACTTTATTATTTATTTTTTCTGAAGTGAGTGATTAATTCCCAGAAAAATTTCTTCCTATCTCTAGATATCTGCAAATGAGGGCTACAAGCTGTTGGAGGAGAAACATTTCACGTCAAATGTATTCCATGCATTAGTGAAAGAAAAATCACTTGGTATAAAGAGGTACAAAAGTGAGACATAATAGCAATATAAAAGGATGAAACCAAATGATCTGGTCTCTTCTGGCCTTAAGCACTATGGATCTGTGAACCCTGTCCAGCTGTTTTCTCCGAGGAGCTTGGAGAGAGGAGGTTCACTCGATGGTGCTGAGCTACTGCAGTGCTTCCATTCTACCCAGCCCCACTCTCATGGTCAGTCTTACGTTGTCCCAACAGCCTCTGCATTGCCATCCCCACAGAGGGGAGAAAATCATAGTATCATAAAATCACAGAATCATTATGGTTGGAAAAGACTTCTAAGATCAAGTCCAACCATCAACCCAACACGACCATGTCCACTAAACCATGTCCTGAAGTGTCACGTCTACACATTTTGAACATCTCCAGGGATGGTGACTCCACCACCTCCCTGGGCAGCCTGTTCCAATGCCTGATCACTCTTTCAGTGTAGAAATTTTTTCTAATATCCAATCTAAACCTCTCCTGATGCAACCTGAAGCCATTTCCTCTCATCCTATCACCAGTTACTTGGGAGAAGAGACCAACACCCACCTGCCCAGAACCTCCTTTCAGGTAGTTGTAGAGAGTGCTTGAGAAATATATCTGATGAGAAAACAGCTCCTGGTATCTTCTCATTGCCACATACAAGGGCATGTAAGAAAACAAAGAGCCTGCTCTAGAGATGTGTGCAAGGCATTAGAAGCAGCACATCTGCTGGCTGTGACCATCAATAAGCTGGAGCAATGTCTACTGCTTCTGACCAGGCTGAGCACGGGAGGGATGTACCATGGGGTGACAGGCAACAACCAACCTGGTGCCTTTCTGTGCTTGAGGAGAAACTCTCAGATTACAAGAGGCTCTCAAGCGCCCAAACTTGTGGCTTTGTAAGAACAATCAATTGCTCTCGTGTTTCTTTGAGTGAATTTTTCAGTGGATAACAGCTCTCCAGGCAATATACACTTTGTCAATATTTTCCATGATGCAGTAGCAGAACCTTGCTGTTTTGCAAGGCAACACACTTTGTGTTACACTGTGAAAGACAGACTGGGTGCACTGAAACCTGAAGATCCATTTCCAGGACGGTTCCCAGGTCCAGAAAATGAAAGTTTTTCCTCTGTATCACATCAGCTTTGTGTACAGGGGCCAGAGTACACAACAGCTGGCATGTCAAAAAAGAGGTGACTTGTTTTGAACCAAGACTACACTGCCCAGAAGCAAAGTACTTATTTTTTTCTTAAGTATGCTTTTAGGTGTACTCTCTCCTTTCTTCTCTAGACAGACTGAGGAAAAGACCCTCACCTTCCACCCTTCATGTCCAGAGGGTGTAAACCCACCTCAAGCTGCTGCTTCTGCTCTGGGCAGAAGTTTCGGTGCCTGCAGCAGAAAAAAAAAAAATGCAAGAGGGTTGCCTGGGGCCAATTTCAGTTCAAATCACCTGTCAATGTCGAAAAGATTAGGAGCATCTCTCGACACTTGCTTCAGGAAGAACAGAAGTTCAGTTTCCCCTATTGAACAGACAGAAAAGCAGCTCTGGTCACACTCCTAAGCACAAGAATGGGTCTTACAGCCCACACTTCTTTCACTAATGGAGAATTACCCTCCACAAAACAGTGCCCAGGAGATACTCTTTGCATAGATGCTGAGCATCTGCAGAGAGACTGCATGGTATCATGTCTTCATGCACACTATCATTCTGGTATTAACCAAGCAAGTCCACAGCCACCTGTGGACGGCTAGTAACTGATGGCTGAGCAGCTGATATCTACCAGTTCATACCGCAAAGTCCCGATGCCCTCATCTGAGCTGGCAAGCTCAAAAGTCAGTGATGAACTGGGTTTGGCTCTTCCCTTAACTGAGACCTGAACTTGCAGACCTGCAGAATTAGCAAAAAGGGCAGGACAGGACAGGACAGTCCTTAACTATATGCTGAATTTAGATGTAGTCCTATTGAGGTAACTGCGGACTTTAGTCTTTCCTTTGAAACCTAAATGGGCAGGCTCAGGAGCTGCCTACTTAGAAATTATCAGATTCTAACTCACTTTTTGCACAACTGAATGTAAAGTCTGAGGGTTTTAAAACTGTCTTATTTTGTGTGGAAGAGAGTAGGCTGCTCCCACAACATTCTCTGAGCCTCCCTTTCTCATCTCCCAACATCTACCCCAACAGCATACATCTTTCACCAGAACCAGTCATCAGTGTTCAAAGATTGCACACAACTAAGCTGACTCTCTCCAAGTATGGCAAAAATATCCACAGAAATTGCCAAGACCAATCCCAGATGCTTCTAAGCACCTTTCTAATAGGAAAGTCTTAGAGAGAGCTACAAGCTTTGCACGGGAGGCACCTCACCTACAGCCTTATCTGTGATTGCAAAAAGTGAAATAACTAGAATTCATTTCCATGTTGGATTTTTTCCAAAACCCCTTGAGCAAACTCTGCAGGAAAAAAAAACTGCACAAGATCATTAAGATAGTTAGAACTTTAATTTTCTACCTTGCATAGAGGAAATGGAGCTGGGGTTATAATGGCAAACCCAGCACAGACCCTGCGCAAGCAGACTGTAATTGTACTTCTGTTCCACTCTCCATACTCTGTGTGACAATAAATCCAAGGTTAAAAGAGTACATGGGAATATGCTGGAGTATATTGGTGGGAAGTACCATTCTTTTAATCTTGGGGAAGCATTAGTCTGACATTTATCTTCAAAAATCTTCCACAGGTAGGATACTCCTCTTCAGAGAAGAAAACAGAAGGGAGCAGGAAGCTGAGGTAACACAAGGGACTGTGGCAAATCAGAGCAGTACGATAAAAGCCTTAATGCAGACAACCCTACCATGATCGTTGGGAACGGTGCCAGTGACTCAGTGGGTGCTTCCTTTTGCCTCTGAACTGAGTCAAGCAAATAAATGTGCTCTGGCTGCTGCTCTCCGAAGTATAGCCTTTCATGTGAGACATAAAACTCAGCCCTTATCCCACCAGAGTCCTCCGAAGTCATGGTACTTTCTGCCAGCTTTCCCTGCCTGCTTTTCCAGGAGATGTTGTGGCTCTACCCAAGAAGCCATGAAGCAAAGCAGGCCTTCTGGCACCCATCGGCATCCACCCAGACGCTCCCTTGTTTATTTGAGGCAAAGCTCAGATGCACTCCGAAGGAGTAATTATTGCCTTCCCCAGCTGGTGTATACATACACGCACATAAAGGGCAGCAGCTCAATTTTAGAGTGTTTTATGATGAGGCGGACTAAGCTCCCTGAAGAGGTGGGGAAAGTCAACATCTGATAAAGTAAATAATGGAACGTTGCAGTACCAATATACACTATATGATCCCCTGAGGGAAAGCACAAGCACAATCCCTAATGAAATAAGACACAGAAAATAAGGGCTTTGCTGTGGACACAACCCTCGCGCTCATTATGCGCTGCAGCAACTTCTATCACTTTATCACACTTATTCATCCCAGTGAAATGTTGTGTATGTCTACAAACAGATATGATATGTATAGAAACACATGCACTTGCAGATACATATATTTTAAATGAAAGAGGGCAAAAGGAAAAGTGATTTATTTTTATTTCTGTAAATGACTCAACCATAAATGCATAGTATGCTTTCTTTGCATGGATTGCCTTACAAATCCATCACTGTATGCAGTTCAAAGCTTTCATAAACACTTAGCATTTGAATTTACATTTGTGAATATTTTAGCTTTTAAAAATGTCATTGTGTTTTATGCTTTACATTCTTAAACACTCAGTAATACCTAGGCTTTGCCTAGGGCTAATTGATAGGCTGCACTTAAGACAGAAAAAGTCTATTTGTCCATTTATACACAATTTTTAAATGGAGATTATATTTTCCTTGTTGAAATGCATCAGTATGAGCAAATCATAAAATTGAATGTAATTATTTATTTATAATGCAACTTTGCCGACTGTGGAAGCAATAAACCCAGCCAAACAGAAACCAGGAAATTATCCCAGATCCAAGAGCAGAAGGAAGCATGGCTCCCTCTAATTGAGTTTCCTTCGCTCTTATCTTCTCAAGATCCCTTAGATTGTTTTCCAATTTTCATTTCCATTTCTTCCATTAAATGTCTCTAACCCATGACCTCCATTTACCGCCACTCATCTATCTTCCATTCTTAATTGAGATGTAACGTGTCCACTTGTCCAGCACTGAGCACTAAAACTCTGACAGCACACTCGATAAATACTAGCTCCTTCAGGAAAGCTTCCTTGGGAAAGTGCAATTCAAAACTAAATTCTTGAACAGGTAAGTCTGTTCCATTAAACTCTGAGTTTACCTCATAAACATACCATGGTGAGGACCAAAACCTCAATAACAAATAATATCTCTGGGTTTATTTGCTTTTTCTGCTACAAGATGGAATTAGATTTGTTTTGACCCTGGGAGAGTACGGGGTGACAGGGCCAGTGGGAAGAAAACATATGAGGCAGCTTTCAGCAGTCAATCATCTTTTACTTTCAAATAGAATAATTTTAAATGTGGTGGTTTGCAATCAAAGCCCCTCTCCCGAGACTCAGTGTATAGGAAATTTTGAAAGATGGCATTGTTTAGAAAATAGTTGGACCTTATACAACATCACTTCAGGAGCTCTTGACAAACATTGATAAAACTCACAGCAATCAGGTGCTTCTGCACCCATTTAACGGCGGGGTGAGCGCGACATCAGAGAGTCAGAATTACAACAGACGGGAGAGAGTAAAGCTCCAGCTACCAAGCAGTCATTTCAATCTCACAGAGTAATGCTAAACTAAAGCAAGAGAGAACTGAACTGCAATATCTTAGCTTCTTGAAGCAGTAAAGTAAAATTAATACAGCACCCCAGGCTACTATTAAATTGTAAAATTTAAGAAAACATATTGTGGTCAGGCATTCAACCTCTCAAAATAAATAGATGAATCACTCCATGTTTATTTAAATGACTAAATGTTTGCACCAGTGATACCAAGTAAAACACAAATTTGCTGGGATTCTGAAGGTGAATATCCAAGAGGAAAATTTGTCATTCAAAACCATCACACCAGGGACTAGGCTGGAAAGCTCCGTGGCCAAAACTTCTGAATGGAGCGCACTTCTTTTTCATACTCCCGAGGTGTGACTGCGAATGGTGCTGACATACCCCAGACAGCTTTAATTTAAGGTTAAGGCTCCGTCCTGATAGACTGATAGTTGTGCCAGTAAAGTCTGGAGAAGGCTCCGTGAACCGCAGCTGGGTGGCCATGCCTGAAGGCTGCCCAGCAGCAGCACCACCACACCGCTGCACGAGCGAGCGCCAGGCATCTCCCCAAATGCTCCCAGTTCAAACTGGAAAAAGATATCCAAGGAGCTTGGAGCACTTTGAGTAACGTCTAGAGGCAGCCAGGAACAAGAAACATAGGCTGCTCTAACTTTCTGAGAGAAGGTGACAGGCAAACCAGCTCTTCTCCCTGTTTTACGGTAGTCTCCAAAAACTGCATCAAGGAGTGTGTTGCTACCTATGGGTGCCACTGACACACATAGCGACACTGACAATCAGGTATCTATGTGGCTCCCAGCTGAACAGAATATTAAACTTTATATTACAGCCATTTATAAGCTGAATGCTATGCTGGAATTACTCCTGCTGTCTCCCTGTGTCTGGATGTCTGATGGCCACAATGAATCCCACCTCAAGAGCATGTCATCCATCACCTGCACGCCCAAATTGGCTCTCAAAGGCTTATGTCTGGATAGCTGCTGGCACAGGAACCAGTTAGTTGAAATGACCTCTGTTAACTGACACTGTGACCGTGCCACCAAACAGCAGCACAGACTTTGCCTTCATCTCAGTTTGCAACACCAAGAGAAACGGTGCTGTCAAGGTTTCCGATCCTGCAAGCCATCAGAGAGGATCGTAGGAAGGCACGACAGCATTACTCCGGCTGGTCATTGCGAGGCAATGCACTGTGGCACACAAAGCCAGGAACAGTCCTTGCAAGGAACTTGAAGGGAGGGAAGGCACAAGCAAAAAGTAGAGGTTGAGAGTGAAGAGAGATTGTGGATGTTTGTTGCAAAAAGCATCATTCCAAGGACAAAATGAGAGGGGAGGCGGCAATGGCACTGCGATGACATTGGCATTCCCAGCATGAACGCGCCTTAACTCGCTCGCTACCAAACAAGCATCTGGTGCCACCTAATTAAAACACCAGTTCCAGGAGGTGACATCCAGCGTCATGAATCAAACGAAACATCTGCTAATTCTTACAACAGCCAGACAAAACAAGCCTAAAAAAAGCAAAACAAACACGCGCACACACACATTACTAACTTTGGCACTGACATCCTGACTGAACATAAGAACCGTATAAAATTCCCACATTATTAACCAGTGCATCCTCAGTTCAACTGATTGACTGTGCAAATTTGCTACAACACATGTTCAGCTGCTCAATGGGCAAAAATGGATCAAGTTTACAAAAGTGGGTAAACGCCTCACCGCCCAGCCTCGCAGCGTGGAGGGGAAGCCTCCCTCGAGCTTGCTCAGCCGAATGGCACAGGCTATTAACTCAGATGATTAAAGGACTGGAGACTGCCGAAATTTCAGTACATGCATGGCCTATAATAGCACAATGCAGGATATTTTTCCCCTGTGACAAACAAATGCTTTATTTTTATTTCTGCTATAAATAATTGGGGGTTTTTTTAATAGGTATAGATAATCAGGCATTTACATGGTTTCCAGCAGAGCAGCATTATTAAGCTACTATGTTATAGCCATTCATAAATTGAACACATCGCTGGAATTACTTTTTACTGTCATTATTATCCAACAATCTCGACAATATGTGTTGTTACCACAGCAGTAAAATTATTAGATTCTGAACATTGCTGGAAATCTGTAAGTAACACTACGGAGGTGAACCTTTAGCGAAATCAAGTATTTAAGGAGAATTTCAGATGGTCACCTATGCTGAACCCCTCGGGCTCCTGAAAACAGAGCAGGAACACAGTTCATGGACTCACTTCTACCATATTTTGCAGCATTTTTGACACCAACAACATTTCACGTGCGTAGTTTAACCCTACCAATGAGCCTACTGTACACATATGTAACAGCATTTCTTAAAGTGTCTCATTTCAATACATAATCTCATTAGCGCTTTGTTTATTCTTGCCTTCCCTCTTCCCATCACTCTTACACAAACTTCTTGTCTATCTTGCTTTGAACTTGTCTTTTTTATTTTACTCTGCTGTAAGACCTTACAAGCAGGTGCTGTGTTTAACCTGAATGAACCCTCCAGATGTAACTTCACCTCCTTGCTCTGTTACTGATTTTTAAGCAGCATTTTGTATGAAAAAGGTAAACAGAAACTGAGTAAAAGGACAAAAGATATTCTATATTGACTCCAGAGATCAAGCTGGCACTAAGGGTGGAGATACACAAAAGCATTTTGGAAGTGCTGCAGAGGGAAAATCCTACAGTAACCTCGCTCAGCCAAAGAAAAAGAGTTGGGTTTGGATTTTTCTTTTTTTACCCCTCTGATAGAGAAAAAAATAGGAATTTCAGAAAGGGGTAGTACACAAGCTGATTGCAGCAACTTGCAAATGAACTAGCAGGGGGTGTCTGGGAATAGATACCAATTTCCATTCCGACCGGAATGGAAGTTTCTATTTTAAAGGGTATTATTTCTGAGCAGACAGCACTGAAGGAGAAGCTGATGCAATAAAACACGTGAAATTTCTAAGTGATCAGGACCAGAAAGAGAGAAGGAAAGTAACTGAGGCTGCAGCCTTGCTAAATACTAAGACGAGGGGAATATGGAGAAGACGTAGCTGCCAAGGCAGTCGCTGAACAACACACTTCAGAGATAAGAGGCACCAGCCATTCTTCGAAGCAGTCGTAGCTGCCAAGAGCTACAGAAAAGAGTGAATTGAAGGGGATAGAGGGGTCAACTGCAGTGAATGCGAAAACAAGCCAAGGCCAAGGACAGGCATGACGCTTTGGGATTTGGCCAGGAGGTGATAATTTGTGGGTTTAGTCAACTGCAATCTCAGTGGAGTAGAGAGGGCAGAAACACGATGAGAAAAGAGAGAGCTGGCAGCGGGAAGCTGAAGGCAGCCAGAATACAGAGCAGGAATTAGGAGCTTGGGTAGGAGAGACAAGGAGAAGGGGCGCCTGGCAGCAGCAGATATGCTTGGAGAATTGTGGGGTTTTCCCAGTCCAGGAACACAAAGGCAGATCTGAAAACTGAAGTGATGCTAAGAGAGAAAACAGGAATAAGCGAGGTGGCAAGAACAGCAATGATTGAAAGCCACAAGGGATCAAAGGAGGAGGTCAAGTGAGTAAGTCAAGAGTGGGAAAAATGAGGTTTGCCCATCGCATTGCTCACATGGAAGAGCAACAAAAGAGAATTTCCATCCCAGAACACTGTCAGTCACTACTTCTCAGTCAAAGGGAAGAGCTAGGCCTCTTACTGCATCCTCCTTGGCTGGTACTCTGAGGCCTCTCTGTGTCAGCAGTTTGGGAAAATTCTTTCCAGAATTTCTCAAAGAACAACAGCATCCCTTCACATCTTTAGAATCCGAACTAGATTTATACAGCATCTAGGTTAAACAAGGTATGATATATTATAATTTTATCTTCCTATCCCTTCTAGCCTAAGCCCTGTCTGGCTATAAGAAGCAATGACTTTGACTTGCTGCCGTCTGCACTTACTACACTGACAGAGGAACACCACGTACCAGTCCCAAGAAGCCTATTTGCCTGAATTTCCATTACGACTATGGCAATAACCTCTAAGCAAATATTGCATGAAATCACAATGCCATTCACACCAATGCTAATTCTCGCATGCCCTCTGAAAAAATCCAGATCTCACCCTCTGCTTTTAAAAGTCTCCTGTAAGGGCAGCTATAAAATTTCTCCACAGGTCATGATATTATGTATGTGTCAACCAGATCACTGTTCACACTTGATATTTTTATTATCAACATCAGGATACAATTTCTTATGTTATTTACAGAATGCAAAAATATCTGCTGGCCGTTTATAGGACAAAAAAGTGTGCTGTGACTAGACAAGGACAACAGCATTACAACCACAACTACAACAAAGCTGCACTTACTGACCCCAGCAACAAAGGAAGAGTTGGAGGGAAAATATGTGTAATATTTTATATCCTGAACTAATTAAAGATCTCATTCCCCAAACAGCCAGACAGCAAACATAAGCGGTGCCTCCAGATGAAGGATTCCTATTTTGATGGTTACTGTAATGAGCACATTCCCAAAGGAAACAGCCAATAAAAAGCATTTCCTATCTCGGGGATGCTGAATGAAAGTTGGACTTTTCTTAATTTTACAGTAATTCCTTATTGCATCATATCAGCTTCCACCAAAGGTCTCAGTTCAATTTTTATGTAATGAATTTGGAGACTCAAAATAAAAATTCCATCCCATCTTAGCCGGCTAAATTTCTCTCTTTGACTTAGAGCTGACAATGAAACGCTGTTTTTACATGACTATCTGCAGTTTTAATTAAAATTTATTAACTTGAGAGAAACTATCTCCTTATCACCAACAGACACCAGAACAAAAATGCCTTTTATTGTGTTACTAAACTGCTGTTTCAGACAGAACCACCACTACAACACACTGTAGCTCAACTGCCTAGTGGCAAATTAGACTGATCTTTTCCCTCTGCCCTCTCCTTTCCTTTCATGTGCATTGTGCCTCAGGCAAAAATCACACTAGTGCCTTCCACAAACCTACAGTCTGATGAGTCTGCTGAATCACACATCTTTCCTTATCAAATTGCTGAACCACTTAAGAAAAATACCTATGTGTGTTGCCCACCTCTTATAAATAAGAAAAGCAAATACCAGGGGCCAGGCTGTGATGTACCAAGCCATGGGTGCACTTTGAAAGGACCTTTGGCATCACTATTTCAGAAGTGACAGCTGGAGTTAAAGAGAAGGAGAGCACATAAAAGTAAGAAAAACTTTTAAAAGTACTGTTAGAAAAGAAGAAATTTAAAATGCCAATGAGTATCATGATGGGGGTCAGGCAGTAGGGAATGATTAAGGGAGCTGGAAAAATAAGCTGTACACCAGGAGAACACAATACTCCGAAGTCCAAACGGGAAGAGTTGAACATGTTGAGTGTTCCAAGATGTTATCTGTTACTAGTTACTTGACTAGTACCTTCAGTGACAAGGACGAGACAGAAGAAATTAAGAAAATCACTCAACGGATCTGTCTGAGAGACTGGAAGGGAAGTGCTGGAGGTGTGATTATGAGTGAAACTCCTTAATCCAAGATAAAAGTGATGAAGGAGAGGATGTCACCAGAGCAGGAACCAGACTGAAAATAGAGACAAGCTGAGGGAGGAGGTGAGATTTCCCAGGTTAGATGGCAGAAGAGAGCCGTGGGACCAAAGGCTGGTCAGCCAGGCAAGGCATGATGGGCTATGTCTAAAAATAAGAACAGAAAGGAACCAGTAGCAGTCTCAGTAGTGTAACTCTTAAAATGTGATTTTACAAGTGGGTTTTATTCAAAATGGCTCTATTACATGGGGTGGAGAGGAACAGGGACCACAGACAGATAACACAACTATCATGACCACTTAAATCTTTTTTTCTTAAGGAGAAAAACTGAAAAAAAATAGGAGCAGAAATGCCAAAGAGGTGAAGAGAAGGCTTTTCTTCTTGGTGGAGAAGAGACGGGCTTACTTTGGCAGTGGACAGAGCACAGATAAGCACAAAAAGGAAAGGCTTCCTAAAGGGAGAAGGCTCACTGGGCTGAAGTGGTTAAAGAGGGAACAGAAAGATTATAAAGAAAAGCAGACAGAGGAATCAAATTGCTTCAGTGATAAAGGACATTCAAGGTGAGAGACAATACACTGGAACAGGTATTTACCGTAGCAGATTGAGTGGAGAGGGATCATTTGTGGGGGCTTTGAAAAACAATACAAACACAGCAAGCAATTACATTGCAATAAATAAACCAGTAGCACACGTGCAAATGAGGATGCTGACAGAGTGTGCACAGGAGATATGGCAATTGCCAGGAGACTCGGTAATCGCTCCCGGAGCATGACTTGGAGGGCCTTTGTGGTGGAACGGGGATGCCGACTCCATCATGGGCAGAAGGAAGGCAGTGCTGCCCTGCACAGCCCTTCCCCTGCTAACCTGCTGCACACAGATACAGAATGACAAATGCCTAAACTCGGGGAAAAAAGGATGTTTTCAATTCCCTTTCTCACCTCCTTGAAGATAATCTGCAAAGTTACGCAAACACTGAGTTAGTTCTGGTTGTCGATCATGAAAATCAATCCACCTCTGTTTAATGGGATTTGGCAATTGGCCATATCCAGGTTCCAGTAGTTTCTTATGGCTTCCTAACCAACTCTCAAGCAATATTGTAAAAGCACAAATATTCTCAAAATCATAACTCCTCCTCCTGTAACATTATGCTTGTCCTATTGTTTATTGCTAGAACAGACTCAAGAAGACCTCTGCCCTACACGTGGATTCCTCCCTATGTACGTGCTACTGGTCGTGGTAAAACATCTGAGTTTGGTCTCAGGGAATATGGCTATTTTCATGCATTATCTAACATTATCTGCCAGCTCTGAATTCACCTTTTCAGCTTGACAAAAAGCCCACACCAAACTCCTGGCAATCTCATTACTTGTTCTGGCTGGTAGCACTCCACAACACACGAGGCCATGTGTCTTCAACAGAGAGCACACTTCTCACCAGGAAAGGTTGAAAGCTGATAAAGACAATCAGTTCATCCTATTTAAGTATAATCTAGGCACAAAACCACAGCAACATGAGACAGAAAAATCTCTCCTCTGTATCTCTACCCCTAGCTTGAGCTCAGGAGCTCCGAGGTCAAGCCCAAAGCTGAGGGTGATCCCAGGCACTGGAGAGAGCATTTCCCAGTGAGAAGTTTAGAGAACTAATACTTATTTAACTGAAAATTCATTATTTTCACACCTCTTCAACTGATCATAGAATCATGACCAAAAGTGTCCTTCACTTCATGGGTTCCCTGAAAGTTTCTAAGCAAGTCTAAAACCCTTTTTTATTTCACTAGTCATTTAAGGCACTTCTTTATGTGCTGGTTCTTCCTTTGGCTGCTTAGTGTCTGGGAGATAAACGGGATAGCTTTATGTCACGTTGGACTCAAAAGAGGGACTCAAATGACAATTCCTCTACCATTGTTGACTGTCCCTCCCCAAGTGCCATCTGAATTGTAGCTGTACAGTTGCGCTGAAGGTTTTTGCAAACGATTGCCTGTCAGAGTCGCTCTGGAGGTGTGCAGCATTTCGCCTTCACTGCCTGCCTCCCAGCAGCCCCCCTCCTTCTAATAATCCACAATTTATACTTGCACAAAGCACTTATCCACACAGCATTTCTAGGACTCCCGCATTTCATGTTGCTCTGCAAGGTGCTTCTAAAAATCCCATCATCTGAATTAATAGCACAAATGAGTGTTTGACATTAAGAGGACATCTTCTACCTACTTTTTCTCTATTTATGATAAGGCTGGCGGTGGAGGGGGGGGCGGAATCTGCCTTCTCAGAGGTATAGCCTATACGTAACTGCACTTACTGAACTAAAGAAAAGCCTTTGTGTCCTTTACTCATGATTTGTCAAACTGTCTCATCTGAAAATGATCCACATATTGATTCACACTGGGATGGGTTTTAAAGCTGGCAGGAGGAAAAACACTTCCCAACTTGTAAACTCAGTGAATTTGACAAAGAAATGTGCTTGGACAGCTACAAGTCTCTTTTTACGAAGTCAAGTTTTCAGAATAAAATCACCCAGTAAAGGCTTTTTCTTGACAGCCACAAATACTTCCAGCAGCATAGTTATAAAGTGTCTAAAAGATGTTTTAACCTGCCTTGAAGAAGCTGTGTGACATCTTTGGCTGTGAGAAGACAAGGATTAAAAAGATGGTTAGTGGCACAAGAAGTTACTTTTGGGAACTGGAATAACAGGCACACCAAAAAGATATATAGAAAAAAAATAGGAAAAAAAAAAAATCCAGAGCTCTGGGAGCCTCTCATGATGAGTCTCTGAAGCAGAGGCTACAGTCTCTTTCTCTGACCCAGAAGCTGGGTGCAATGCGTCATCCCTAGGACAGAGAAACCCCAGGAGAAACGAGGTGCTCGCATCCCCACCTCAGCCACACGTAGCTGTCAAGAAGTAAGTGATACTTTACTGAAGAGAAAAAAAGAAATCGCAGCAATGCACTTAGAATCATAGAATGGTTTGGGTTGGAAAGGACCTTTAGAAAAGGTCATTTAGTCCAACCCCAACTCCAACCAGATCAGATTGCTCAGATCCCCTTCCAACCTGGCCTGGAATGTTTCCAGGGATGGGGCATCCACCACCTCTCTGGGCAGCCTGTGCCAGTGTTCTACCACCCTTATTGTAATTTTTTTTTTTCCTAATATCTAATCTGAATCTACCTCCCTCTATTTTAAAACCATTACCTCTCATCCCATCACAACAAGCCTGCTGAAGAATTTCTCCCCGTCTTTCCTTTAGGTACTGGAAGGCTGCTATAAGGTCTCCCTGGAGCCTTCTCTCCTCTACTACCTTCTCTAACCTGAATACAGCTGGATAGAGGCATGCTATAGAGCAAACTGAAAACTAGCCACGCAGTCCAAAGAATAGTCATTTTAACCTTTCATCAATCAACCCCTCAGCTCCTCCAACTCCAAAAGCCTCTCTAGGTACTGTCTTCTCTTCTTGCCCCTCCAAAGCATGCGTCTCCATGCTGACCACTAACATGCCATAGTCACCTAGCCACATGAAGTCTGAAATGCAAAACACAACCACACAAACATAAAGAAAGCCTGCATTCAAGCTTATCATCATTACTTAATCATATGTTAAACGAGCTAAGAATTAACAGTTAACACATGAAAAAAGTTGGCTTTCCATCAAAAGCAATTATAATTAATTCCTAAGAAACATATTTCTGGATGCCAAATCAGATGGAGGTATCAACTGGGAGTTAGATACACTCCTTCCATAGCTCCACTCGAAATTCTAATTAAGACCAGAAATACAAAAGTGGTTGTGGTGGAAAGGTTAATAGAAGAGGAGGAAATCTCTAGAGAAACCATGCCAGATATTCAGTCCCTCTTTTTGGCTCTTCTACATTTTTTTCCTTCACTAGAAACACAGATACATGAACACACACACACACACACTCTATCACATGGATATTTTAGCGAAAATAAGACAATTGCAAAGTCATGCGCTCTTGCCATCCTAGAGATCTTGTGGACAAAGTGGCTTTGAAATCTTGGTCCCTGTTGTAGTGAAAAATTAGCTGCATCAGAAAAGTTTATATCCTTGAGCTACTGGGGAACAGAGAGATAGGAGAGATCTGTGACTGAGGATGCTGAGTGTGCAATCTGCTCCCTAAGCAATGGCAATGCTGAACAATTATAGTTCAGGCAATAGGATGAGGGTGCGTGGTTCAGAAGAGCAAGGAATGCTTTTCAGCTAAAAAGCCCCTTTCTTTCGCACAGATTCTCTTGAAATATTCATAAGATAAAAAGAACCTGTATAAAAGAAAGGAGCTTTCTAGATGAAGCCATCTCCAGATTGGGAGGGAAAAAGAAAAGGTGAATACTTTCACCAATGTTTCTCAAAGCTTATGGTCTCCCAACATAATGGAATGTAGAAAGGAAGCTTGAGATATGGGAGAGGAGAAAACTTCCCTGACCTCCCTGAGATATGTTACTCTTACAAAAACCTCCAAGTCTGGGCTGGGTGTCCCCAATTTGCAATTTCTGACTCGGTTTGCAAACAACCCAATTGCAGTACCTCTGAGCCACAAACGACCCGCTTCATTTCATCTGCAGATATTGCAAATATCAAGAGCAACACTTTCAACATCACTGTTTTGAAAACATGAAACTGCTCATCATAAGTAAAAACAGTCTGGTTAAAACCACGCATTTCTGAGAACAACAAAATGGTTTTGGGAAATTATTAGAAAGACATTTCTTAAAATTTTAATTTTTTCAACTGCTTCTGCCATTCATCAATGTTGGAGAAGACAGCGAGGAACGAAGACATTCAAAACAATCTCTACCACCATCTCTCACATCCTTGTGTGTATGCGGCATGGCTGGAATTCTCCTGAGGGAAAATACAGCTTTCAAAGACCTATGAAACATTGTCCTGTGGGAAGGAATTTCACAAAGGATCATAGGATTTTTTTTTTACTCCAATTTAAGATATTTTCCGCTGAGAAAGAATATTATCTGGAAAATCACCTCACTGTGGTCACTCAGACCTATTTCGTGAATGATGTGAAAAGAACTTAGCGTCATCTAATGACTCAAATTAATTTTGTAAAAAAAAACCCCTTACTTAATGTTCTTTTGATGGCTCAAACATTGTTCATCTGGCAATAAAGTAGCACAGAAATTCTACTGCCTGTGATTTCCATAAATATTTAGGCTGCTTAACCAAAGCACTGTGCATAAAGGTATCTCCAGGATTATTCCATACTTGTCACCTTATCAGGAGAAATGCTTCCCTTCCTATTATTTATCTTATATAAAGTGAGCCATAGTGCTGTTTTGTTTTTTTTTTTTCTTTTTTTAAGATTAATTTATTGGAAATTCTCTGTCTGCATTAAGATTAATTTAAGCCCACTAAAACTGATAAACTGTTGTTATTGGCCTCAGTCCACACTACCTTTTAAATCTTTGAATTTTCGTTCCGGGGTTCTGATGAAAGATTCATTCCAAGTACCTAAAGTAATCTCTACTTTCTACTTTCTCTCCTACACACCCGCCTTTTCCCGTATAATCCGTTTTATGCTTTCAGTTATAAATACATAGTTCTGTCTACCTGGCACTTCAGATAACAGAGGTCCCTGTACAACACAGTCTGCCTCAACCATGCTCAACGCCAATCACCGGGACCTTCTCTCTTATTGATGCTGGTCACTTCACCCTTGGTGCTAAAGCAGAGGGATGAAATATTTCCATATTCAAGACAGAAAGACAAAAATCATGAGTCTGCATTGGGTCTCCACACCTCAGTAAAACACCATAAATAAAACATTACAAATCTATCAGTTTGGGGATTAAACCTGGTAAAAACTAACATCCAGAAGAAACTGGACAAACTTTACTCAAACTGAGGTTATTTCAGGCTTTATTTCTACTATTCTTTTAACTAACTGAAACAGAAAAGCCAAGCGCTATATACAGCACTCGCTGCCACTGAAAGCTATGAATTCAAGTGGAGAGTCTCTGTAAAACTACTTTTTCAACTATATGATCCTTTTTTCTTTTTAAATTAAAAATCTCAGCGCTCTGGAGAATTTCTTATGCTATAGGAAATATTGTCTGCAAACAAAATGTCTGTGCAGCTTGCAGTACAAACTAACGCACAGGCACCAACACAGTTACACACTGAGAGTTTTAACTTCCTGGGAGTTGGGCATACAGCTGAATTTAAGCACACACAGGTACATAATTTTACACCAAATAGAACCTAAACTAATATTTAGTGTCTCAGTGATCTAGGGCAATGAAAATCAGGTCACAAATGTAGAAACTTCATAATACAATATTTATACCAATCAACTTTATTTTTTATGACACCTTGCAAGGCATAAAATGCTTCAGAGGGTTAAATAATAAATGATAAGAGAGAAATGAGCAGGAGACTGTTGTGAGGACTAAAATTTATATCATCTGATGAAATACAAACCGACATGGACTTACTGAGGGAGGAAGATAAAAAGAAGCTGGCCCACAAAGGGAAATCTGCGGACTCTGTAGTGTTAATAGAGCCTGTTTCTTCATTTTTATCTTTAATCTCATTTTTATTCTAGGATAATATGGTGTTCACAGGCCACCTAAGGGGTAAGAGCTTTGTCAAAGGACAACATTTATTAAGTTATTATCAAATATTCTCCTATTCATGTCCTGCAGTGTTTTCAGATCTTGGATCAAATTTTGGGTTTTTTAAACAAGCTTTGCAGCAGGCGGGTTGTTCGCTTGTTGTCGGTGCACACAAATGAGGACAATGGCACACAGGCACCTCCCACACCTCACAGGTGATGAGACCATGGTAGCTCAGACACACCTCTCATATAGCATCGATTATTACTTTATTGATTATTATCTTTGCTTTAGTATTACATCATTGCTCATACTATTATATCATTGATTGCCACCTCTGCCGGTGGGATCACATGCTTCAGCGCCCTCAATATACCACTTTCAGAGGCCCCATTTCACTGACAGTCAAACTCCAAGAAATATTGCCACAAGATCCAGTGAATTACTTTACTACAATTACTACAAAATACCAGCGCTTCCCACCTATGAGAGTCTTCTCACCGAACTTTCAACAAGACGGTTACACAACTCCTGCTGTGCTACCACACACGGCACTCACAAGGTGATATTGCATAAATAACAAGCATTTTCTTAACTAGGTCTTTCAATTATTTAGAGATTCTTGGCAAATGCGCCGCTAACAGCTGCTTAGTAATAGATTTCATGGTACCTGGTGCTAATGCTTCAGCATGTCTAAATGGTTTTCTAAAGATTACACAATCAAACATCATAAGATAAAAATCACCGTAATTGGAGTTCTCATCAGAGAAGAAATTACTGTTACACTTTACAAACCATACACACTACTTTCCACAGCTGAGCAAAGGGCAATCTTACGATAGCCACAGAAGTAATAGATCTCTCCTGATCTTACCCCAAATGCAGAGATCCCATTTCTTGCCATAACTCTGCAACAGGGATACAGGATCCACGTGATAATACAGAACATGAAAGCCATCTCCAATGCAACTACTCTGTTTTAAGCAAAATAAAGATTCCAGCTTAAAATCTAAAGTAAAATAATACATCAAATACTGTGCCAAAGACCCCTTTTACTTACCTGGTGGCAGTTCTAAGAGTTAAAATTTATTAGTGACCTTTGAGTCATACCTTAAATACGTATTTCGTCAGCAGTGACACTATTCTAAAAACCTTTATTCTGATCCCTGAATACTATGTAAACAAGTGATATTTTTAATATGCTAAATTTTTTAGATGCTAATATCAATATATGCTAAATTTTTCAGATGCTAAATATCAAATCAGTGCCAGGTAACTGTTAGATTCACCCAGGTGTTTTCAATAAAACAAGCTGGGTAAAAGTAATGCAATACAGACTTGCTGAATCTGATGGTGGCTTTAGGGAATTTGCTATTAAAACACCACACAGGAATCACATGTGTATCTCTAGGTTTATAACCTGCCTGGGAATCCATAAACAGGAAGAGAATTTTTAACTACATTAATTTTTGCATGTATTTAAACGCTGTAGGATTACTGTGACTGTTGCTTGCACAGAAATAGTGGCTCTGCAGGTATTCAAGTGCGCAGATATCCATACCGGGTGAAATCCTAGATTCATTGAAAATAACACTAACCTTGCCACTAACTTCAACATGGATTTTGAACTGAAACAGATGATGTTAGATGAGATCACATCACACCAGATCACAGCAGATCAAAGACCACGACAAGCTGAATAAAACAGAAAGAGGATGACTGACAGGCAAAGCCATGGACACAGAGCCCTGCGGGCAGCTTCTCCCGAGCTGCGAAAGCCAACAGGGTCACCTGGGAGAGCCACTCTCCTCAATCAATTCCTATGAAAAAAAGATATTGGTCAACCAATTAGCCTCCTCCCTGCTCCCAGGGGTCGTTTCACAGGGCACTTGCAGAGTGAAGCAGTAACCTCAGCACAGACTTTTTGGCCACCACGAAGTTTAAACACTTACTTTGTTTGTAGTTGGCGTGAACAAAACCAAGTGCCCACCTGCTTCTTGGAGTGGCTCAATAATACTGATCGAGTTACAATAAAAATTATTCTGATTAACCCCATTCTTTTGTCTTCCCCTTGAGGAGTCACACTCCCACTCCAAAAGGCTGGAAATAAACTGTTTTTATTAAATCACATTCAATTACAACAGTATTTATTAAAACCAATAACTGCAACTGGTAAGAATCCCCCTGTGCTTGTTTCTAGGTATTTAAATTAAGTTAAATGCACAATAAACTTTGCATTGTTTCAATTTACATGACCCTAGAGTCTTTAGACATCCCACAGGCAAAATTCACAGACTTATAAACTGCTATTAAACATGAACATATGGTGGACCCGGTGTCCTGTGCTGTTGCTGCTCTTACAGAAGGGTTGTGAAGTACCTTGCTGCCTCTAAATCCACTAAAGCAGCCTTACACCAAGCCAAAATCTCCCTTCATCGCAAGGAAAGGTGCTTTATTTCCAGCAACAGCTCCAGTGAAACAGTGACAGTCCCACCAGTCAGACATTCATTTTCCGTATGCCCTGGCAAGTGCCAGGCTCTGGATGTCTTGTTGAACTTGAATTTTCTACAGCAGATTCATCAGCGTCCCGGTCATCCGGGACACTACCAGAACTCAAAGACCTCAGAGTCCATCAGCGGCATGGATCTGCATGAGCGCAGTAACACGTGAAAGTCTCCTTACAAAAGGATGTCCCCTAGATTGCAGTTGAGGTGTTTTTCATGGCTTCTTCCAGTACCATCTCACTAACTGCTCTCAGGGTGGTACCCAGGCTCCCTTACCCACCCAAAAACCCCAACTGCTCAGATTCAAGAAGAGATTCCTTGCCTTCATTTGACATCCCTTCTCACTCCTTTATGAGCCACCGCTCTGCATCAGCTTTGCTTGGTTTTCCATCCACATTACAAGTAAATCACTAACTTTCTCCAGCCAGTTCTTGACCCCACTCTTCTCTCTGCCTTCTTCCTTTTGAGCCCTTTTGCAGGATTCACTTCAATATCACATTCGGGAACATATCCGTTTCATTCCGTTCCCTTGGTAATTCTGCCCATAACAATTTTCTCAGGTTTAAAGTTTCCCCAAGTCACTTTTCATATCAAACGTTAACATTTTACACATCTTTCACTGCAGAAGTTCCCTGATAAAGACTAGTTCGAGTCCTATACTAAAAGCCAAGCCTAAACTACACACAATACGACACATCTTCCCTGTACAACAGAAAGATCAGTCAGTATTTTCTGAGAACTCACAAATAGGGTAATTTTCTATTTTACAAGCTAAAAATCAGTTGAAAATGGGTTGGTAGCAACCATCCTCAGACCCTGTTCTAAGCGTATCTTCACCCTGCAGGCACAACTTAGAGGAAAACATCATTTAAAAGACCAATTTAATCTGTTCCAGGACTTTAAAAAGAATAAAACCCTATTATTCATTCACCATAATTATATAGATATTACATGACCTCAGTACAGAACAGAGTCAAGATTCTTTGGGTGAACTGATTGTGCATTTCCATTCCTTAACATGTTTGATTTCTTTTAAGGTTAATCTTAACTCTAGAAGCACTGCATTTATTAAGTTTGTTTTGGAATAATTGCAATATCCCTGTAATGTGCTCAGCCGTAAATTACTTTCACATACTCTAATCCTTACTTGCATTTTAATAAAACTTTAATTTTGGAATATGTTTTAAATTATCCCTTTGCAGAATACTACGAAAATTCACGTTTACTTTGACTCTATGACTCTTGGGAAACCTTTATTCAAAGTTGAATCACCTTTCAGTGTGCCTGTTCACGTCTCCTTTGTTTCACTAAGTCCCTATCTCATTTCAAAGTCTTGGGAGTGTACAACCAAACTCATTTCTGCCTCTGAAAATCAGGATTATGCCATTTCTGCTTCTGCCACCTGCTTCCTATGTCGTTTTGCTCTCCTCCTAATACAAAAAACCTTGAAAAAACTCATTCTACTTCTAGCAACTGAACTCAACACCACAATATTTGTGTAATACACTGATACAGAAAGAAAAACACTATTCAGTCATCTACATGATCGCCTGTAGTACCTGGATTCGTCACTAATGGTCTCTCCCCAAGTGCTGATTAAGTCACATAGCGCTTATCTTCAGACAGCAGGCATTACACGGTAGAACTCAAAGAATTAAAATAATAATCCTAGCCCATCTCACAAGAATTTTAAAATATCCTTGCCATTAATCACTAGAATCCTTTCAAGAAACTTTATCTGGCAGCAAGACAAATCACCAAAGCCAGAGTCTGTATCTATATTAAAAATAGAAGACCACAGGAAATTTCCTCAAAGAAATCTGGTACAAAGACATAAAATTCTGACTCTACCTATTAATTCTGACATTTTTCCTCTAGCCAAAGAGTATCATAACCATGAACTGTGTGTAACAGATGTGGGCTATCCATATCTGAAATGGATAATGGCACATAATAATAATAGCTTTTAAGGTCAAAAAGGATCATTAGATCACCTAATCTGACCTCTCATATAACACAGACAACACCACTTCACTCATCTGACCCTCAACTGAACTTCAAAACCTGGGATATGCGGCTTATGATTCCCTTAAGGCTTATTTTCCTGAAGACACAGGGAGATGGGGTGCAGGCTGTTCCAGTGGTGGCTCACATTGACAAGTTATCAGTTTGCAACCTCCCCTTTTCTGGGTCTTTGTTTTCCTCCTTTCTCTGCTGCAGTGAAGATGCTCATAGCACCTAGCACTATTTCTGGGTCAAAGCCCACCAATCATCACTTCATCTGTTTTGATAAACTAAGCAGAATAAATTCTACAATTTTAAGATTTCTCACTGAATAGCATTGTGTCTGTTACTCTCATGACCCCAGTCATTTTTCTGTTTCCTTACCAGCTCTTCTGACTCAGGTTGGGGCACAGATAGCCTCTCCAAGACCTCAGGAACCATGTTAGAAGTAACAGATTTTTTTTTTTTTCCTCTTGTTTCCTTTTGCTGTCAAAGACCAATTATTTCATTAAGGTATCATCCAACTTAAACGTTCTGCTCTGAAGAATATAAAACTAGGTAAAATATAAGTATAGGTCTAGAGAAATAATAAGTGGGCTTCAATGGCTGTTGCATCTTGAGCCAAAAAGACCGAGGTATTTCCATACAGCCAATACCATACTGTGTGCCATCAGCCATCACGCCTGTAAACTTTACAATCCTGTTTGATTCTTAATCACTAAGCAACTCGGCAGGTTGCAGTGTCCAGCACCTATGAAATGCATGGGAAAGTAAAGGAAAAGTGGGCTGCTATCAGCTGCTTAGGTTGACCTCAAAAAGAGCAAAAAAACCCAGACACTTAATGTTGCATCCTGTAACAATATTGTTGGTAGAGAAGGGTGATGAAAAACAAAGGTAAATTTATATTTATGGCACATCGCTTCCTTTTAAGCTGCAAATGTAGTAATTATGCAAGACTCTCATTTCATAAAGTCTTAATAGTCTGTGGCATTTGTTTCCTTACCCTCCACTACTGAAATCTCTTTATGCTGCTATCTGCTTCCAAAGGTCCATCTTCCCCCTTCCTTGGACTGAGCAACAGTCTCCTGCTTTTTTCAGCCTTACCTTTCAGCCAAAATCCAAACCAAAACAACAAAAAGAAACGGCTAGCTATGATGCTGAGGTGAGGAAAAAGCATCTGCAAGTTTTTAAAAGAACACGTGCACACACACACGCTATAATAAAAACAGTTTGCATTACAGTAAGAAAACATCTATGGCAGGAGGTCTGGAACAAGCAACAGCAAAAGAAGTATCTTATCTGTGTTGGTTTTTTTTCTTTTGATAACTTAGACTCAAATACAGATTTCTTATTTAAAAAAAAAAAAAAAGGAGGTTTAGCAACTGCTAGCTACTGGGCACAGACATTAATCCAAGGGACCATGGTGATGTTAGAGGCAGCATTTTCCTTTGGTCTTGTTTCATGGAGGTGGGAAGGTGCTGCTGCTCATTAGTCTCCAGCTGCTGGAGGGAAAGAAACTCAATAAGCTGGACCAAAATCAGAATTGCTTTTGAATGTTGCAGGAGATGTGCATTTTTTAACTTATTTATGGAAAATTCTTTGCAAAACTGGGGCAATTAGCTAACTTGACAGCACGCGCATAGATTGACAAGTGGAGTGTCTATGAACTGACAGGTTGACTATGGAGACTTTTTATATTCAAATTATAATAAATAATCGTATCTGGTGAAGTCAGCATGTACTGTACGCAATTGTTTTGCTTCATCTCACCGATAACCCGGCGTAACAGAGCAGCAGGGCAGACAGCCCAACCTGCTCAGCGATGCCCCGGGGTGGACACCGTCCCCGCGTCCTGCTTGGGCTCATCCCGTGATTTCCCAAGTGAGCAAAACCCCACTGCTACACTGCAAGTGACTCCCTGCTGCCCACACACACTTCTAAGGTACATCAGCACCCTCTGAGACAGCATCAGGCTTTTATTTGGGATTTTTTTTAATGGAAAGATTTTCCAAGCTTGAAGTCTATCATAAAAGACTGTGACGAGGACTCAAAAACATGGTCACGGGTAATTGCCAGTGACTCACCTCACGTGAGAGAAATTATTAATATTAGCCCAATTACATATTACAAATTTTATCTTCCGCTCCTTTGCTTTGCCAAGGAAAGGCAGATGGTAAGTCAGCCTACAACTAAGACATGAGAAAGGAAAAAAAAACCCCTTCAAGACAAATAAGTACAAAGTGACCTATTTCCAAACCAGAGTTTTAAAGAGTTCTGGGTTTTAATTACAGTTATATTAAAGCAATGTCTCCTCAAAAACTTTTAAAAATATCACAAAGGTCTAATTTAAAAGCTCAGTAAAACATAAACACAAGGAGGGCTGGACTGAACCAAACCATGAGTTCATTTTTGCTGCTGCTTGGAACCAGGTGTAAATCTGCAGCATCGCTACAGGGAGACCTCCCCGCGCAGATCTTACCAGCTTCTGGCAACCCAAAATTACAAGATTCCTGAGCCATGAGAAATAACTGGTTCTTGGTAAGTAATAGCTCTTGAAAGGCTTTTCACCCTTTCATGACTTTCTGTAGCCCACTTTGGTCCCTGACAAGCAGAGCAACCCCAAAGCATGATGCTGGGGAAGACGCACTCCTGCTTGTTTGCTCTGAACTTGCTGCCTGGTTGCTAGACCTTTTAGCAACCACACTCACAAAAAAATCACTCCTTTCCATCTTGTCTTTTTGTCACTTCAGAAACGTCACCAATGGCATTTCTGCCCTATGTTACCTCTTTACAAGCCACAGATCTCGTCCATTTAATTTCTTGCATAAAAGTTGTTCCACACACGCGACCATCACTTCCACCTTGCTGCAGCTCCCTTGTTGACACATCCTTTTGATCTAGCGATGGATGGATTTTTACATGCATTTCTTCTTTTTTCAGAGCTTCAGTGTCTTGGCAAAAGGGTGGTATTGATGACTCAGCCTCGCACGGCGCACACACAGACGTATGCATTTGCTCACACGCTACAGAAGGGGAATGTGCACTTCAAGTCCATTCACCGTTAATGTACGTGCTTTCAGCTGTGGGACTCTGCTCCACCACACGTTGCCAAACTCAAATGATTCAGTATTTAAGCTCTTGTACTGGAAATATCACAGCAAATTAATTATCATCACTCTTCATTTTAGGCCAAAGCAAAACCAGGTAATATTTTTGTGGATGGAACAATTTATTTTGTAAATTTGGTGAGGAAAATCTCAATTTTCAGGGCATGAGTAGAGATGCATTTGTGTTTGACTCATCAGGATGCTCTTGGTGTCTGAGCTGCAGATTCAAAGTGAGATGACCCTGTAACTGCAGCTCCGGTTGCGGCAGCGACGGTCACTGCACAGGAGGGCAGTGGTGTTTTTATATGTTATATTAAGTGATGTGTGATCAGGAAAGGGAAAATTGGATTGGGAAGACAGAGATGGACTAGGACAGAGAAATGAGACTGGGACAATGAAGGGTGAAGAGTTATGGCATCCCCTTTCCCCCATGCCTGGAACTGGAATTCAAAAATCTCAGTCTCACCACTTCAGGGTGCCTGCAAGTAACTGCAAACCCCACAGGTAGGCAGGTCTCACCCACTGCCAGTCCTGCGGTGCTTTCCAAACACAGAGAAAGGACAACAACAACAATAATAACAATAATAGAAACACCAACAATCATAAGACGGCAAAGTCATGCAATCTAACTTAGAAAATGCCAGAAGTTGCCATCATATAAAACTTAACCCATCCCCAATTCACACATTTATTTTTTCCACCAGCTTAAATCTTACTTCAGGCACCAGAATGTAAGTCTGTTCCTAGACTTGAGTCCCACGGTATCATCCCACCATAAACATACGTGTTCCCTCGCCGCACACAAACTCACTTGAAATTACCAGCACAGCAATTCACCTTGTTTATTGCCTAGCACACAAAGGCATCGTGGCTCCTATCCCTATACAAAGGGAAAAAAAAAAAAAACAAAACCAGAAAGAACCATAGAAAAACCCTATAAACTCTTTAAATAGTGGCTCTGTGCGAGAAGACACCAGTGTGTTGCTATGCAAGGAGATACAGGACAGGGGGTAGCGTGCACACGGATCTTCAGAGAAAGGCTTGCCCACAGGACTCAGCTGAAGGAAAGGAAAAGAGGCCAAGAAAGCAGTTCCCTACAAAACAAAACTTACCATCAGCAATGCATCACTTCTGCCATAGCGTTACAACTTTGTTGTTCTCAAGTTCTAGTTATTTTCATTTCTCTTTAGAAACTGGGGAAGAGATGAGGGACCTCTTCTACAAAATGCTTCTGTGTACTATATTAAGAAGATAAAATCCTGGTAGTGTTACTGGGTTTGCTTGAACTTTGTGGTGCAAAGCAAACGGGAGTCCCTCAAGGCTTTCAAGACTCAAATATAATTCCATTCGTTTTCAATTAGCAGTTTGCCCACGTACATGCAAAATAAATTGACTTAGCACCTTAGTCTTGAGATACCAAAATCTAAATGGAGGGTTTTTTCTTCCTCTATTGTATCCTGTCTGCAAATATTAGTTACCATAACAGAATATCACGTAAATCAAATAACCACCTCTCTTTCATAATCATGCCGGCAGCTGCAGTGCCATGTTTCAATGGCTATCCACTGGAACTCATTAAGAAAGCATTATGTATAGTAAATTAAAATGCAGGGTCTATGATCTGCAGACAAAAGGATGACAAAGCTTATCAAATGTGTGCTGTGGACTTCTCATTAACTCAGGGCTTTAAACGGCATTGTCCTCCGTGAGCAGGTTACCGTGCTCGAGCATCTCTCTGATTGTAACGAGCAGCCTGTATCTGGTCTCATCGAAACTGCTCTAAAGAAAAAGTTGTGCTTCTTAATCAAAATAAGACAAAATTTTGATTGGGACGAGATTGCACCCTGTGTCAGCTGCTAGAAATCTAGTCATTGCCATCCATACATTTGGAGAGCACCAGCTTGACTCACTGCAATGGGTGCTAAGCAGAGACGAGCAGCGTTTGTGAGAAATTATCTTTGCAACCCCTCATAACTTTGGGGAAGGAGGAACTGCAGCATGGCAGCAAATACAAGGACAGTCAAGAGTCTGGTTTCACCAAAACCGCCAGTAAACCTCCCCACGTCCATAGTCCTGGCAGGGGACCGTGACCAGAATCTGTCCCTTTCTATTTGCAAGATTCAAGGGTTGTTTGTCTGTCTGCAAGAGTTTCACTCTCTCTGCCTCTTCTTTCCCTAAGACAGCTCTGGGCTCCTTCAGCATCACACTCCCAATGCTTCAGAAGCAACGCTGCAAGGGGTGGATGCACAAGGCTTTCAGAGCAACACGGGAACTTAGTCATACACTGCACAGAGTCAAGTACTTAAGCAAATCAAACCCCATTCTTGTCTTATAAAACGCCACAGGTCAGTTCCACGCACCGTGGCAGTCTTATGTTTTTCATCCTGATTTTGTGGTATGGATGATTGTCTTTTACACTATAGATGGTGCACAAAGCATCTATGTCTCACAATATGGTAAGCTATTGTGAAAAGAACCTGAAATCCCAATAGCTGACACAAATTTTTACAAGTTTAACACAGAGATGCACAGAGCATTTGTCAGTGCATCTGACAGATGCATAATTAGCTTTGCCCATAAGCTTCACCATAATACGGCTGGACTTGCACCGAACATGACAGTGGAGACAACACTGGCGTGCTTCAGTACATCCCTGATTTCCCCAATGACAGCTTTCTTCAAAGAACATCATTCATTCACCAGAAAATTAAAAAACACATCAACAAACTGCCCAGAGCCTGGCAAGTGCTTAATTATCTACAACCTCTTTAATACAACTAGGGACATCAACATTGATGCTCCTTGCCTCATGTCCAAAAAGAAAAAGAAATCATTTATTAAAACCAGTCATCAAATATTCATCTGAGCTGCAAAAGTCATGAGCAGAAAATGGTAGGGAAGGAGTAAGTGTTAGGGACACAGAGGTTAATAGCTGCTGTTTAAACACTAACGAGTGAACATGTCTTAGACCTTAACAATTGAAGGAGAAAATTTTCTATTTTCAGTGGATTTTTCTATCTATTTTCAATGCAACTGAGTACTTTCTTTTTGTTCCTTACCAGTGCTAGGCATGCTGACAAGCAGTGCTACACAAAATACAGCACAGCAGCAGGAGAAATAGCACATGGCAGTGTCACATCTTAGAACTACGCAACACTTCGGCACCTGTTCAGATGCCGACACCAACAGAGGTTTCTTGTTAGAAAGCAGCCACCGCAATGCCAGCGAAGCAATCTTCAGGAGTACCAGATTCCAGCTCTGCCAGCCTTCCTAAACCTGGATTAAGACACTGGCGAGACTAATGTATTCCTGTGCTCGCCCCATTTCCACGTGCTAGTACCTCCCTCCTGCAGGCTCTGCACCGCAGGTAGGCCACCGGCCGATTAATTCAACTGGGCTCCCACGTCAAAGCAACCATCTGAGCTCCCCCTGTTCTCCACCGTCAGTTCTTCAAAAGACCCTGACCGGGCCTGATGCTGCCAGGAGCCATAGCCAGGCATCGCCTTGGCCTCTCTGCATCTCCACGCATGGAGTGTCATCACCCACAGGATGGACTGCCCCGATGTGACAGGACAAGGGGTAATGGTTTTAAAATAGAGGGAGGTAAAATCAGACTGGACATAAGGAAAAAAAAAAAAAATTAAATGAGAGTGGTGGAACACTGGAAGACGTTGCCCAGAGAGGTGGTGGATGCCCCATCCCTGGAAACGTTCAAGGCCAGGCTGGATGAGGCTCTGAGCGATCTGATTTGGTTGGAGATGTCCCTGCTCCTTGCAGGGGGGTTGGACTAGATGACCTTTGAAGGTCCCTTTCAATCCTAACTATTCTATGATTTTATGATTCAAAAATTAAAATGAACAGGTGGAGACAGGATCCTGATTAATTTAAATCTGTTCCTAACTTGACTGCATTGGTATTTAGCAAGTATTTCTGCCCAACATAAAGGCATCAGAGGCTCTTAGCTGGAGGATGATGAGCAGATGCTCCCTTGCCCCTGCCTGCACACCACACAAGGAGGTGGGACAGGGCACCTACACGCTGTGTAGCCCCCAACTCCCCTGAGGAAAAGGCAGAATTGGCATCCTGAGCATTATCAGAGTCCTCCTGGAGTCAAACTTCTGGAAAACTCTGCTGTGCAGCCAGAGATCACATTTGAGTCTGTCAGTCCACCCTAGAGGAAAGGGCTCTGGTCAGACCACATCAGCTCTTCACACTGGTAAGCGCCTAAAACCCCGTAAAGTTCAGCTCCTCAATGCCATCTAAAATGACTTAATGGCACATTTTTTCCCTTCCTTTTTTTACCCCTCTCTAGACTGTTTTCTACTGTGAGACTGAGAAGGTCTTTGTATTTACTCACATGTAAGGGAGATAACATAGCCAGAGCAGGAACAAGAAAATGAAGATTAGAGCCCCTGAGCTTTGCCAAATGAGTGGAGCTTATACAAGCATCGGTTTTCTCCACTGCACACAGCTGTGACTGAGGATGTGGTGTCATTACCACTCTTCTTAAACACTCGTAGGGTATTATTTAATATTGACTGAGAACATGGAGGCTACAAGACCTTATAGAAGCAAAGACGGGACAAACCTGGTGATGGGAAGCAGTGCTCCTGAAATTTGGTGTGGGCTTAACAATTCACACATCCTATAACTTTCCAAGAGGATTTTACCTCATTCCCGAATTGAGCCAAAAGATTTGGAAAATGTCAGTAATGAAGATAATTTTGATGCCAGCAACCCTGGATAAACATAGGAACTCCTTACAGCTTAAAAATTTAGGTAGTAAAGACCATGAACATGGCAGGATAGGAAAAAGGTTTTTGAAGAAAACAGTTTTGACAGGACGGGCCAAAGAAAAAGAAGAAACAGTAAAACTCAGTCAGCACTTGGTCAGTCTCTGAGTAGAAACGAGCTCCAGCACTTTCACAAGGACAGCAAGTTGTAAGCATCCCTGCGCCCCTGAGCCACGGGCGGAAAGTCGAGCAATGTGCAAATGCTGAGTGGTGCTCCTGGAGAAGGAGGAGCAGAGCCTGTCCTGCTTGGCATTTCATTGGTATTTGACATTGTGGCCAATTCTTGCCTCTGGAACTTCCAGTGGAGGAAATGTCCTGCTCCTTGCATCACCCAGGGAGGACGTCTCCAGGAGGTTGCTAACACCCACCTGAAACACATACACGCTCCCACCACGACCCCCTTCAGAAGATCAAAGAAGAGGAAAAAAATAGCTTTAGAAAAAGGGATGGGATGAAATCAAGGACACTGCAAGATCTGCATTTTGAGATCTCACATAGATTTTTCAATACATTTGAGGATTTGGTTGGGCGTGTGCCTCTCTGTACACAGGGCAGTGGTGCTTGGTCCCGCTCACCTGATGTACAGAATGGGGTCCTTACAGAGTTAATCATCAGGCAAGGGCTCAACCTTCCTGACAGAGTAAATACACAAAACAGTAAAAACACTGGTGGTTTCAATCTGCATGGATTTCCTTGTGGACCTAAAGAGGCCAAAGCAAAGCTGAGCTGAGCTGTGCCATTACACAACGATGACACTGAGGCATTTTATCGCTTATGACCCCAAGGTCATAGCAAGCAGGCTTTAAAAATATTCAGATGTGGAGGTTGGGGTTTTTTTTGTAAACATTTTCTTTTTTCTTTTGGATGTCACTAGATGGCAGAGCCCGTCACTGGACTTCCTAATGACACATTCCTACAGCTTTCAATATTTGGATTTCAATTAAGCTGTAAATTCCTGGGGTTTTCTGTGGCTATCTCTGGGGTAATTACAAAATCAATGTCCTTTAAAACAAACAAAGAAAGCTTATAGGTTAATGACATGAATGATCAACCCATCTTAATACACTCCATGTTTGGGATGATGACATAAATTTAACCTTTGACTCAAAATTTATTTAAAATATCATGGCCCAAGACCGAGGAGCCTCTGCAAAGGCACTGTTTGGTGTTACAAGTGACGCAAAGGTCTGAATCTCCCCAACACTCGCTGGAGCAAAGGCAGCCAAGAGCCCAAGCTCCTCACACTCGAAAGCTTTGCATTACCAGTGCAAAGCAAAACACCCCAGCCTGGATGGTTAATCTGCAGCTCATTTATGGGCTGAAGTTATTGACAGCAGAAGATGAAAAAGAAAAGTCACCAACAGCAGACAATCTGGGAACCAACCTGCAAAAATCCCAGCCTGAAAAGTTTGCAGAGGCTGTGTCCTGCCATTATTTAAACCACCTGGGCTGAAAAGAAGTTTTAACAAACTGCTACTTTATCGCGTAACATCCACTAAAAATATTAATGATAAAGATTTCACTTAGACAAGAGACCAAACCACATTCTCGGCACGTCCTGGCATCTGCAGGGAACCCCTCCACCATTTGGGAAAGGAGCTTCAGTGCAGGGTTGAATATCTCCTCTGGCTCCAAATTTGGTCCCCAACACATGCTTGTCCGTCACCACAACTTAAACACGCATGTACAAAAACACATACAGAGGTATAACATACATATTTGTAGGAATAGAAGACAGCAGCTCAGTCACCAACTACTGCTAGGAACAATGCATTGCTCATATCCACCAGACTCCTGCTGTGCACATCTCCAGGTTGTTTTTGTGTTTGTTTCTACCTATTTTCCAGTAAAGGTTGCCTTCATAATATAATTTACTGTAGGAAGCTATATGTCAACTGATTTTTAAAGCTTTCAGAAAGGAAGACAGAGGCAATTGTTATGTCAGTCAGAGTTCAGCTGGAAAATTTTGGTTTCCCCCCGCAAAAGAAAACCCAGGGCTTACACAGCTTGTAAGAAAATTGTTCTCCAGGAAATTAAATTTCTTCACCTTCATCCAATTACTCTACTTGCCAATTACTTCCCTCCCCACGATTACAAAGCACTCAGAGAAACAAACCAAGCTAGAAAAATGACATGTGCCTGCTATATGTGATAGCCCATCATTATCCTGCTCATGACAAGCCAAAGCTCTCCTGTTTCAAGAACTGCTCCTTTTTTTAAATAAATGCTGCCTGCTGGGACAGTCAAGCGTGCCAAACCCAGCGCTGCAGACAGCCAAGGGGCATCGGTGGGATGATGTTCTCCTTCCTACCCCCGGATGCCAAGGGCTGCCAGGAAGGCTCTACACACCAGGGTCTTCCCATGTTGGAGGCACCTCTCTCTCCATAGGAAAAGCAAAACGGTCCCAAGGAATCCAATCACCCCTTAAAAACCATCAATTTTAATTAGTATCTCTGGTGTCAGTGAAAGCAGCACCATACTCAGATCCAAGGCTTATAGATCCAGTGCTGAGCAACCCAGCTGAATCCAGTAATGCCACGACAGAAGCTCAAAGAGACTTAAGGGACGTTCTGGGTAGAAGATACACCTTTGAAGTCCAATCCTACATGGCCCCTTAAGGATGCCCCTTCAGGGTATGACCAGAGCCAGTCAACAGCAGAAATAAATGGCAATATGGGACCAGTGATCCCAGCGTATTATTTTGCTGGATTTGGTTCTAGTGGTCAGCATCATGGGCATCCACATCAACACCCAGAAGAAAAAAAGGCAATTTAAGAAAAAAAAAAAAACCCTAGCTGTGTTACTGACTTGATCTCTCTCTCCATAAAACTGCTGCTGCTCCAGAGTATTACTTTAGAACTATTTCCTCCTAAGTGCTGGCTTTTGATTTCATTTGTCCCAGAATTTGTTTTGCTCCCTGAGGAAAGGCAACTCGTAACGGAGTGCATCCAGAGCTGTCGTGTGCTTATCTGCTGGAGAGAATCGTGTCTCTTTAATGTCTCTCCTTTTTTTTTTTCTTTTTTTTTCTTTTTTTTTTTGTTCAACTCCTTCACAGGGCTCACTGGAAAAGCCTACTAGTGATAATTAAGCATGTAAATCGCCTTAGCAAACCAAAATGAAACAGCTCCTTGAATATGCATGATACACAACCATAGGAGCAGTTTTGAAGGACATGAGGACAGCCGACACTATTTCAAGTTTATAAGTGCTGTGGCCACTAGAAAAGAAAGAAAAAAAGAGGTGAAAATATATATTCACCATTTAACGATGTATCAAAACCTGTCAAAACACCAAGGAGCAGCAAACCCTCAGGAATGAATGGCTCTGCGAATGATTGAAGGCATTGGTCTTCTATCTTTCTGTCTGCTAGTCTGAACCCCAGGTTAGCAGCGGCAGCAAACACAGCTCTCACAGGGCACGGGGGGAGCATCAGCACAGACCTAAGCTGAAAAGGCATGGAAGAAACGCTGTTCTTTTTGCAGGCTACCCTGCCATGTCAAATGTTTGAGAAGAAGCATTGTAAACATTTGCTCTGCATTGATGACATGGGCCCATGTACGGGAGAGAAATTCTGTGAGTTGAGGTGTCCTTTTCCTGTTTTAAATATAAATTTCCTTTCCAATATAAATACAGGAAGATAAATAAATTCTAAGAAATCCCTCCAGCCTGCACCCAGATACACTAAACTTCCACGCATTTTCTCAGCTGATGTCTTTGTCACTCAGTTGCCATCCCCATTTTGAACACTTCAAGAAATTATTTTACCAGAAAATCTTTCATGAGACCTCGCACTACTCTGTGTGGCTTCCCCTCCCCAATCTCTCTCCAGTATCCGATCACCCCCTTGGCTGCGATTCCCAGATCCTTAAGCCAGAGTATTTCACCTTTGCTACACCCCACTTTAAAAACAGTCCGTAAGTAAAAGGTTTGTTCCCCCAGTGCAGTTGTACGCAGCCGTACAGAAACCTCTGCAAACAGGCTAAAGCCAAAACTCTGCAAGCTGCCGTTAACCTGATGTCCCAATTGCTCACCTGGCACAAGCAGATTCATACCTCTCCCCGGGGGCTGCTAGAGTAGGTTATTTAAGGTTGTGGAGTTTTTTTTCTGTTTGTGCTGCAGACTTAGAAAAGCAACCACTACCTCGATTACAGATCAGATATCGGTATTTGCAAATCACTTTCCAATGGTATCATCTACTGGTTGTGTGTAAGTGTAGAAGTACCCTGTTACTTTAAAGACTTAGAAAGTGGTAAGACTTGGGCAGGAAGGGACTGCTGAAAGATGATGATATACACATTTCAGTTTATGTCAGAATTACAGAACCATAAAACAGCCCAACCTGAAGGGACCTCAAAAGATCATCTGGTCCAACCTTTCATGGGAAAGGGAGCCTAGATGAGATTATCTGGGCACGTCGTCCGGTCGCATCTTGAAAATCCCCACTGATGGGGACTCTACCACCTCGCTGGGGTGCTAGATTGTTTGTTCTCCCTGTAAAAAAATTATTTTTTTTTTTTTATGTTTGAGCCTTTCCACCTGGCATCACAACTGCAAACTGAAAAGCTCTTCCATTCTCTCCTCACCACTGTAGCCCGAGCTGCAGAAGACAGGTCCTCCGTGCACAGTATTTATTTTTACAAATACCTGCACAATTCTCTTTGAACTGGATTATGTGACTGAATAAAATATGAAATCTTGTATTTTAAAACAAGAACAAAAGCATCAAACTAGAGTCTTCATTATTAACCTTTTAAATGATGGAGCTTGTTGTTATTCACAGATAGAGAATATGCATGCAATTACACTGTTTTATAATGACTGTTTCCTAAATTATCTTCCCTCAGGACAGGATATTATACCGATACTATATTTGTTCTTCCGTTCTTTATATTTCTTTAGATTTATTCCAAAAATCCTACAACAGATTATAAGTTTCTGGCTAGGAGTGGAATTCTTCCGGGAGAAATGTTTTTGTTACTTTTTGTTAGAAGTGCAATTAAAAAAATATAAGCATGCAATTTGCATACAATAGATATTTTAAATGTTAGTGCGTAACTCATTTAAAATATTTGGCAGGGTATTTATCTGAACTGTTTCAATTTAATGCAGATGTGCCCTAACAAATAAAATGTGTTTTGAAATCTGTCGTCATTCCCAGACAGATAATCAGTTGTCCATATCCTTAAACTGATGCATATTTAGCATTACTAAAAAAGTCAAGGACATTGATAACAACACTCTTAATCATTATTTATCTACTGCTCTGAAACACTTATGCAGTAAAAGTGAGCACATGCTCTACTAAAATTCACAAACCCCAAAATATTAATTGCACCAAAATAAACAGCATCAATACAGAAAAAAATAATAAAAAGTAAAAGCAAAACTGTATGTCATTCTATCAGATGAAAAACAACAACTTCAATGCTTTTTAAATAGGATTGAATATAGGAAAATAATTTTAAGGCCTAGGATATATGGACTAACTTCATCACCTATTTTCGTCTCTCCCAGTGATGATGCTGTCTCCACTGACCTCAGGTCTGGACCTTCACGACTTCAGCCACACCAGTCCCTCATCGCCTCTGGAGGGGCCCTCTTAATTCTCAGGAGCTGCTCAGAATCAGGAAGACAGAGGAAAAACCTGGACTAACACAGCCTTGCTAAGGTTTTCACATTTCCTTTGAGCTCGTAATTTAATTAAATCAGGAAGATTTAAAAAAAAAGAAAAAAAAAAAAAAAGAAAACACAGCAAACCACCTCTGCAGTCAAAGCCCACTGGATTCAGCACAAATCTTTGCTCTGTTTCTGGTGGGTTTGACCCAGGCTTGCCTACGGTTTTAATTCTCCGGCGCATCCCCCAGACCAACCCGCTCCAGCCCCTGCGTGCCCAGTGCAGCCTCTCTTGCGGAGACGGTGGTTGTTCCAGGCAGCTCCGGCTGAACCCTGGCTGGTGGGGTCCAGGTGACACCCTTGGCGACATCCCCCCGCTTGCATTAAAAACGAACAGCTTGCGGAAGCGGCATTTAACGAAGCTGTATTGCAACAGTAACATAGGGCCTCTTCCTCTACTGTTCCAGCTTTCTGTTATCTCAAAAACATTGGCACTGGCAGCAATTGTAGAGATTTTGGGTTGTTTCATTTACCGAGACAGAACTTTCATGCAATTTGACAAAGTTCAGCTGCCCGAGGTGCCTGAGTGCGATGCCTGTGCCGTAAGCATCTTCCTCGGGGGGTTTTACAGGTCAGCAGCGAATGCATTTCAGGAATTTCAGTCACTGACAAGTGCCTGACAGCTGGGCAGAAAGGGGAAAGGTCATTTTTAGGAATGAAAAACATTGTTCTGCATTAATTTTTCCTAATATTGTTATAAAGTCTCATAACAGCCATGTAAAAAAAAAAAAAGAAGGCAGACAGACAAATTAGTCTTTCAGGAAACCAAACCAGTTTTCACTAACAGACTTCCACAGCCAGAGAGTTTTGATGGTTATTACAGAGCGCACATACTTCAGCTCAAATCCCAAAACATTTGTAAAAAGAGCCATTAAAGTCAATGGAGCTGCTTGATCAATACAAGTTTCAGGTCTTTGCACAGACATTTTTCTTTGCTCCACACCAACATCCCGCGCAGGAAGACCTGCAGCAGGTCCCACGCCAGCTGGCCGTGGCCCTCCTGTCCCAGGCGTGGCGAGGGACCACCCTCCCAGCCACGGCCAAAATCCGACACAAAACTGAAATGAAGCTCAAAGAGAGCTCAGCAAGATGGGAGCACAAGTCACCCCTCGGCATCCTTCACGGGGCACCTTTCCCAAATGCTGGCTTACCAAGTGAGGAGCTCGCCGGGGTCTCAGTGCAGTCAGTGGTGATTTAAGGTTGAGGTGCAATCCACGCCCGGTGTTGAACACTTCTGAGCAGTGTTTACTGTCTTCTGGTGATGATTTACAGGGTTTGATTACCCATTTTTCATTACGACCAAAAGTGAGATTAAAATGTTTCGGTTTAATCTCTGCAGCAGAGGCTGGGAGCAGAGCAGAGCTCTCACTCAGGGAAGGGATGACATCCCAGCTGCCAGCACTGCTACAAGGCAAGAATCATTAAAAGCAAATACCTTCTCATAAGATAGACTGGAGATGGGGAGAATTGCGGCCAGCCAAAGAGGGTTTCTGAATCATAGCCAACACACAC
>WHYT01014990.1:83317-154149 GCA_009806455.1 Tetrax tetrax
TTCTTCTTTTTTTTTTTTTTTTTTCCTCCCAGATATCCTTAACACAGGGCCCTTTCTTGACCTCAGAGTAATAATAAACAGGAGATGAAAAATCCATGTGCCACCTTATCAAAGCCATCTGCAGAATTTAAGCTTTCATTTAAAAACAAAAATTAAGCTTCTAGCCTTTAAAGGTTGTAGAGATAACCTTCTCTACGTGAACTGAACCACAGCCATCCTCTAATTCTATCCTCATCTGTCAGATTTTCTTGAGCTCCATAACTGCTTCCCATAGTCAAACTGACTGTTTGGGGAAAACTGTTTCACAGATAATGTTGTCTTGTCTTTCCCAAGTGAAATAATATCTATTTCTCACTGCTAGGCTTTTGCAGGAATGTCCATAGATTCACAGAACAAAAACATGGACATTTTTGTACACACACATCTGTATCTGAGCTCAAAATCCGTGAGTTTCATTATAGTTCACCAAAAGAAAAGATCACTTTTGGGTGGGATTCATCTCACCAGCTTCCCAGGTCTGCAGGCAGAGGCAGGTGCTTCTAGGAGTGACTCCTCAGACACGTTTTAGACATTGACCTTAAGGTAAAACGCTCTTAAGATGCCTGAGGCTGAAAGAAAAAATAGCCTTGGTGCTCACAGCTCCTACTAGAGACACAGCAGGGAAATTATTAGGGAAGAGATGGCAAAAATTACTGCCCCAGATAACAGATGAGCCCTGCTGCAGAGGTGAACTTTTTCCAAGTCCTCCGTTAATCACACTGAGGAAAAAATCTCTTCTCCCTTCAAACAGCTATCACTGTGATCTTGACCACAGAAAAAAGCCTCCCTGGCCAAACTGATAGGATCAAGCATTTGCTCACCATGTTCAGTTTCTTATCTCCAAATGAGGTCCCTCTCTACCCAGGGAACAGGCAAAAAGAAAAATCCCAATCAAACAAAGAAAAAAAAACAGAAAAAGAGAGTTCCATACATCTCCAGGTAATTATGTCTTGAGAAAGAAAGCAGCAATTCATCCGTTCTGACCCTGGTAGACAACAAGTTTGAGACAAGAAACATGAAATTTATTTTATTTCTCAGGAGCACAAAGAGTCTCAAGCACAAAAAATTTCCTGAAGGCTACACAAATAATCTTCCATCTCCTCAAGGGCCATCAAAGGCCAGAATGAGCAGGTGGATACATGACTTCTGGATTTCAAGGTCAAGAGTACGAAGTGCAACTGCCCAATAATAAATATATGCTTTCCTCTTCCAGAAATAACTAATCCTTTTTAAAGCCTCCAAGTATGGGTCCCTCGCCTTCCTTTGCAACCATTCTAATATTTAGCAAGTTTTACTAGTAAATAACTGTCCTATTACAAAGTGAAAGATTTCTCACATTAACTGTCCGTCACTGGATCTTGTCACGCTCTCAAGAGAAGAATCACAAAGACACCAGCCCTCACTAACACTTCTCTATGTATCCACAGGGAGGGATGAAGATACTAAGCAATCTTCTATTTGATAAAAGGAAATATATTGAGATCCTTGCTTTCGTATCTTTTTTGCAGTGACTGAAGTCTCCTCTGGTCTCAGCTCAGTACCGCAACGATGAAACTTCTTTTTCTTGTGGCCAGTTTGGAGACAGACTCTTTCCTCAGTTGCTTCTTCCATGCATCAGAGGACTCAATTAGCCCTTTTTGCTCACACTGACAAGTAACTTCCTCATTTTTAGCACCCTCACCTATGTCTATGTCATCTACAAGGATTTCATACCATTGTCTAAGTTGCTGCCAAAAATACTGAGCAGCATCAGCCCAAGAACTGTTCCCAGAAGTATCCAGTGGGAAACAATCTCCTCACTGATATCCTCCCCCTAATAACATTTTGACACACATCATAAAACCGATTTTTAATCTATCTAGTATGTGCTGTTATATCTACACAAGTTTAATTAAAAAATCTGGTGGCACCAAGTCCAATACCTTGTAGAAATGCAAGTACCTGTAACAGCAGACTTCATGTTATCGAACAGATCTCAATCCTGGACTGGCAGAAACTACCTTTACAGATGCAGTATTTTCATAATGGAGTGATATTAAAATACCTAACAAAAAGGTGAAGTATGGAAGAAGATGCAGTAAAGGGAGTGAAAAAAAACCTCAAAAATAGTGCCAAAAAAGCATATATGGAACAACGGATAAAGGGGGATAAATAAGAAAATGCCAGCAAATTCAGAATAGAACTGAGCATTTTATTCACAGTAAGAGTAAAAAAAAAAAAAGATCATATTAATCTGTAAGTTGATCCATTGTTTCCTAGACCAAAACTGTCTAAGCTATGTGTGCCAGCATGAAAAAAGAACCACTGAGAAATACATCGTTTCCATTATTCAGAAAGATGAATAATGGTCCTTTCATGTCTCAAGTTCCATGACTTTATCAGAGGCAGCCTATGCCTACGGCAGCAGCTGTATGATGCCACTGGAGCGGGTCTGTACAGCAAGGGAAGGGGTCCTGAGGAGCCCAAAGCCATACTGCCCGCACCAGGGCGACGTGCGCCAGCCTGCTCCCACAACTGCATGCCCACGCTGCTGGAGCGGTTTTTCAAAAAGGAAGTTGGTTTGGACACTCCGAGACCATTCATCAGCTTGAAACAAAGCCCAGTAAGTGGGAACAACCAGATTTGCTTCCAAAAATCCCTCTTGATCCAAACAGAACCATATATATAGTCCACAGAGTTGAAGAAGGGTGAAGCCTGGATGCAAAAGGTGAGCAGAGATCACCAGATGACCAAAATGTTTTAGGAATCAGGAAAAACATTTCTTTACTAGAGTGACATTTTGGGCCTGACTCCATGCGGACAAAATTTAAAGCTATTAGCAACAGACATAAGTAGGACAACATCATTAGTGAGCTTATCAGTAACAAAAATGCCTATAGGACCCAAGTGGCACTAATGCCACCACACCAGCCATTGGAGAAATGGCGGGACACTGCCTCAAAGGGAGCGAACAGTTTGGTGATCTAATTTCACAATACTGAAATCTAGGCACCTCTGCCCGAATCTGTGGGAATTACAGTTATTTTTGTGTCATGCATATGCCCCAGGACGTGCCCAAGCATGCACTCACACAGCTCACCACCGCCCGTAACCATCACGTAGGAGAGGAACATGGTCTCACCACAAAGCCCTCAATGTAAATGAGAATGAAGCATAAGGCACTTACTTGGACTAAAACTCCCACTAAATACCACAATATTTCAAAACATTTTTTTTCCCCAGCTTTAAGCCAATTTTTTTTATTTTTTTTTTTTTCTTTTCTGGTGCTCTTTGTCTGAAATTGTCTGAGTTTTGGCCAATATATTTGATTATTTCTATTTTCACCACAAACAAAAAAGGCATGATCCATGGACTGGGGAACACCCCCCTTTTTTTTTTTGGCTTTCAAAGCAACCATTTTCTTCATTAGATCATATTTGTTTGTTTTAGACTTCAGAAATAAATAGCAGATGACATTATGCTGCAGTTACTGTACATGTTTGCTTTATCCATTTTTGACTTATTGCAACAAGAATTTACATGGGTGAATGTTTCCCCATATGCTAATGCCCCCTCATTTATTATACTCAATTCATTATACACCCTGGAAATGACATGCCTCTTATTTCTGGAGGTAATCCCACATCATTCCCAAAAACTGTATGTACCATCCTTACAGTACTTAGAGGTCTGTCCTTATTTTATCTTCTTTTAACTCAAAATCTTTGTGAATTTGCCAGTGTTGCTTTCACCCAGTCCTCCTTAAGGGATGGGAAAGAAACAGGCCGGGGTTAGTATAAGCTGAAACGTTGTATTTAAACAATTCTCACAGGATCCCACTAGAAAACAAAAGAAAACAACAAAACCCCCAAACGAACAAAGCTCAGGCGTGCCCTGCCGCTAGTGCTCTTTGCTGCTCTGCAACACGGCACACTCTGGAAACCTTCCCTGAAGAAATGGGAAAATAAAATAAATAAAAAGCACAAAAAGCAAAAATCCCATCACAGAACAACAGCTTGGAGGACTCTCCAAATGAAAGCCACCGATGGTGGCTCTGGCCGTGCTGCAGACACAGCTTTCTGCCACAGCAGGTCTGAAGGTTTCGACTCAAAGCAGTCAAAGACACGGGAAGAACCGAGGTCCAACTAACGGGCAAGGCTTCAGGCACTTTCACAGCAGCCAGACACCTATCTCCTTCAGGCCAGATGCTGTTCTGTGCAGTGGGGTGGTGACAGCATCTTCTTCACCCACCTCCCCACCCAGCATCCTGCTCCTCATAGCAGCCTCCAGGTCCCAGACTTGTCCTTAGGAGAGAGACAAAAATGAGTCCTTCTCTGTCCTCATGAAGCAGGACTGTAAAAGGAGCCTGAAGTAGATGCTTCTCTTCAGTCTTGCTTTTGCCCCTCCGGCAGAAGCGATGTGTCTACCACAAGGGTTCAATCAATGAGTGCTACAGTGACAGCATCCTTGGGGCCCAGCCCAAGACCGCAAATTGAATTCCTCCAGGAACACAGGCATGGAGCAGGCACGCATATTTAAAAACAAAAAGCAGAAATGTTACCAAGCAAAACATTTCCCTGCACGCACACGCGGCTCCATGTGGGTAGGGCACGAACAATGCAAGACAAATTCTGGTCACCTAACCTAATGCCCAAGATCACAGTTATGAAAGCAGGAAGGTGGCTGAGCTAGACGATCCAACGACATGTCAGAGCATGACCACTAAGGTCTAACGCAAACACAAGGGGACTGCATCTCAGAAGTATATTTAGATTGGAGGGAAAGCAGTCTCACTACAGAAAATCTAAGGACATACGATGGGCAACGTGCAAGGGAGTTGTACTTTGTGCAGTACGTGTTTGCATGCTATGTGATCAGACAAACTTCATCTCATAGCCAACGTAAGATTGAGGGGTTTGCGGTGGAGGGAGAAGTGGGAGGGGAGGGAAGGGTTCCACTCATTTTTGTTAGCATGCCTAATGGCTTTTGGTGTTAGAGAAATATAAATAACTATATCATCACGAGGCAGAGATTAGATCTAAAATATTCCTTGGAATGTGAAAAACAGATTCTTAGAAAGCTCTGGTTTGAAGCATGTGGAATAAGGCCATTGTTTGACACACTGCCCAAAGAAGTGGCATTTTGTGGAGGAAAGATTCATGCGAGTATTTCTCTCTGAGACAGCAAAGAGAACACTTCGCTCTTCAAGAAAAGAAACATCTTACTTTCTCATCTGGAGCAAGAGTGATTTCACTCTTTAATACACATATAAGAAGGCAAATAGTTTATCCTTGAAAGTTTGCTTGTTTCTCTATGTAATGGATGTCAAGCTCCACAGAAAAATTATTTTGTTGGTGGTTCAGTTTGTTTGTGTGCTAGTTTTTGTTCTCTTTTTAACAAAATCCCTAATTGTCAATATTAATTTTCTGCTAAATGATCAATGATCCATTTAATATAATCTCCTACAGGGCAAAGCAGCCTTAGGATGGGCTTGTTGAACTTTAGCGGGTTCAGTGTCGAAGTTTCCACCAATTCCTTTCTCACTTCCCCCAGTGCATCCTAGAGCAGGACAACTGGCAAGCTGTTAAGCACTTAAAGTATTTTTCCCAAGACAATGTGTCGTAGTAAATATGAAAAGTCACAATAAATAGTGAAAGCCCTGATTAACACTTTCTTCAGAAATCTTGACACTGGCATTAAGAAGTCTTTTGAAACCTTGAGCACTGTGGATTCCCTCTCATGCTTTCCTGCCAATGCAATGCCATCCCAGAGTAGAAGGATGCCCCAACACTGTTTTAGCCAGCGGAGAATCCCATTTGGACAGTGTGGTCACCTGTCACTGGTGTGTGGGAGAAAAGAAGACTGCAAGGCAGAGCAGAGCCTGAACAGCTGAAAACTTACCAAAAAAAAAGTGCATTAACGCCGCTCTGCTCTACCTGAGATCAGTCTTATGGTTGTTAACATTTGCTTCTCCTTCTTCTGTCAATCCATGCAATGAAACGGGGTTAAGTTTGAAAGCTCATCAACTCCTACCATTATGACAAAGTATATGCACTGCTTCCAGGAGAAAGGTTGCACTTGCAAGAGTATTCCCCAGGGGAACTGACTTTTCATTGCCCCAACCAACTGACTACAATGGAAACACCATCAAACCTCAAGTGTACTCTTATCCTGAGAGGGCTCTCATCTCCCTTGTACTGGACGACCACACAACAGCTAATGTATTTATCACCAGCGTCACTTCTGTAAAAAAAATGCTTTTATCCCTGCTCACAGATAGAAGCAAAAATCTATGCGAATACACCGTACTAAACTGCCTCCAAGATCAGGAGGAGCTGCCTATATCCTTTTCAGGGGATCTGGACCTACACACTTGCTAAAAATCTTGCAATGTATCATTTGCAGGGTAAGAAACGGAGCTTGAAGCCCCCACCCTACAGCAGTTCATTCTCTCCAAGGGACCAATCATCCCATGAACAGGAATCCAAAGGTGACTGGAGGTGTAATTCCAGGTGCTGAGCACTGCCCACATCATGTAAATCTGTCCCAAATTAGTTCACAGATGCTCTCCACCCATGAGCTGGGCAAAGAAGAAATACATCAAAGAGCCATAGATGTCTCATCACTGTAGGCAGGAATGTGTTAAGCCTATCCATGAGCTGAGCTAGAAACTGGAATGGTCTTGGTTGGAAGAGACCTTTAAATGTCACCTAGTCCAACCCCCCTGCAAGAAGCAGGGACTTCTCCAACCAGATCAGGTTGCTCAGAGCCCCATCCAACCTGGCCTTGAATGTTTCCAGGGATGGGGCATCCATCTCCGGACAATCTGTTCCAGTGTTTCACCACCCTCATCATAAACAATTTCTTCCTTACATCTAGTCTGAATCTACCCTCCTTTAGTTTAAAATCATTACGGGGACAGAACGTAGTCCTGCACCATGAGTCATGTCCTTCTGACTTCAGTTCATACTTCTCCAGTGCTCCAGCTCTACCCAGTGCAAAGAAGGACACAGCAGATGAAGGCTAAGCAGAGAGATCTCTTCTTAATGCAGAAGTCTTAACAGGTTTTAGTTCTGAGAAGAAAATCTAAGTTTTTGAAGCAAAACCAGAAATACAAGGTAGCACAACTAAAAATCTCAATCTGCTATGTGTTGTTTGTTCCTACATTATCTGTTTACTTATCATAGGCAAGAAAATATGAATAAATACCATATATATGTACCATGATAGCAAAGACTGCCGTTAATTTGGATCATGCTCAAGTTTTTGTTATTTGTAGAAGAACCTGGAAGGTTATCCATCAATAAGAAATAACTATTTGTACTGTATCTCTGGTAGACTGTCAGACCTTAGGCTTCCTCTAAACTGAAAACACCATGTATATACTGCATTTAGTCAACTGAAACATCACATATCAACTACATGTGATATCCAGATAGGATGCCAACACCTGTCTTGCAACCAGATTATGGAGTCCTCAAAGTACCTGCTCTCAGTGGTGCTGGGAGACCTTTTAAACAAAGGGAAGTGCAAACAAACTGAAGCATAAAGCACATTACTTTTTATTGTGCAAATCCAATCACATCAAGTAGCATGATTGATGGAACAGTTACAAAACTAGCTCCAAAAAATATAGTTGATGCTCTGCATGTTTTTTTTTTTCCCCTCTAAGTGAGCTGCTACAGACTATTCAGCTGGTTTCTCCCTCCCTCCTCCACTTTTCTTCTTCTTCTTTTTTTTTTTTTAATTCCCTGGGGCAGAGCCAGGAATCTCAATGTGCCACAATAACCACGTTTACTTATTTCCAATTCCTGTCTGTAGTATCATATCAGCTCAACCTGGCATCAACATGGTGCTCTTCGTCGATGAGCCCGTTAAGGAATCCAATCTGTTCCTCATTATGTGATGCTTGGGAAACACAGGAGGGTAAAAAAAACCAGAAAGGAGTCAAAGGGGAGCTAACTAGGGCTGCAGTGGACAGAATTAGAAATGGAAAGAAGTGAGCAATGATGGACAAAAGTGTCGCTGGGATGTAGAAAGAATGAAAAAAAAAAGAAAAAAAAAAGTGAAGCAAGAAGAGAATGGGGTGGGTGGGGAGGTGAAAAGCAACAAGATGGCCTGAGTCAGAGGACAGGGAAGTGAGAAACCCTACTGAAAACAAATCTTCCTGGAATGGAGTCCTGTCCTTCCGTAAATGTAGCCTTTCTGAATACTTTCTAGAGCTTAATTCACTGACAGAATTGACAAAACACAACAAAAACAACTTTAAAGGCAGGTGAAAAGTGGTCCCACACCAATGCACTTCCAACAGGCCATGACTTCTTCTAATTGCAAGTGAATAATCAGGTTCCTCCTGGGCAAAATGTTAGTGAAAAAACAGAACGAAGCGAGCGAGGAAACATCTGCTTATTGAGTGGATTTGCCTTTCCAGAGTGGCTGGTGTATGGGTGCACTATGCAGAGCCACAGCAGAGTTTAGGTGTGGGTGTGCGCTTACACAGTCGATTAAGCATAATTTTGTTACATTTAAATAATTAATAATGAAGCCTATTTTAATTGCATACAATTCCTGTGTTGTGCAATGCTGTGCACCTTGCAAAGCCCACCTCACAAACACTCAGCAAAGCCCGGGCATGCTGAGATCCGGCGATCTGCAGTCTCCTGTACCCTTGCCTTTGGACATGGGGTGCAATCAGCCAAATACCTTATTGCTTCCTTTGCAGCTCTGCCTCTCATAGGGCACAGAACGAGCACAGCTCATTCAACATACATTTCTGTCTGTCACATATCATTGTGGGTCTCCACATGATAAAGACAGAGGTACCAAGATCCTGACTACCTAAACTGAGCTTAAATTGGCAGTTGGGCCAATGCATGCACATCATCCCAAAAACGTGCTCCCTCATATTGCCTAAATCTACAGGTACCTCCAAGAGTTCCCTCCTCAGTGTCCCTACAAGGCTCCCTGCCCAGCACACAGATTCAAGGATCATTCATTCTTCAAGCATAAACCTCTTTTTTTCTCTCTTTTTATGGGGATACAATAAGGGAATCCAGATGCTTCATTTCATTTGCCTGCTGGAGCTCCATGCTTACCACTAAGGCTTTATTTAGCCATCAAAAGTATGGCTCTTGTCCCTATGCTTTAAAGTCTCCCAATGATTTTGAAAGCAGCTGCTTACTAGGTTTGCCATATACGGTTTGCATGATGATGTGATTAATACAGGTTGCCTTGGAACGAGCTCGGGTTGGTTTCCACATCTCACAGCCAATTAATCAAGCAGCAGAAGCAGCCCTTTTGGGCCAGAGGCTGATACAAACAGGAGACTTTGAGCAGACTGCAAGACAAGGGTACTGAGAGATGCTTGAGGCAGTTGCCTTACAGAGGAGTAGCTATTTCACTCCCTTCTGACACCATCACACCTCTTATGCCAGCTGCTCCCAGAGAGAGTGAGGCCCCAGGTGAACTAGATGATGGCAAAATCCACAAAAATCAAAAGGTAAGGGGGTCTCCATACTAATGTGCATGCATAAGCAAGAAATCAAGGGAAGGAACACGACAGATAACTTGGGAAGAAGTACTGACAAGCATTCACAATATTTAAGCTCAGAAAACTCCACCAAATCATGTAAATTGATGTGTACATTACAGGTAAACATACATCTCCCAGTCACTCCTGTACAGACCCTGGTAATTTGTGTTTCACTGAAGGAGAGTTTGGCTGGGCTAAAACAAGAGTCAGCTAGACAGCCAGCCTTAATTTGAGAAGACAAAGAAAAATCCAGCACTTTGAATGATAGTTTGTTCCAATGCATTGTAGCTCTGTTAAAAATGCATCTCACTTCCGATGCGGATTTGTCTGCCCCAGCCTCCAGACACCCTTCGCGCTATGCCTCTCTCTGCCAGACTGAAGAGCCCTTTAGTGCTTAATGTTTTCTCTCCTTGAAGGGCCTTAATGCTTGCAGTAAAGAACTAGCCATTTCAGACAACTTTCCTTTCAAAGCCTGTTATTTCAGAGTAACTGCACACCAAAGTTAAAAATCACAAAAAGTGTCTAGACTAGCGTATTCCCTCTGATAATGTGCTTACTAAGTAGGATTACTGGCTAAAGCTCAACTTAGCTGGTCAGCTGTATAATAGTGTCTTGTTTATTTAATACTATTTCCAAAGGCTTTACAAATTGCCTATATAAAGAAGTCTGCCCATCACTGAACTCATCCTCTTCTTCACTGCAGGCTGGTGGCTGAGGGAGCCTGAGCAACGCTCCGTAACGGGGAGCGCAGACCGAGGCCAGGCTGTCCAAAACACCGAGTGCCTTCACCCAGCATGACCGCCAACACCTGAATCTTGCTTTTCTAGGCTACTCCTTGAATAAACGTCAACTGTAACAGAGGTTATTATATTCCAGCATAAAAACTGTCCAAAACCAAGCCAGTATTTTAACCTTAATGCATAGCACTCCTGCACAAGAAAAGATTTTGTTGATTGCCCGTTGCACTAAACGTTACGTGGAAAATAACTGGTTGTGCTATGCAGGCGCATGCACAAACCCACACTTACAGAATCATAGAATGGTTTGGGTTGAAAGGGACCTTTAAAGGTCATCTAGTCCAACACTTGTTAGAGCTGGGGTCAGTACCACCACCTGGTGTTGTGTTTGCCCGAAAATGCCTCATAAAAACACTACTTTTGATGCAGGGCAGGATGCCTGCATCATGGTGAATATCTCCGAAATCTACTGTAAGACAGAAAACTACTTCATTATGACTGATAATAAATCAGAGCTGTCTGAAAATTTCCACTGTTCGTGTCTTTTGGAAGATGGACTTTGAACTGGCATGGGAGTAGCCTTTGTGTCAGAAATGTATTTGATTTTTTCTCCTTTAAAATGCTGTCTGTTTTCTCTCCCAAATTATAAGCCTTCAAAAAAACTGTCACTCACAAATGCTTGCTCCTCATTTCCTAAAAGCTCAGAGCTCATTTGTGTGATATCTCTACAAACCAGGTGTGATTCACTCTGCATCAAACAGGACATCTCACACTATTGCCATTATTGGCTGTACTGGGTTTTGCTACCTGTTTGTCCCAGAGCTGAGTGCAGGCACTCATCAGCCTCCCAAGATAGAAAGAAAAACAAACATTTCCCCAAACGTACAAAAACTTCTTAAAAAATCAACCTGCAAGTGACGATGAGGAGCAGAAAAAAGAGGAGAATAGGGAGAAGAGGTTGTGTCAAAGTGTTGAGGAGGAAAACAAGGGAATCTGAGAAGCAGGAAGAGAAGATTCTATAGCAGGACACTGGGACTCCCACAGAAACAAGAACGTGGTCGTCTGGACATTTCAGAAAAAGAGGTCTGTGACTGCGAGCCAAGGAAGGAAAAAGGTGCAGTTACAGAGTCCAGCAGGGAAGACCCTGGAAAGCAACGAACGCCCTGCCAAGGAGGATGGGACCAGAACTAAAGCTGAAATAGTGCGAAGTACAGATTAGGCTGGACAGCTGGGCCAGAAGAGAGGATGGAGAGGAGAAGAGGAGGAGAGGGTAAAAAGAGTTATACTAGGTATAGGCAGAAAAAGCCTGTGCCTAATAAGCTCTCAGTCAGAATCCACAGTGAGAAAATTCCTGAATCTCAGTATTTCAACGAAAACAACTGTGAAGTCTAATGGAAAAGCAGGTTGCATCCACGCCTAATGGTGGCTCATGCAAGACAGTCTGTTATTAAATAGATTTGCCATATATTACTGCCACACAAGGGTATTTCTTCTACATTTTTCTTTCCAAACCAAGGAACGTTCTCTGAACCAAGGCCTTCACGAGCAGCTTCTACCCGCGCATGCCTCACCTCCTGCCTACCCTGGCACCTCCAGACATGGTGGTCCTCACCAGCTCCAGCTGGCACCAGCTGTTCCCAGCACATAACCAGTGCTTTGCAGCAGTACGTGTTCAGACAAGTCAGACACCCGAAATGGTCTACAGAAAGATGCCTTTTGGGAGGTTAATCATTCTCTATTCAAACCATGCTCTATAAACTTTGATTAAATAATGGCCACACTTGGAATATGGAGGAGAAAAAAGTTGAGCAGTCATTCAAAACCCAAGCACCACTCAAGGAGGGAACCAAATAAGGTAAGAAGCTCACAGTAAAAATTATTTTTAAATTCAAAACTGGATAATGCAGGGCATGAGGGAGGCAGGGGCAGCCTTCATTCCACCACTTTATTAATCTTCTTTTAACAGAATTGTTTGCAAAGGATAGCAAAACCACCACATAACAGGCAACTTGGCTCTTTTATGAGTGTGACAATTTTCTGGTTTTATTGTATTTAAAGAAAATAATAAAGGCATATCATTGTTTTGAATTTACCCACCCAAACCTAGACACCAGTTGTGTTTGCTTTTACCATGAGATGTTTTCTAACAAGAAGGCAAAATTATCTGATAGGAAACACAGCTGATGTAGCACAAGTAAGTTATTAAATGGAGTCCAACCAGGCACAGGATGAGCAATCCCGAAAACACAATTCAAAGGGGTAAAACATCACCATGCAACTGAGCATAATAACCTGCTCGCAAGGCTTAGAGACTGTGTGGGATAGAAATAATTTTAAATCAATTGAGTTACTGTTTCTTGGCAATTTGATAGAAAGGAGAAACAGTGTAATTGGCAATCAAATACTCCTTTGGGAGCTTCCAAACAGCCAGCTGGATTTGTAAATGCATGTTAATCTGCTAGGGCCAAATTCTGCAGGCGCTTAAACAGCGGAGTAAATTGCATGCTGGGTGTAAAATACTCTGAACAAGGATGTAAGCAGTTAAGGAGTACAACTCGCATGTCAAAGGAAGGGTGCCTTTGTTCCTAAAAGTAAACACAAACCTGCTTTCACTCCCCTGCCAAAACAGAGAGTTTATTGAATGTAACCAAGCACAGATCTGCTCACCCTTTACTTGCTAAGCAGTCACCAAATATAGCTCAGGGATGGATACGCAGTCTGCATGATTAATTAGCTGGCTTCTTTATCTAATTTGCGTTCAACCTTTATATGCTTGATAATATCTATTTATTAAATCAATGAGCTTATGTATAAATCCAAGCCCATCAGTTTGTTTCAAGTCACTATATATAGACTGGATTTTATTGCAGGAGCAAACAACGTGGGCCAACTTGAGCAGCCAGCTGGATCAAGCGCCTGGGAGGTGAGGGGGGACACGGATGCTGATCTCCACTGGAAAGGACACACATTGCTACTGTCCTTTAAGGATTGTTTCAGGGTTTACTTTGAAAAGAATAACATTCCAACTGAGCTAATAGCCTTACTGCATTCCTGGAAATAATCTCCTTCTAGTATTGAGTGTCTTTATTTGATAAAACACAACATTTACCTAATGTCTCATGCTGTGAAAGAAGATGAACTAGAAGTGACCTCTCTTGCTTACTGATCAGACTGTTTGGATGAACAAATTCAAAGAGAAATTCTCTTCAAAGGGAAGGATGCTTCTTCCCCATGACTGCATCTCAAAACTATCCAACCATCCACCTCAGGTACCCAGGAGTGATGCCACTGCCTGCTGCAAAGGCCTCTCTCTATTCATTCTGGCAAGAACTCAGACAACTAGCTAAGATCATGCATTTAACTACCAGATGGGTAAAGTCAGGTGAGATTAATCCCACTCCACCCTGGCATCTCCCCTGCAGAAAAGGCAGACCTTCCGAAGAGCTTCACTTTGGTGGACCCTGGAGAGAAGCCCCATTTTTACATACAGTTAGTGGAGCTTTCTGCTGTCTTTTTTTATTCATGGATCTCCTCCAACTGTCCTGAAAAGGAGAGACGGTGCTGAATCCTAGTCCCGTTGCTGTCTCTTGAGAGGTATCGGAAGTCACTCATAAAACCAGAGCTTGTAGCTGTAGGGACAGGCATGCTGCAAATAAACCCTCCAAGGCTGCTGGGAGAGGCTGTGGGATGCCATGCGGCCAAGTCAGGCCAGCACCTTCTGAATGCCCCCAGGCCGTCTGATATCCCACTTAGCCCTGCAATGAACACAAGTGATTTCTGGGCAGTCTGCAAGCTGGTATGAGTCAAACATGAGCAGTTTAGGGAAAGTGCCCGCCTGACAGCCACTGTGGGACTGGTACTTTACAAGCAACAGAAAAGGTGGGAAGGAATAAATTCTTCCCAGGTGAAGCATAAATATAACATACATCCTGCTCGATACGTTTCTCCCCCGGTAAAGAACATATGCTATGAGAGGCCAAATTTTCTCTGATCACATAATATGCAGCTCTTCAACTTAAACAAGGGAAACTGACATTCTACAACTGCAAAATAATTCCTGGGGGGGAAAAAAAAACAAACAAACCCAACCAATAAACCCCAAGTTTCACGTCCTCTGAGAAGGAAAACTCACATTGTCCATGTCAGTTCCAAAGGTTCAGAGTTAAATTAGCTGCCTCAAGGTGCAGCAACACGGAAACTGAAGATGACTTTTGTTATTCCTGAGCCATTTGAGAAAGATTACTTCACTCTGCATCTGGCCTGAGACTGTCATCTTAGTGCCGCTCAAGAAAAGTGCTGTAACGTCCACAACAAGTGTTTTAGAACTAAACCAGACTTACCAGTAGAAAATACAACAGGAAGGAAAATATAGCATTTTTTCCCCAGAGATGGCTCTATTGCAGCCTTCAGTACTGCAAAGTACCACAGGATTATTTCTTTTCTCCTGGTTATGATTAAATGCTAATTTGGAAAATGTACTATAAAAAAAAAAAAAAAAAAAAGAAACCTTAAAAAGCTTAAAAAAGCCCTCCAATGGTCTTAAAGCCAAGGCCAAAACCCATCACAATCAAGACAAGCTCCTGGTTTCTTTGGTTTACACTTTCTTTTTCTCACTTTCCTATGTTTGTACCTTTTCCTAAGTTTCTTTGCTGGCAAGCCTCCAAATTGTCCCATCTGAGCCCGCAGCTCACTGGAACACCTCCAGGCACTCTTTATATCACCTTTCCCAAGGTCAGGTAAGCGAATCTCCCTTGGCTGGCCAGGCGCGCAGGGGCAGGAGCAGTGCCCCGGGGATTCCTGCTTTCTTGCAGAGGGATCCAGATGCGGGTGACCAGGCGCAGCCCAGCCGGTCCCCACTGTTGGGTGACCACCGGCATGGTCCAACCAGGCACTTCGGAGGGATGCAACCAACAAGCAGACATTGAGATGTGGCCCCTGGCCTCTGTTGAAGAGGGTGTAAACCAGCAGGCATGGGGAGGTTTGGGATGAAAAGGAAGGAAATTCACTTTTTCACCCGTAGGAAGGATAGATACTTGCTAAAGCCTGAACTGCAGCACGCCACCGGGAAGCAGAGCTCCAGCATGGGTCTATGGCACAGAAACACGAAACCCTGGAGACTCCTGAAAAAAGCAAGAGAAGAGCTCTCCAGAAAAGATGGCAGGAGAAGAAGCAAATGGGACATGACGGTTTGTTTTTGGCTAAGACTAATATAGCATTCAGAATAAGTGCTTCACATCCAATTTGAAATAGGAAGAAAAAAAATGATTCATTTGTCTCTGTTAACAACCATGAATACAGTACTTGAGCTTTTCTTTGACTAATGCTGTGATTAAAAGGTAAATAAAAAGAGCAGAGATTTTACATTTGAACCTGAACAGCAGGGATGGAGATTGTCTTATTTTAGCTGTTTAAAGATTAGGCAGTCTATTGTAAGGTAATAATTTTGGTTCCCATTATAATTCCTGAAGAAAGAGGCCCCCTATGTGTGCCTCCAAAACAAAACTTTTTGACTTACAACATTAAAATGCTAGGAATACTGTTGCTGGTAACCTAAGAGATTATAGTGTGAAACAGCCAAAGACTCTCCTCTCAGTACGGCAGCACTTTGCTCTCCAGAGAAGATATGACATTTACTCATAGGAAGTTGTATGCAGTGGAGAAACTGGGAATAGTTTGGAATTTTGCTCCGAAAATGTTTTGCAGCTAAGCACACCTTTTTGGTTTTGTTTCTTTCTTTCTCTCTTCCTTTCCCTTTTTTTTTTTATCTTTCTACTAAAACTGCAACTAATTCAATTAATTCAGAATTTGTTATTTTAAAAAATTAAAAGTAATAAGAATTTTGTACTTTGAGAGATGAGAATGAAAAATTCAGTTTCTCAGTTCACTGCAAAAAAAAAAAAAAAACAGCTTAAAATGCAATGCTAACTACAATATAAAAAACTACAATCCTGAACTGAAATACTTGACTTAATCGTGTCCCAAATTTGCTGGATTCTTAGTTTGTAACAATGTTCAGTCTGGGCTTTCTACACCAATTCAAGAAGGAAGAGCCTTCAAAATATCACAGGTACCCCTGGGTGAAACCAATTCCTGCCAAGAAGATGAAACTGTACCTCCTAGCCACTACACATTTGGGGCAAAATTAATGTAGGAAATCAATGTTCTTCTTAGTTGCTTGGCTTTCCACTTCTAGAACCTTCAGCAGAAGGATAAAATAATAATAAAAACTAACAGAGCTCCCTCCGTTGTCTAATAGGATGTACCTCAGCAATCTCGGAACTCACTCTTTCATTGTACAATGCCAAATGGACTGTGAAATTGTTTACCTTAATGGACAGCGCTAGTTTCTCTTAGAAACAGAACTAAATTTACTGGGTAATATAAACCAAAACTGCTGGATTTTATTCATTAGTAGCAAAATTGCTTTTGTCGTTTCTCTGTTCATATGGCTGACAATTCACTAGGGAAGGTGAAACTTTACTGGTCACATCTGCACCTCTGACTTGCACAGGCAGCGCTGGTGCAAACCGCCGTGCTTGGACTAAGACGAGCTCACAAAACCCTTGGTACCAACACCCACCAATACGGGCAATAAGTCCTGCTAAATGAAATGCAGGGCATAGCCTCTGAATTTTAATTTCTGAAGTAAGAATGATCACTTTTTCAGTGGCCACACAATTTTATATACTTAATTCTTCAACCATAAAAATAAAACCCAAAAGCAAGTAAACATAAAAGACAAAATAAAAACTGAAAAACCACAGTGTCTTCATCTAAACAGAATTAGACCCAAAATGCCTTTAGTTTACTGGCCTTCGTCAAGGATTATATCAGCAGGTCCCTATAGAAATATATGGAATCGTCTCCTATTTTCAAAGACTGCACCTGGAACAGCAGAAGTCACACACTGGTCTAACCCAGAGCACAGGAACCACAAGTAGGGTTACGGCAGTGACAAATAGGGTTACAAACCATCCAGAATTCAATCTCATTTGATGGATAGGTTATTATTAAAGTAACATACGGCCTCAACAGAAGATAATTCAGAAGCAGTTGGATGGAACTCTGAAGCACAAGATCAAACATCCCTTCCAAAAATGTTAACATCAATACTGATAAATCTTCATAGTCTTAAAAAAATCCCTCTTAAAACACAGGATACCTTCAAATCACTTCCTGTAAGTTATCAAGCTGATATCAGATGGCAACGTTATCAGCCCAGGGCTATAAATGAAAAAATCTGTTTCCACAAACAATGCCATAAGCCCTTGCACATTTCTTCAAATTTCTCTTTGGAAAACGCTGCCAGAAATAATCCTGCAACACAAGACCAATACATGGCATGCAAGGAGGAAACCTCCTCCATAAACCCAGGCACCTCCCTCAAACTTCTAAAGCAAAGCGCTCCGGCATTTGTGTTCTTCTTTATTTCATTTTATTTTTTGAGGGAACATAAGAGGAAAAGACATTTGAAATTGCTAAAACTGCTATAAATACCAGATGGAGAAAATAAGGCAAGTTGTAAAAGATGTAGGGTAGAGATAGAAAACAGGGAAAACTCCAGGATAAACGATTCTCTGATTCTTCCATCCTCCCTGACTGTCAATACCATGGAAATACAGGAACCACGAACCTCACAGCGTGAAAACTAATGAAAATGGAGAGCAGCTGATTTTCAGTACAATGTAAATGCCACAAATGATACTCTCTAATTTCTGAATAAACCAGTTCAAATCCAAGGGAAATTAGAAGGGAAGAGTTACAGCTCTCTGCTATTTATGCTTATATAATTTATACAAACAATTTACAAAACATATCTGACCCGTTCTACAAGCTTCACTTTTAAATCCATCTTCCTTTCAAATTAAAAGGAAATAACTTCGACTTTAAATGCATTTAAATTAGGGTCTTAACTTGAAATCTGCTATGGAAAAAAATGCAAGACCTTATCTTGAAACCTCTTTCCAGCTCACAAAATTCAGCTACGATTCTGGGTGAAAGAGGAGAGAGCAAAGATTCCCCTTCTCCACTCCAAAGAGACAAAACCATAAAACAAATATATTTTCCACAAAAATACTGAAGTTCCCACACAAAAAGTAAAATTACCTGTATGTTATCATCAAACTCCTCTACAGTGAAATTACCTTTTTTTTTTCCTACAATCTCAGAAATGTAAAACCGTTTTCATATTTTGCAAAGACCAACAGCAAAACAAAGAGCCCATAATTCACTTAAAATCATGGCAAGAAGAAAACACGGTGAAGAAGAGGTGAGGTCCATTCAAATCAGATAAGGATCAGAATGGGAAAGTCTGCTGGACCTAAACTCAGAGTTGCTGGGAGAAACAGCTCAGGGCTGACTGACAGAGGTGCATCATCCCTAAATCTCACCCCACGAGTCCAGAAGGTTAAGAGATGTCTGGATGATATTCCTGTCACTCCCGTAATTTTGCCAGCACATCAGCTCCATCAGCCTAGCTGGACTCCCCTCCATGGACACTCTGAACTTATAGGAAAGATGGGGAGAAACTCTTTAGCAAGGCCTCTTGTGATAGGACAAGGGGTAATTGTTTTAAAACAGAGGGAGGTAGATTCAGATTAGGTATTAGGAAAAAATTTTTACAATAAGGGTGGTGGAACACTGGAACAGGTTGCCCAGAGAGGTGGTGGAAGCCCCATCCCTGGAAATGTTCAAGGCCAGGTTGGATGGGGCTCTGAGCAACCTGATCTGGTCGGCGATGTCCCTGACCTTTGAAAGACCTTTCCAATCCAAACCAAACTATTCTATGATTCTAAGCTCGGTGTCTAGTCCAGTCTGGTCTGATAGATTCAATGTGCAGCCAGTGGAGAGAGAGATCCATTTCCAGAGGGCAAACCACCCGCAGCATTTCACAAGGGTGAAATGAGAGGAAGCTCAAGTGACTAGATTAGACACAACATACAATTTCTAGACAACCAATGTCAGGTTAAACATGCACTACACCATCTGACTGGCAAAACAGAACGTCAGCAAGCGTATCAAATCCATAATCCAGACTAGGCTGCAAAAAAACTTCTTCTTGATGCACTCTAGCTCCCACAGCTGGGCAGAGCTTTGATCCCTCCCATCCTATGAGGCTGAGAACAACCTTGAACTCAACACAGAGATGTTAATCTCAGGCATCAGAAGCTTATAAGAGATAAAAACAAAGTGTGCAGACACATATCATTGTGAAGTTTTCTAGTAAATACAACAATTATTTCAGAGTAACTTCTAATAAAAAATAATCCAGCTGCTGATTAACATACGCTGATTAACAATGAAAACTCATTACAGGCATCACAAGTCACCTTTTCAGTTCAACATTATCTTTACAACCATATCTGCTTTCCCTTTGCAATCATTACATTTCACAGCAATCATTAAATGTAGTTTATTCCTTTACATAACTTACAGAAACAGCCAATTTGCAAAACTAGAAGTCCTCACACTTGGCATTGCTCTCATATCATAAACCAAGTGTACAAATGTAATTTTATAAACACGTGTTTTATTAGCTTGGCTAAAATAGTTGGGCTGTAGCACTGACACTAAAATTGATAGAAATCCATTTTAGAAATACCTCTCTTCGTTTGATTGAAAATTTGCCCTATCACTAATCATTTTTTTAATAGACCTTCTAAATCACATACCTGTCTTCAATTCAATCTCTTCCTATATTTCAACCTAAATTAATACCATCTTCAAGAACTGCATCAGTGAAAAATATTTTTAAATGTTTTTTTTAAAAAAAAACAAACCTATTTTTTCTATGACAGGCCATATCACTTCCATGATTTCCACTGGGGATGGAGTCAGAAGCGTCAGGCAGGCAGGTACAGAGGTAACCGAAGTCACCGGAGAGCTTGGTTCAGGCTGCTGCTGCCGAGGCTGGAACCCACTGAAGAAGGTAGGATCAGGCAGGGTGTCCCATGCTCACAAAGTGAGCAAAATGAGCTCAGGCAGCAAAAGGCAGTGTGAGAAGTTGCCGGCCAAAAAGGCAGGGGTAAAAGCAGGCTCGAGTTGGAGCACTTGGGGAGCTGCCAATGGGATGTGCCAATGCTGCCAATGGATCCAGGGAGTCAAAGGAGGAGCTGGCATGGCTGCCAGCTGAGAGCCTGCGGTGCTGGATCAGTGTGGAGGCACACTGCATCTGCAACAGACTGTCCTCTAAAAAAAGAGGAGGTGAATGGAGCTCTCGTTAAACTGGAAGAAAGCTACAGTCGTAGGTTGTGGTACTTGCAGTGGATTTACCATGGACGAATCAAAGCTCTACCTCAGCAAAGCTTTCAGCATAGTTTCCCATTGTCCCTGTAGCCTAATTTATGGCATCCGGACTGGACAGGTGGACAACAGGTAGATGGGTAACTGGCTGGACTGCTGGGCTCAAATAATAGAGGTTCTGTAGTCCAAAGTGTCCCTACCTCATCACACATCCATGTATTCATCATGACTAGTGCTTATAAAGGTCAGGATTCGGATTGTTGCTGTTCAAACACAACCTCAACAGTTGGATAAAAAACACCTTCAGCAAGTTCACAAATGGCATCAGTTTAGGAGGAGAAATGAGTATTATGGAGAGCAGAGCTACTCTTTAGAGACACTGCAATAAGACGGAAGAACAGGTGACATGAAAATGATTGACAAGAATCACCCAAAACTTCAACAAAGACCAAAGTAAAGTCCTATACTGGTATGCACTATGCCTCAGTATGGGCTGTGGCCTGGTGGGAGCAGCTTGGGAGAAAAAGTCATAGTGGTCCTGGTGGGCAACAAACTAAGCACACGTCAGCTGTGTGTCCAGACCGTGATGATGGCTAATCACACACTGGGCTGAACCACCACATGGACTGCCAGTAGAGCAAGGGGACTGAGGTCACATCTGGAATAGCAGGTCCAGTTTTAGACTGTCCAGTGCATGAAGCTAATGACAAACTGGTGTCTATCCAGTAAGAACTGCCAGAGGACCCAAGCATACGATGTATCAGAAGAAGCTAAGGGGACTGGGTTTGTTTAGATTGGAGAGAAAAGGTTAAGGGTGGCAGAGGTGAATCTCATTGCAGTCTTCCTCCATCTAAAGAGAGGCTGTAGAGGAGACAGAGAGGCAAAAGTCATGAGTTGCAGCAGAATAAATTCCTTTTAGACATAAGTGAAAACGCATAGCCACGAGTGTGCTTAAGCACTGGAGCTGGCTGCTCAGAGGCATTTTTCCAAACCAATTCAAACAAGTTCTGGAGCAACTGGACCCAACACTGAGGTTAGATCAAACTGGAGCAAGAGGATGTGCTAGAGGACCTCTCAACCTGAAAGGTTTTGCAATTTTCTGATGTGCTTTGAAATACAGATTGCTGTATTTTCTGAAAAATAAGCCCTTATAATTTCTGTATATTTTCTGTCTTCATTTCTTTGGGCTTCTGCTCTCCATCTGCAATGTGTTAATAAACATTACCATAAAGGATGGAGTCCAAGTCCAGTTTCAGATTCCCAAATGTAGGTTGCTCCATGTAAGCCAAACACCTACGCTCCCCTCATGCTCAATGAACGTCTGAAAAACCGGTTCCCTCCACACTGGCATCTAGTGCCATTTAAGGTTCCCCAGTATCTCAGACATCCTCAGGGGACTGACAGATATGACAAAATTTATGCATGGACCAGTACTCCTCTGCAGTTCTAGCAGGAGAACAGGTAGGCAATGCTGGGGCATATCAGCGCTTCAGCTGACCAAGTGCAGGTTCATACTCAGAAACCCCTGATATCAAGCCCATGTGCCTTGCAAGACACTTGCAAGTCTCAACCTGGGGCTGAATTCCAACCTTAATTTCCACAGTCAGGGTCACAATGAAAAGAAAGCAAGACATAGTGAGGATTGAAGAGCATCAAAGGCATCTCAGCTAAACAACATGGAATTTATCCTATCAGAGAAGGTCCTCAAGAATGCGAAAAAAAATAGTGAATTGGGCCATGATAAACGAATGACAATGGAAAAGCAAAATAATGAACAGTTCCCAAGAAACTGTGCTTTGAATGAGCAAGATCATGCAAAGATACTACGGCTAATAAAAATGATCATATAATTACAGAGTGCCTGACAATGCAAACAGAGAGTGGACGGACTGGATTTGCGCACATATTTCCCTAGCTTCTGAGTTTTTTGACTCCGCAACCTCAATCATACTCTTTAATGCGCTTTCAGTGTGCAATATTCCAGGCACAGTCACGAGTATATGAATACTAAAGGGTGAAGTTTTCAAAGACACTCAGTGTTGGATTAACATTTCTCTCCCTGAAGACCAGGGTAATTTCTTTACGCTTCTGACATCTTCCTCCCCCTCCTCCCACTCCAGCTTGAGATTTATAATGTAATTTTATACAGCCTTACTTTTTCTTCTGGAAATCACTCCTGCAGCTTTATGAATTACATCCACAACATCACGTTCTGAATACCTATTTTAAGGAGTTTCTTTGTCCTAATAGTTCACAAAGAAAACAGACTGAGGCAGACAAGATTCCAATAAAGTCCACATTCAGTTACTCCGTTAAGGAAAAAAGTGAATACTTTTGCATATGTACTACCCTACAATAGTGAACTAGCATATTTTCTACCAAATGCTCTAAAATGAAGGATTCCTTCAGAGTACAAAATACAAAGATTTGAACTTTAAAATTATAATTTGGTACCACTCAAGTATTTTTTAAATTATTTTATTTCCTATCATATTAAATAACACTAACTGACAACAGCTTTACATGCTGAATGCATCCTGATGCATTTCCTGACTGCAAAGAATCAGAAAGATATGATGTGGCGAGAGACTGGTATTGTGCTCATTAGACCACTAAGCAGCAGCGCTTATAAACAGAATATTTAACTAGACTCTACAAAGATATTCAAATGTAGCTGCCAGAATGTACTTTGAAATTTTCCATCTAATACAAAAATGCAAGAGATGAGAAATTATCTCCCTTTAAAGGAAAAAGTTCAAGGTGAATGTTACCTGATTAACTCACTTTGTTATTAATTAAATTCAATAAAAATCCCAAATATGGCATGCCATCCTTTATTAGCATTTCTGCAGAAATAAGAACCTGCTTATCATTCAGCCAACAAAATTTAGTCAAATTAATGAAATATCAAAGAATAATAACACAGCAGAAGAAGGAGTTAACTTCAAACCACGACAATGAAGGCGAAAAAAGAGCAGTTTCTCCTAGTGAGATTTACAAAGAATCTGAGGAAAATTATTCCTATGTAATTTGCATATAATTACTTATACATCTATAAAATTTACATATACATACTATCCCTTTACATACTCTGTACGTACTGCATTCTACAGAAACAGTAATTTCTTTATAAGTGCTAAGGTATTTCAAGGGGGAAAATGTTCATCTAAGAGCCAGGGGACATCAGAAACATGGTTCCTTACTCTGCTCCAGTCTCAGCCAGACTTTGGTGTTTGATTTGGTATTGCAATTCTCACCTCTTACCATACGGTGGAAAGATTCATGTATCTGTAATATGAATTTGCTAAGAAATGGCCTGGACAGTATTTGTCTGTGAACTCACTCCAGTTCCAGTACTCACATTAGGCACCTACCACACCTTTTCAGCAGAGAATAGAGATTTGCGTTATCGTGGAAACTGGGCAGCGTTGCCCTGTTCATTCCAGATATTAATGATGAAGTGCTCTGATTAGGCCAGGGAACTTGACATCTCTGCTGCTCTGCCAGAATTTCTGGGGTATAAGTAAAGAACTACAGTCTTCATAGCTGTCTTCTTTCAACAATACAGACAAGAACATTATAAATATTCCATATAAATCTATACTTCCATATAAATGGGAAATTAAATAGGTTGAAAATATTTTTTTTTTTAAGTTCGAAAGACTTATTCCCCAATAAGATATGTTCCCAGTAGAAGGAACTTTCCATGGTACAACCTTCTTCTAGCATTAGGACAAAGAAGGAACTCTCTAGATATTTGTCTGGATGGAAGAAGTACTACAGAAAGACTCAGTTCACAATTTAGCAAGAATTAATGCCCACTTAATATAAAAGCATTGCCAAATCTGTGACTTAACAGAGAGCTATAACGGGTATTAATTGATGTCATCTGTACACAAGGAAGAATCCATTTGTGACCCAAATGTCATGAAAATCAGCATAATTACACACTTTATCGTTTGGGTGATTTTTTCATTAAATTAGGAGTTCAAAGTATGACTACAGTTTCATCATTTGATTACCTTATCTCATGGTGAGTATTGCCTTCCAGCTAAATCCAGAGAACAACGCTGAGAATTAAGTACATGTGCACGAACTATGAGACATATGAAGGACATTAAAAACTGAAATATGCCATTTTTCAAGTTTAGGAACTGCTAGTCAAACAGAAGATACCAAGAAGCTACCAAATTATACCACGTTGCTGTAATATAAGAAGTAGGTAGCTCAAACAGGGAGAACAGCACCCTTGAATGACCAAAGGGGACATCAGGAGAAACACTAAGAAACTCAACCCTGTCCCTCCTCAAGGCATGAGACAGTAGGAGCCCCCCAAAAAAGAGAAACCTCCAAAAACGTGAGATATGATTCAAAACATAAACATGCCCCACACTAAACAGTTACGAAAAATGTTCCCTGTTAACATACCTGTGAGACAAATCCATCATTCCCATGTAGCATGAAACAGCCGAGAAATGCATTCCCTCACGGTGCAAGTAATTTGGGAGGTACCATGGCATCTACTTAGGGAATGACTAATTGGGTACAAAGACAAGGAGGGAGGGGGTAAAAAAGGGGGGCCTTCAATGTGCTAAAAATATAATTATTTTTAAAAATGCATGAACTGCAGCTAGAAATATGGATTTAGGGAGAACCCGGGAACATGTCAGGATTCAGCTTCAGTTCTCTGAACTAGTGGCGCGTGAAAGGGATTATTTGTCACCATGCCAGACACTTGGATGCCACTGAAGTAACGATGAGGCTGAGGAAGGGGGGGCTGGGCAGCAAAAAGGAAATCACCCTTAATCAGTCCAGCGTGTGCTGTGGGAAAGAGGGGCAGGTATCTGGGCACGAAGTCACCCCAAGGTGGATGCTGAGAAGGGGCAAGGAGAAGGCTTCCCATGACGGAGATGGAGAAGGCTTCCCAGGACAGGCAGGGCAGGAGCACTCTGCACTCTCATCGAGCACCCAGAAGTATTTCTAAGAACAAATAGCGTGGATCTCTACCTCCTGCCCAAACACAGTCACACATCCCTGCGCTAGTAAAAATCTTGCAGTGTGAATGGAAGAAGCCACCACATTTGGGTAATTTAAAATGAGGGCCCAAGGTTACAATGCAATGAGTCTGGAAGAACATAAAATGACCTGCAAGGTCAAGGCAATTCCAATCCCTGATTTTTACAACTTCATCAAGTACTCTAAAAAGTCAGGAACTGAATTATTTCTATTAAAAATACACCATTCACCCGGCTTTTGTACACCCACGCCTGCACTTATCCAGTATATTAGTCATGTACCACTACCAAAACAGAACAAAAGTGTATTTTAACAAATCTTACACAAAGTCAAAACATAATTCCTTTACAGACATGTTAGTCCACAAATCTGCTCTTTCATTCAGCTTAGGCTGCCAAAATCTCTTATGGACAACTATTAAACAGATCTGCCAAACCCATAATTCACTTCTTGACATGAAGCAATTAGTGCATAATGCAGACACACATTTGTTCTTTTCAAAATTCAGCTGAAACCCATTTATTTAGATAAGAGCATGACCTGTCCAAGCCACGTTCCAAAATTCAGAAGATCTCTCTCCACTGAGGCATTCACTCCCATCATCATGTCCTGGCTCCTACTTGAAACAGGAGCAATGCACATCCAAGCATTTGACATTAAAATAGGAATTTATGGCTGCTTTGTGTGCCATGGGCATGTGGAAGTGCCATTCATAATGCAGACACTCATGGCAGAGCTCACTGTACAGGCAGAACTGGTGAACACCAAGATCCATAACCAAAATTTTCACAAACAAAATACCACACAGGCTGCTCCTGAGCCCAGGAAGCACTTCACTTTAACATGTTTAACCTTACACAGTTCCTATTAGCCTGAAGGATGGTGGGTTAAACTAATGGTGAATGTTGCACTTTGCAAACAGTTGCACTCAAATTGTCTCCTTAAATTTACTTCTAAGGAGGGATGCTGAGACAAAAGTTGACATGTAAGTAAATATCTGGCTCTGCGCTGCTTAAAAACCTAAGTGTTGCCTTTTCAGAGCTAATGTAGCTAGAAAGAGGTCTGCACTATACAATACTTATACAATACTTATATAATACTTATATAATACTATATATATATATACATAGTATATTATATATACTATATAATACAGGTACCAGCCCTGCGGATTGGTGCTTCAGTTTCGTAGTCAAACGGAGGTCACTGCAGTAAGTGTTTTTCAAGGGAAATTATTAGGATGGGGAAGGATGAGGGAGGATTTGCAAGAGATGAAAACAAATGACACTGGCCTTGTAATAAAAACTGAGTGCAGCAGGGAGGAGAAGACGTATCATCATTAGCTCATTTACCGGTTGTGAACTAGCGAGGGCTCATATCCATGAATCTTTCCACGCCGCATGCACATTTTTAAGAAGGCAGCAATCTCTAGCACATACCCGTAAGATCAGACCCAATGATCACACGAGTAATATTGCACCCAGAGAGAAAAATAACAGCTGAAGTTGTCTAGCTGGCGTACTTCTGAAGTCCGCCGCACTTCAAACGGAGCAGAGCCATGGCAAGCACTTGCGAAAAATGAGCCGTGCTCTGCTGGGGGAACTCTTCCGCTGGAAGAGGCAGAGCATGTGCCAGCTACTGCTGGGCAAAATTAGTATTTAGCCCTAGTAAATTCAAACGTAAATTCTGACCCAGAAGCACACAAAATTAGGCACCTAGGAAAGCATGAGGGCATTTACTTTCTTGTGGCTCTTGGTCTTACTACCCGTATAAGAGAAAGGTTGGATTTTCAAATCTATTAAAAAAGAGGTTTAGGAAATCTGACTTTCAGTGGCACTTGTGCTCCTTCCTTAAGTGGGCTACGCTGAAGAACAGCAGCAGCACAATAAGGCTGAGGTTGATAAAAGAAAGGAGACTCTGCATCTGTAGAGGGCAAGGCCCTTTCAGGAGAAGCTACCACTCCATCTGCCACCCCTAGAAAGAAAAGCCTCCAGTCATTAAGAGAAGACAAAAAGAGATCACTCTAAGAAGACAATGCAAGGGTTTGGCAGCAATACAACGCAAAGATTTACTGGTCTTGTTTTGTGAATAAAGGCAGAAGACATCGCGGTGCTGGCCCCCTGTATACAAGGAGTAAAGACATAAGGATCACGCAAAGGGAAGAGAAGAAACAAACAGTAGCTGTGACAGGAGGAGGAAGTGACATGAGAAAGAGAAATCATCCCCAGTGAGGATATTTTCTTGTTAGGTGATGTAAGTAAAAACATCGGCATTTACATCGCCTCAAGGCTTCTTCCTCCATGCTCAGTCACCTCTCTTCCTTAGGTAGGAACAGGATTGCCATGGTCAGAGGAATTTAAAAGTCCAAACCATATCAACAGAAGGCTTCTCAATATGCAAGCACATCTTTCTTCCCAGTGGCATCTTCTCTGTGAGCATCAGCTCTTCATCTACACAACTGCAGATGGAGACTGAAATATTGCTTCCATAAAGGGCTGAGTTCTGTAAAGCCAATCCCATTCCAAAATGCTCAGATATTTAAATCCCACTGGCTTCATTGGGTTAAAAGCACTTAGCTGAATCAGGGCCCCATGCTCGTGGCCAGACACAATAAGAAAACCCATGACAGAAAACAGGTGGAGAGGACATACCAGGGTATGTATGAATTTGCCAAAAGAAGGCTTTTGAAAGGAATAAGAGACAAAATTTAAAAAATGGGAGAAAGCTTTCTAGTTAATTTAAGAAGAAGGAGAAATAGAAAGTGTAACACAGCTGAAGGTATGATAGGTTCACAGCAGAAGGCAGGAGATTACTTAATAGCCTTACACAATTAAATTAATTCCTTTTAATCTTTTTATACACATTGTAAACAAGATCTCTCTATCCCATAAAAATTACCTTTTAAAGGATGGGTAAACACATTACCTAATCCTAAAATCCCAGAAATCCCAGTTTAATTTTTTCTTTTTTTTTTTAAGAAAACAAAAGCCAAGCAGGGAAGAGCTCTGTAAACAGTTTTGACCTTCAGAGAGCTCAGCACTCTATTTATTTATTCCAAAAATGAAACATTGCTTCAAGTAGTTAAGGAAAAAAAAAAAGTTCATTTAAATGGAAATGGCTACACCTCATTTGCAGTAAGCAAGAGGATGCACCCTAAACATTCACTATATTACACAAAACTCACAGAGCAGATAACTGGTAACAGCACCTAGAAGCAAAGTCTGGTGGAAGATAAAAATCTCACTTCTCTTTTTTTTTGGAAAACAATTTAAAAATCAGTCTAAAACCATCCAGCAAGACACTGCAGTAGAAGTAATTTTGATGATAGCTCTGAGTTTACTATAGACAATGACTCAGTATCTCTTAATGTGTCCATCAGCAGTTATCACAATTCTTGATGATATAAACGCGTGCTTTGTATTTGTGCCGCTGAGTAGTGAAAGAGCAGTGCCCCACGTCGGCAGGGGTGCAGACCTGAGGGGTGTTCATACGCCCATTTCGGACATTATAGAGGGACCAACGCCACCCTCAAGGTCCATCAAGCCCCGGGGGCTGCAGGTGCTCAGCACAACCCGACCCCGTGCTGGCGGGCAAGGGACCCCGCAGTTTCCCAACCACCGCCACCACCCAGTCCTCTGAGCTGTCTCACTTCACTTTCAGGGACTGTTTTTCTCAGAGCAGAATATCCCAATGAATAATACAAATATGCTACACTATTTCTTTGTAAATTTAATTAAGCAACTGAAGGGAGAGTTAAAACATGGCCATGCAGTATAGTAACCTACAGCCACTCTGCTACATCGTGCCTAGGAGAACAGAAAGGGAAATTAACCACCACAAAGAAGTTTTATAGTTTTGTTTCCAAATATCTGCAGTGGGGGAAATAAAAATAAAGGCAGCAAAATCTGAGATTTAAAAAATATTGTCAATATTATCTAGCAAACAGGATGTAATATAATAGAAAGGACACTGTATATGTTTTACTTTGGTCTAAACATGTATATAGGTCTGTTCATTTTATATACAGGAATTTTAATTACAGCCTAAACAGTTCCTATTCTACCCTAACATCCAGGGTGTAACCATCACACTCAGCAATACAGAAATCTCAGTTAACAATAAAATAGAAATGTTAATTCATGTGGGAGCTTCTTCAGGAGAAAAGAGATATCCATCTACTGCTTACAGCCCAGCTCCCATTCAAGATAGAAACTATATCTAAATAAATAACTAGAGATTAAAATGCTGCTGTCTCCCAAGGTGATGAGCTCTAAAGGCCAACTGCAGGAAGGTTACAGGATGCAGATGTCCTGTCACTGTCCACATTTCTTGTCGCTGACGAGAAATGTGGATCTGGGGGATTGTGAGTTGAAGTTTCAGGACAATAAAACTCAAATTCAGCAGCTGCTGTCATGGTATAACAACTGGCAAGACAGTACTTTTTTTTTTTTTTATATATATTTCTTTTTCATCTGCAATACTGTACATTTTGCTGCCATGACAACTAAACATTTTCTGCCCATCTGTATGGTGACAGAATAGATATATACATCTGTTCATGAATCTTGTTTTTAAAAGACAGATAATATTTTCCCAACTTTTGTATGTTTTTAAAGCTCTGTTCAGAATGGAGCAGAGTGTTGCTGCTTCTCTGAAACAGTGGTCCATAAATCACACCACACAGGCGGTATGTTGCCCAGGAGACACTCTTAACATCACTCATAGCCACCACAAATGAAAAAGTCAAAACGGAGGCTGGTGACAAGGACCAGGGAACATTACCTTCTGCACACATTCCCTCCTCATGTTGCCTTTGCTTATCACCATTAGCAATATCACTGCCCAGAGGCCTACTTCCTTACCAGCTGATTAGAAACACAAAGCCATTTTCACAAAAAAAAGGGCAATATATGAATGATTAGGGACAAGGAAAGACATTTTATGTCCATGTAGTTTAATAATTCTTTACAGTCTTTGTAATATCTTCCATCCCAAGGCTTCCACATCTTTAGAACTCATAATTCAATAAATAAATTAACTTAAGCAACTCAAGCAAGGATGTAGCATCTCTGATCTTTGTGTGTGCCTTGTCCTTAGGCACCTCCATTACATAAAAACTCCTTTTCTGCACTACCAAGCCCTAATCCTACAGACAGACCAGGCTGTGACATTGGTACATGAAATTATTCCCAACCACAATAAGCAACAGATTCCTGAAATCTTTAGGAAGATTTCCAGCTCTGTGCTTTAGCTCCAGATTAGTGAAAAACTGAAAAAGAAAAAAAAAAAAATTGGTTCTGAAGTTAAAGGTACTGCAATGTGGAGACAATAGAGGTTTTGATGGGGGATAGCTTGAAATTTAGATTGTATTGGGAAGGAAGACACTTCCACACACTGAAGTAAAAAAAAATCCAGCAAAATAAAACAACAACAAAAAAAAATCCAACAAAACCAAGATCTTTCATCTCATGAAAGAAAGGAGAGGTCTGCAGCTCTGACTGTAGGGTAGAAGTCAATATGGTTATTGAAAGAGAATGGAAAAAATGGAGGAATACGAGACAGCGGAGCATCCTTCCCTAAAAGAACTACTACCGTCTTTTGTGCCACAGAACACAGCAAACGCTTTGGCAAGGCAGCGAAGCCATGCTAGACGCATTCCTTCAGCACACTTACGAGCCAAAATATCACGTGCTGCAGGCAGCATTAATCTGCTTCCCTGACTTCTGCGTGCTGCCTCGAACCGCCTGGCCCCAAGCCCAAAAACGGGAATTAGTTGCTCAGATTAATTCCTGTCACCTCTCTGGTGAGCCTCGTACTGGATTTAAAACAACGACACCGCGGCAGGGCTCCTTACTGACATGGCAATTACTCTAAGCAGGCAGGTTAGCTAGTAGCCGCCGAAACTGTTTATTAAGGAACATGAAGAGAAAAGCACCGACTGAGCTCCCGGTGTGCCTTGCCCTTGCCTACAGCCTTCCCACCTTGCTACACTCACGTTGCACACATCAAACCATGGCTTGGGATGCAGAAGCTGCCCATTTCTGGTGTGCTTTGCTGTCTGCTGTCCCACAGTTGGGCACATCTCCAGCCACACAGGGCTGGAGGCCCTCCTGCCATCCAGGGGATCATCCAGCACAAAACCTCTGGCTCTGGTTAGTAGCAGAGCCCCATCTCACCCCGCACCCTCGATAAAGTATTTACGGTATCACAGAAACTATTATCAGGAACACCCAAGTGGCTTTTTCCCCACAGTGCCCAAGAGGAAGGAGCACAACTCCTCCAAAAACTCCAGAGTCCACCAAAATGGTCTCCCTTTATTTCTTACAAGGAATGTTTTACCAAGGGGAACATCCAACAGTCCTTTCCACCTCTGGCTATCAGCTCCACAACTGGCAAGAATGGCTAAAAAAATACCGTAGCTGCATTTTTACCCCCTTAAATGATGCTGGATGAGCAACCTGATCTAGCTGGGGATGTCCCTGCTCCTTGCAGGGGGGTTGGACTGGATGGGCTTTGAAGGTCCCTTCCAACCTAACCATTCTATGATTCTATGATCACAGGACTACCTCTAGCATGGAGCTATACCCAGTCCCTTGGCCAGGCCAAACAGAGACACAGCAGTTAAAGCAGACAGGGAGCAACAGTAGGGATTCATCCCACTTAATCCTGAAATTCTTTTTCTTTTTTTTTTCCACCCAGCACTGCAGTAAGCCAGGTTTTGGAGCATCACTCAGCCCCAGAAGGCTGAAAGGAACAATCGGGCAACCTGAGCACAGGGCTGTTGGGTATGTCCACTGCAGTCAATGTCACATTTCTGTAGTTAATTATTTGCAACAAATGTACTAGATTAAACAGGTCACTGTGATGCTACAGCTCTCCTTGGAGATTAGACTGGGAAGGAAGTCACTCCCAAAGGGATTTCTCCTTTAACACCCTCCAACTCCAAATACCAAGCGACTGCATTACACATAACCACTGCAATGCATTTTGAAACGTGTTTCCATCAAAATCACTCACAGCATTTTAGAGCCATTAATCATGCAAGACTCACAACCGGCACAAAAATGTCTTTGACAACGTGATGGTCATTAAGTTTATTGTACAGACAGGTAAAGCGAGGCATGAAAAGGTTAGCCGCACTGCCAGCGGGATTTTATCTCTCTCTGTAACATATAGGAAGCAGCTTTAGCCATCCGATAGTTGCTCTGACTTGTGATTTCAGCTGGAGGCTGAGGGGCCCACACCATAAACACCACGGAGCAAATAAGCATCCTAATCAGCTAACAGACCACATCCCCGTGTTAGCACACATCCTGCTCGCTCCACCACAGCTGCTGCCTCCACACCAAAGCCGGGACAAAGCAGCAGCTCTCGCCACGTGTTATTTCCATCCATTCCTCCATCCTGCTAAAATCACTTCTGGTTTACCAGGACGAGTCTCCACCGAGCAACTTCTACGAAACAGGGAGTTACAGACTTCCTGCACGGACAAGTTGTAAATGTCTGTATATGGCTCAGTATGAATTTTAACGACATGAGTTACACCACAGCAGCTCCATGCACGGATGCTCTCAAGTCCGTGGGGTCACAGTCATATTCATCCAGCATAAGATCACACAAGCATCAAAAAGGGCAACCCAACCCTTAATTTTATACTTGATCTCCCTTCCCTACCTCCACCAAAACGTCTAGGGTTTTTTTTTTTTCGGGGCCTGTAAATCCAATCAGAGAACTGACTTCTTTTCTTCAACAAAGATGAGTTCTCCTCTGACTGCTCTCTTGAACTGGCTCACCAAATGGCTACGTGAAAAACCAGAGCCACTGCAGGGAGGTGGTAGGAAGCAGCAGTAAGGACCAGGGATGAGCTGCCTTTATTGTGGTCAGAACAGGTTAAAGGGAGCTGGGAATCACAGCCTTATTTTACTGCAAAACCAGGATTTCTCACAAGCAATTCAAGTTAATCCAGCAAAACCTATTTTTTCTTCTGTGTAGACCAGCCCTTCAGGAACCATGCTGGGGAAGATGGTATCTCCTGGACCTAGGTGACCAGGGGAATAGGGTCATGACCCCTTTGCCAGGCACTCCCATCCCCTCCACGGACTTTCCAGGAGCCCAAACCCTCTTGCCAAGGTGGACTGGATTGTGACCGACAGTGTAAAGCAGCATGGTTACCTTCCCTGTGACCACACGGTTATTTCTGACCACATTCAACGTCTACACAGAGCTTCCAACTGGTATCAAGAGGAGTTTTAATTTGTGGGTACAGACAAATAGAAACAGATTTTCTGAGAATTAGCTGGATTTTATCTTTGCCAGTGACAGATTAATGTTCATTAGGAAAGATTAAGTAATTAAAGGAAATTCCCATGAAAGAGCTGAAACATATGCAAAAAGTTTCAAACACTGGTATGTTTACACAAAGGCAACACAAACCCTTCTGTGTTCCTAACAATAGAGGAGCACAGCACTTTGCATTGCAGCAATGGCTACAGCCAGCAACCTCCACCAGCAGAATGCTTTTTTTCCACTTCCAGCATCAACAAATTAAATCTTTACAGTTCAGACAATTCAGATACTATTTAGATATTACCTTCCATCTTTAGAGGGAAGCAGCAATGGGTTTTGACAATAAATTGATGAGGGGCCAAACTCTAGAGTCAGCAGTCCTAAATTCATTAGGTCACATTTATTAAACACATTTTACCATTCACCCTTTAGCCAGCACAGCTAAATGTCAGTCCTGTTCCTTCCTCATAAACAGTCCCCATCTCCTCTCCAAATGTCACGGTAGGTACAGTCTTCCATTTTGATTATTTTGCCTTTCTCTAGAAGGACGTTTTGTACCTCGGAAGCAGCTTGCTGTCCACGCTGAGCTGCATGTTCCTACATGGAAGATATCTCATTAAAGGTAGAGCCACACTAGGATGCAAAGGAACCACAAGCTCGCAAAAAGCACCTCATCTCATTAGCAAATGACTGGTGTAACTGCTCATCATGGAGATGAAGACATGCCATTAATTTGCTCTGCATGTAGGTACCGAAGGCACAGAACACACTTCCCATTCCTTTTACTGTGGAAGAAAAAAATCACATGTGAAAAGTTTGTGAGGCTCCTAATGGAAGTAGCTGACATGGGCTGAATCTGCTGTATTCAGGGTTTCCTTAGGGAGAAGGATGAGGCGAGTGTCTCTGAAGAGCAGCACTGGGAAAGGCTAAAGTGAGGGAGGCTCCCCCACCCCTGGGAAGGACCCCACAGCTGCTCAGAGTACCCAGCATTGCCCAGAAGAACCGGCCCCACATCCCGCTGAGGTTTTGTTCCAATCTCCCTGTGGCTGCCAGCAGCTCCAAGAGCTGCCATGAGCAGCCCAGGACTCCAGTTATCCTGGACTGGGTCCTTTGTTCGTGCTTGCCACTCTCCAGTGCTCTTTCTCCCACAGCAAACCAGAAAGTTATAAAACCAGATGAAGTTCTGTTAATTACTGATGATGGCTTGGACTATGATCTGCCATCACCTAAGAGTTACTGCTTAATGATAATTAAGGCAAGGTAATAAACCTCACTTAATGTAGACAATAGAGCTAATGCAGTGCCAACCAGTCCATCCTTACATCCTTCCATCTCAAGAAGAAACAATAAAATCCAATCCTTTTAAAACCAGCTCCAAGATCCCGCACAGCGTAAGAAGGGTGGTCTTATACAGAAAGATATGCTGGGACTCGGAAGAATCTGTCCTATCCACCACTGTACGCCATGGCCAAGTAGAGCTTCATCACAGAGATGCTGAACACCTGAAATTCCCACTGTTTTTAATGCATTTCTACATTGTCATTTCCTGCTCCCCTCCCAAAAGAAAAAGAATCAAACTATTAACTTATCTACACCTCTCACACCCTTTCAGTAAAATGGGAAACTACATAAATGTTGTACATCAAAGAGCTTCCTTCATTAAAATGTGAAAAATAATTTGTGTACTTTAGATGAAAGGTGTTCTGGGACTGTGAAGTATTCTGGCAAATTTAATTAAATCCCATAGTTATTCTCTCATAAAAAGAAAGCTTTTGGGAAAAAAAAAGTTATTAAAAATTTAACTGATTCACAGTTAGGGTTTGTTTTTTTTCTTTTTGCAAAATTTTTACCTTATGAACTGAACCAGTGGTGAGAAGCAAAACTATTTTTAATGACCTGTGTGTAAAGTTACATTTCCAGAACACGAATTCTCAACTGTCAAATGAAAAGGAAAACTCCCCAAATAATTATGCATATAATTCATTATGGGCTGCAATGATCTAAAATAAGAAATGAATTTGTTTTGCAAATTTTAGTAAAACTGAAAAACCGAAGGCTTCAATTGTGAAAGATGGGCAAAACTAGCCATCACATTGTGGAAGCAGAGAGCTATTGAAACCACACACAATCAGATTACTCTCAGGCCAACATAAACACTTCTTCATAATTAGTCCTGACATAAATTAAAGCATGAAAGTTTAATTTAATTCCTTATAGTCGCTGGGATGATTATTCATCAGTGCTAACGTCCACGAGCTCAGATTTACAACTAAAAACTAATTTTCCATGGCAAAAGCGGCTGCCTAGCTTGACCCAAACCTCTGCATCTCCTGAGCCCCAGAGCTGCACACCTCTCCAGTTCATCACCTTGGAGAACCGTCATTCAAACACGTACAGTGGGCACATTTTGCCCAATTCAAAGGTAAAAATATCACCAAAGTAACTGAAAAGCATTTCCTAAGAGAAGAAGCTTCAGGCTGCCTTTCTCTCTCGAGGAGGAGTTCACCAGTGGGGAACAGCTGCAAAGTTGAGGCACAGCTGGCTTGAAGGATGTTCCATGTTCACTGTCTACAGGACATGGTACAGACATCCGAGACCAACACGTGTGTGTAACGGAGGGGCAGGTAAGCTCTGCAGAATGTTCTTATGTCCCCAGGCATTTAGATGGGTGGGGGGTGCACTGAAGGGTAGACCGATTCTCCTCATTTTCTTTCCTGTTAACCCAATGCAGAGAGAACGGAGGAAACCGAGCATAGTCCTAAATCTTCACACACGTCCCACTCCCACAGTACACCACAGCAGGACTTGCCCATGCAGAGGGCAGGTACCATGGGCAGGACCCACCTGACCACATTTCATCACCTGGAGTAGGACTCATCTCACCTTAGTGGAGCAACATGTTCACGTCCAACCTACATGAGACATTTAACCAGAGCAGCAAAGCCATATGAGATGAACACTGCCCCATGTTATGCGTCCAACATAACCAACATAATCCCCATGTCACCTAATTATGGTGCCAGGGAGGATAGCCCAGAGCCCAGCCAGCAGTGAGATATCAGGCTGCTTCCCACTCCACGTCCCTGTCCCATCATCTGCAAAACACTGGAGACACAGAGACTGCAGAGCTGTCCTCAAAACATCCCCAGAAAAGAGAAAGATGTGTCAAATTCCAAAGCACAACTAAACTGATCTACCTCTTTTTTCTTACGCGTGAGCAAAATGATCAGGTTGATGCCAGTGAACAACTTAACTCTGAGAAACACAAAAATTTATTAGTGCAAACGCCTAATGCAAACCAACTGCAATGAAAACTCCCTCCCCACATGCAGTCGGCTTGGCTTTCTCTCAGTTATTTCTTATTGGCAACACTTCAATGCTAATAAGACACCATAAGTGTATAAAATGTAATAAAGATGTTTACATTAAACAGCAGACTACAGAGTAAAAGAATCTGTTCCACGAGCTATAGAAGCTCATCTCTCAACATCTATTTTCAGGTAAACACGTACGTACAAAGAGGAAGAGATCTGACAGTGAAAGGACTTTTTTTTTTGTATTTTCTTTTTACCTTGCTGACAAAGACCTAACAAGTTCCAGGACTTGAACACTGAAATTAGCCAAACAGACTTAAAACATGACACAATTTTTTAGCAATGAGAGCAATGAAAGATTGGAAGAGCTTTCCAAGCAAGTGCCTGATTCGTCATTGCTTGCAGTCCTTGAACTGCAAACAGCTCCATAACCTTTAATCCAGCTTCCATGGTCAATCCTGGAGCCTGCCTAGGTACTGAAGTGGGGAAAAGATACACGGACTTACATTATTGATCAGTTCACTGTTACCACCTGTCTCTGTTCCAAACCAGCCCCAAAAATTCCTGACTAACTCTGTCCAGTTCTACTGCTCCTTAAGAAGTCACACAACCCGCGGTACGGGTCAGACGGCAGGACATGTCCTTGATTACATTGGCCACTGGAGATTCCTCTCTCTTGGACTTGTTTCAGGAAAGGATTATGCAGTACACCAACGGGGCTCCACACAGACACTGTTGAAACATCCTCCTCTGTCCCAGGAGGACAGGACTGCTCGTATTGCCCTCTACATGCTCATAAGCTCGCAATTTTGCATTAACAACATCACTTCTCAATGCCCCGGGGCTCCCATTGGTGTCTTGGAAGAGCTAAAAGGGATTTTTCTCCAGCTTCCTCTGAACTACCACAAATTGCTCATATGGGAAGGCAGATCATGGTCTGAAGTGATGCCAGGATAAAGCTGGTGCTCAGATGCTCAGGCTGAACACCAGATACTTCCATCTGACTGATGACCTTGTGGCTTCGCTGGCATTTTGGATATCGGCTTTCTGCAGAAGCACCTGTGTATAATTTCATGGATCATGATGCACAGGATAACACAGGGGTCACTTCTGGGCTTACATGCTAAGGCAGAGAGTAGCAGAACACACAACAGTACAAAATACTCTTGGAAACAAATCTAAAGGGTGATAAAGGTGATAGCTAGGACAAAATACACGTTTGTTTATTAATAAATAAATTACTCTGAGATTAAGACAAAATGTCGTACTATCAGGAGCATCCTGAATAAGAAAGGAGATTCACTAAACATTTTCCAAACAAGGGAAAACATGCAAATTACAGCTAGCTATAAAAACTATACTTCGTGAGCTGTTTTATGGGGTATAAAGGCAAGAGAGCTGAACACCTCGAACGGAATAATTCCGCAAGACTGACCTCACTTAGGAAACTTACAAAGTATGTCAAAATGATACTAAGGGCTGTTTAAAGTAAATATTTTTGTAAGCTGATGCATTGTTTTAGGGCTCATAGTATTAAATAAAAACTTAAACAAATTCACTCCAGTGAAACCAAGACAAGCCATGTTCTTTTACTAATTTACAGCTACAAATGACAGGGAAATTATAAACACACAGACACAGAATTTATTAAAAAAACCCTTGTTTTTCCACCACAACTAATTTTAAAGAAAAAGAAAAATGTTAACAATTACTTTCCTAAAACTGGAAATCATAAATGAAGGAAAGCTTGCGCTATTAAAAGCTGCCAGAGATAGCTCACAGAACAATGATAACACAGTACCACAGACTCAGAAATAGCTGTTCCCAGGAATGCTTTCTTCATGCCTGACACAGATACAGGATGACAGACCAGATTTTGGCCAAGACCGTGCTCTGTGGTCTGTCTGACACACACCCTCCCAGAGGGGCTGCTCAGGAGAGCCATTGCAGCTGGGCTGAGGACCGACAATCTCCAGTCCCAAGTGGTGGCTGCAAGTGCCTCCTCCACCAGCCCTTTCCTGAACCATCTCCCAGCAACACCCACTGGCACTTCTCTTGTCGTACGGCCTGAAGTTACTTTGAAAAGTGGTTTTAGAGGCCTGGCATAATTAAGTGGCTCTGAAATACTGGCTCTGGGCAATGCAATTTGCCTACAGTCATCAAGAAAATGAAGAACATACGTCATATTAATGCCTCAAAACTCTACAATGAATCCAATTCTACAAGGGAGACTGCTCAGATTTACCCACTAGCTCCTACACACTTTGATAGAATTAAACAAGTGAGGGGAAAAAGTCACGTATCACAAATCATTTTCATTTTTACTTGGTTTTGTTTCAAGGAAATGCTAGTAATGGTCCCACATAAATATTTATCAGACCACTCAAATTATAATAAATGGAAGTATCCTTCAACTTGCATACACAACAATTGAAAACTATTTTAGAAGACTGCGACAAGATGCAAAGAGTGTGAAGCAATAAATTTATTCCCTTCTGCCAGACAGCTATAACAGTGCAGGCAGGTCTGTTTTATTGTAAACTGTATCATCTGGTGTTTCTACTTTCCATTATTAATCGTTTGAAGACATGATTAGGGTTTTCCAACACCAAGTGGCTTCTTTTTAGACTCTAGCCACAGTTTGTCAGGAATTTCTGTCACTCACGGCGTACCATAAAAGGTCTCAAAATAGAATATAGGACTGCTGTCCTTGGCACCATAAATAAATCCATGGAGTCTGTAATAATTTGCACTCCATCTCCATTTAACAGTATCTTTAAGATTTCAGCACCATGAAAGACAGGCTTGGCTTATTCATTTGAATTTCAGGGCTGAAAACACCTAAAGATAACAAGTTAACAGGGCCATCTCCAGCTCGTGTTCTTACCAGGGGGCCTCTACGGGGGTGGAAATCAGTGCCAGCTAACACCTAAATTTAAATTCCCAATGAAAATCAGGGGACTCAGACTCCTGAATAACCTTAGGAAATTAGGTTAGTAAGTTTTCAAAGCGTGGCTTAAGTCCACGCTTACGGGCTTTGCAAGAACATTAAAGATCCGCATAGCATTTCATTAACACCGCTATTTTATCTCTGTGTTCAATTTCAATGAGACTTAAGAAGATGTCTCAATCCTTTCCTGAGAGGCAGAAAAAGACTTACTGCTTCAGTGTTCCAACCTATGCAGTGGAATTAGTAATTTCTCGTATCCCAGGGCACTGCCTCACCAACTCCCATCAAGCCTACAGATGTCTCTGCAGCTGAAGATGCTGAGAGCATCTCAGCATCTCAGCTCCTCTAGAACTCATTTTGTTCATTTGCTATTACTAGTACAACCACGGGTAGCGTAGGGGTAAATATAGAAACTCTTCGAGGGCCAGGCTGTTGCATCAACTGTGCGCAGAGTAGAAACACATGCCAGACTAAAAAGTGGAGCTTGAGTCAAAAATGCTGTTTAGTTGAACCACAAATCATTGAAAAATGAGAAGGAAGACGTCAGCATTAGGGTAGGACTGGTCTCATCTAACTCAACCTTTTGAGAAGTCAGGAAGTCTCGCTAGTTGTTCGAGTCCCCACAGCAGCCAAAAAAGAGGTACTGCTAGATGGCAATTAGTCACCCGAGGCAGGTGGTATCACAAACCCACATGCATTTGCTGGAGTCACCACCAGCTCCTGAGGCAGCAAAACCACATAATTTTGCTGTGGTATCAGCACTATGAGGGTGTACATAACACAGCTGAGAAAATCCAGCGTTTTAAGAACACAATAGAGGACCCCTGACAGAGACCATTTCCAGAAGACTATTTATATCTATTAGAGCTATCGCTAGGATGAAAATTCAGAGAACACTGTCGTCCCACAAAAATCTTTAATAGATCTCTGCTCATTTTGTGTTACAGCAATCTGGAAATATAAGTTCTCTGCACAATTCTCTTCCAAGGAACTGCAATTAGCAGACTGGTGAGGAGTTCGGAGAAATACATCAGGTGGGAAGCAGTACTAGAGTACTACCAGTTCTTATTTTTAAAAGTACATTTATATGTGGACTTCATACTGAAAGACAACTCCCTGAAATTAGGCTAAAAACACCAAACCGGTAGAGAGGAGTCTACACATGTTATCTACCATGTGAGCCTGACAGCACATATTCTTGTTGACTGTTTTACAGTTAAGAGGGATGGGTTACATCTGACCAAAGCAAGGTGTTTAGTGTAGACGTCTATCTCTGAGCTAGTCATACAGGGACTTTTCATAGTTCAGAGAAAAATGCACATTTTTAGAGCATGATTCATCCAACTTGTTTCTCAATTGCCATTTATCTCTGTTGACTATAGGGAAAGTCTGCAGTGACTAGTTCTGATTATCATATTTCACCATATAGATTCTATCCCAGGAGTCCAAGAAAATGAGAGAGATTAAAAAAACAAAACGGTTCTGAACAGGAAACAGAAGGAAAAAGAGAAATCATAAATGGCATGATCACGTTACTGTGCAAGGATCTTGAACAGCAAGCTTGTGACATGTATACCAACAGTCAATAAATAGGCCAATGAAGATAGAAAATCAATACATTTGAACTATACACCTGGGCTGGTGACAATCTCCATTGAGGCTTGAATCAACTAACGAGAGTCCTTATTTAACAAAAAGGTTCTTTTTTTTTTTTTTGTTAACCTCTAGAAAAGTCTTAAAACAGTTCTTTAGCTATGAATCATAGGCTGAGTTGTAAAACCTATGAGAAATTCAGTCTGCTGGCTAAGGTACTAGTGGAAAACCAGGGATGAAGTTGGAGGATGCCAGGAACTGCTGCCTTCTACTTCTTTTACTTTTATTGATTTGCAATTTTGTATCGGTTCTGCCTTCTGGAAAAGGAAAGTAAATCCACTGAAACAAATTTGGAAGTGATTCACAAGGCTGTGAGACCAAATATATGTAAAACTTAACTTCAGAAAATACTTCTAGCTGGCAAACGCTCGCTATGCTTCTGGTTACTACCACATATGAATGACAGTATTTAACAGTGAATGCTGTAACACAACGAAAATCCTCAAAACCAATTCTCTACCACACAAGGCAAAGAGCAGCACTCTGGGAAGGAAATCCCAGGCTCGCTCCCATGTCCCATCTTACCAAACTGCAACAGCACCAGGATCTGCACGTACACCCTATGCAGAGACATACGTATTGTCCAGCCTGGAGGAGACTCCCAAGCTCGCTGACCACGAACTTCTGGCACCCATGTCACAAGCCAGGTCCAAGTTCCGTGTAGTTAGATGCCCCCATATGCACCCACATACATCTGTAGCGGAATGAGAACGCAGCCCCCGAGCCAAGCGGTGTGTGGTAGCATGGTGCGGTGCGGATCCACCACGCAGGCCTGCTCCTCCTCAGGTGTCTGCACCGTTTCCCCTCCTCGGCATCAATGTGCCTCGGGGAGCATTGGCACGTCCCACTCAGCACACAGGGTGACACCATTAAAATGGAATATTGCAGAACAAAAATAATGCACTCGAGCTGAATTTTGCTGAAAGCACAGACTTGCTTGGAGTTCAGCCTGCTCACATATCAGGATTAATTTGGCCCAGTTTATGTCCTAATGATTATAATGGCTACTGCAGTCTTCTTTTCATTAAGGCAGCAGCCAAAAATATTGATTTGTTGTACTTTGCGCTCCTGCTTACCTTCACAAATTTCAGGAGAGACGGTGCATAAGCCAATGGAGTCGGTCAGTTTAAAAGTGACAAATTAACTGTGCTGAAAGTAAATAAACGGCTATCTCTTTGTAAATTAATTCAATATGTGATTTGAGCACTCTTCTACAGCGAGAAAGCTGATTCACCATGCAGCAGCGTTTAAGTTGCCACCAGCTCAGTAGCAGAGCATTCATGTTGTACCCCGTTTGACACAGCAGGTCAAATTCTGCACTCAGGTTAAAACAGCGCGACTTGGCGTGACTCCCGAACCCCCAAGTCCCGCTGTCCATATCGCCCTGGCTGCAGCTATGCACCCACGTGTTCCCCAAGATGGTTTCAAGAAGGCTTGAGTTGTACCAAAGAGTTGAGGAAAACAGATAGAAAAAGAATCGAAGAGAGTCTTTTAATTTGCTGGATTACGAAGTGTCTTCTGGAACGGCTCAGTGAAACAGGTAAGTGACAGAGTTGGTCCATTTTTATGAAAATACATGTGAAAAAGACAAGTATATGCAACTTCCAAAGTTCAGAGGGTGGTTTGTGGGGTTCCCTGCCCCCCAGATAAATTTCAGTTCCGGAAAGAAATTAAGTATGTTTAATGTGGAATATTGAGCACAATCGCCACTCATGTCAAAACATGATGTGTGCTTTATTGAGCAGAGATTCTAACTTGTTCAAGGCTATTGCCCCTACTGGTCTAGACAGAGGGTAAAAAAACCTGATTAATTTATTAATGAGCAACATGCAACTTATTCTCCCTAACAATTCCTTTCAGTTCAATAAATGTTGAATCTTGAGATTTTCAGATCAACACTGCAGCATTTGGGCCAGTCTCCCGCTGCTTTATAAAGAACCCATTTAGCTGAAATTGATGCTGCTGAATAAGCAGGTAGGCCAAAATTCTAAAATGCAGGAGCTTAAAACTGAAATTAATTTCAACTGCCTAAATAATGTTGTTTGAATGCCTTCAACTGCTATTAGCACGGTAGGATATGCAAGTTCTTAACGTTTCTAGAAATTAGAGTAGATGTCCTCTTGACTCTTGACACTTGAGTTTGATGTTTCTGGACACAAGGTTTTGACTGTATCATCTGTGCACAGCTGCAGCAGAAAGACTGCAGCACAAACAGGATAAAAATATTTGTCACTGCTTATGCTCAGACACGATCCGTAGCATTTGTAATGTCGTCTGTTTTTCATAATGTTCAGTTTAGAAAGCTGACATTTGATTAAACAGTTTGATTTTGCCAAAACATACATTTTAATCTTATGTTTTAATACCACATTCTCAGTTAAAAGCTTTAGAAAAAGACATACAAAGTCTGCTTAAACCACAGTAAACTCACAGACCTAACATATTTAATGTAATTTCTGAAACTGTTGACTAATATTTTCTAATTTCCTCAATACTTCTAGTACCACAGCTGCACCATTAGTCCCAACAGCTATCAGACACTTAAACAATCAGCTTGTTAAGTGTTCTACTAGATAGCTTTTTATACTTAGTATTTTCCATATTTTCCCATAGAGTGGCACAGTAGTCGAGTTTAACATCTTGAAAATCTTCACTCTATTAATACTGTTTTCCAACATCGATGTTCATATACTACTGCCTCCCAGGGAAAGGCAGCACAGCTGGTTTACAGCTGATGGTTTAGCATCTTTTCCTCTATTTCTGCCCTTGCACAGGCATGCCAACATTGATAAACACCATGCAACAAGAAAGCAGATTACACAGAATGGCAATCACTCCAGACCACTAACTCCCATGAAAAATTACTCCCACCAACAATAAGAACAAGACCACAAATAGGTTTTAGGATGAAATAATTCTTGTTTCATGCCCCTTATTTCCTTTCATTGGGTTTAACACCACATCTAGGTCATGAGCATTGTGACTCTGTGGAGGTGACCTGAGTAATTTACAATGATCAACAGATAATACAGTGACTGGAAGTGAGTCATTTTGCAACTATCACTGCTTTCTAAATGGAGTCATCACATAGCCGTTGAAAAGGAACGTGTACTATTTCACCCACAGAGTGATGAATGTAACCAGGCAATTAAATCATGTCATTGCTGTGCCTGGAAAATCCTTATTTATAATTTTATCTTCCCCGTTAAGAAGAATTGAACTTCCTGTTAAGGGTAGAAAATAATTTTGCCTAAGCTTCGCTTTTGCAAAAACCTCTACAAAGGGAAAAGGAAATTAGAAACAAAACTCACCAGTTTCTTCATCTATGCTGAATCTCCCCAGGCCGCTGCCATCCCTGATGGAATACTGGATCTCTCCATCCCTTCCAGAGTCCTCGTCTCGAGCAACAACTTGCAAAACACTTGTACCAATGCGGGAGTTTTCCTTTACAGATCCAACGACGGCAAAGTCAGGAAAATAGGGAGTATAGAGATTTTCGTTAACATCCACCACTTCAACTTCCACAAAAGAAACAGAAGAGAGAGAAACCGGACGCCCCTTGTCTTTTGCACGCACAGTCAAGTTGTAGAACTGCTGCTTCTCATAATCAAGCTCTTTGTTCAAGCGGATGGCACCACTTGCTTTGTCTATCTCAAACCTCCCATTGTAATCGTTCACCAGTGAGTAACGGACTTGGCCTCCCAAGCCAAGGTCTGGATCATGAGTTTCCAACCAAGCTATGACAGTGCCAACTGGCAGGTCCTCAAGGACCTTCACATTGTAGCTGGATGGTATAAAGACTGGAGAACAATCATTGACATCATCCAAAAAAACCTTCAGAGGCACAACGGAAAACTGCTGATGGCCACTCTCTGCTTTGTCCCTAGCCTCAATCTTCAGTGTGTAGTTTGCTTTTGATTCCCGGTCTAGTTGATCAGCCACGTACACCATTCCTGTGGAACTGTTGATGGCAAATTGCTGGGTGTCTGTCAGTACTGAGTAAGTCACTTCACCATTAGATCCTAGGTCTTTATCTCTAGCTTCTACCTGGATAATTTCTGTACCAAGACTTGTACTTTCTAAAATATTAACTGAGTAACTGTCCTGTAAAAAAACGGGCTGGTTATCATTTGCATCCTCCACAGTGACAGTCAACAGCCTCCATGCAGATTTCTGTGGATTACCTAAATCATAAATTGTAATATTAAGGAGATACAGCTCTGTTTTTTCACGGTCCAAGGGCATAAGAATATTAAGTATCCCCATCTCCATGTCAATGTTGAAACAACTATCTACATTACCATCAGAAATGGTATAAAGTACTCTTCCATTAAAGCCTGAGTCTGCATCATAGGCTTTTATCCTCAAGATGGTGGCACCAACTGGCAGATCCTCTGAAACCTTTACATCAGTAGGGAAGGATTTATCAAAATGTGGTGCCTGCCTGTTGACCGAATAAAAATCAAGAAAACCATCTTCCAAATTCAGCTTCACATTTGCTTTTGCCTTTTTGAGTAATTTTTCTGCTAGCTTCTGAGCAACTCTAGTTTCTCTACAGCTAAAGGTTTTTGAAGACACTTTCCCATGAACTACCGAAATATTAACAAACATAGCATCAGCAAAGTTCTCTCCATCAGTTGCTGTTATCTTAAGGGCAAAATTGCTGTTCTTTATGCCAGAATTAATTAGAGATTTTTTAAGTTGCAAGACACCAGAGTCAGGATTTAAATAAAAAATGCCAAGTTCATTTCCAGAGATTATTTTGTACTTCACAAGCTCTAGCTCATCTATGTCTATTGCAGAAACAGCAGTGATGTGACCACCAACGGGAAAATCAGAAGAAATCACTCCCTGACACGCCACTTTTTCAAAGAGTGGTTTGTTATCATTGACATTGCCTATGTATATGGTGACATTCACCTCGCTTTCGTGGCGGTAGGGAGAACCCCAGTCGGAAGCTCTCACAATGAACCTGTAGCTTTCTGGTGAGGACTCAAAATCCAGTTCTTCAGATGTGCTGATGACACCTGTAAACTGGTTTATTGTAAATGGTAGTGAGTTCAGACTGGCAATACTGTATGTTATGTATCCATTTTCTCCCCTATCTTTATCAACTGCTGAAACTGCCAAAACACTAGACCCCACAGGGACGCTTTCGTTGACGAACGAGCTGTAGGAGGGCTGCTGGAACTCTGGAGTGTGGTCGTTGGCATCTTCTAATCTGACAGTAACCTGTGCTTTTAAATCACCACCTTTGTTCGTATATACTTCTAATTCATAGACATCCTTCTCAATGATTTTCAAAGGACGAGCAGTAGTAATAAGGCCTGTGTTGGGATTAATCTTAAAATACTCCGCTTCCTCACTTGGAGACATTCTATATTCCACACCCTGTGGCTCAGGCATTAGCTTAACTACTGCAACCACCACACCAGGAGGTGAAAATTCACTGATCAAAACGTCATATGCTTCCTTTTCAAACTTAATGGGGATACTTTCTTTCTTGGGACTAGCAATGTGTACAAGTTTAACTGCAGAAAATTTCTGAGGAGATCCTTTGTCCTTTGCTTGGAGAGTCAGGTTATAACCATACGGGAAGCTGTCCCAGTCAATAGGCTTTCTTTCTTTGATTTTGTACTCATTCATCCATCTACCTTCTTTAGTCAGAAAGAACTGTTCTAGTGGATCTCCAGCCACAATAGAAACAGATTCTATTTCTCCATTGGCTCCTTCATCTAGGTCATCAATATTAACAACTGCATAGGTAGGCTCCTTGTCTGATGGGAAGGGAATATGGGTTACTACATTTATGGTTGGGGCATGTTCATTTATACGTTCAATGTGAACATAAAGCTTGGCAGTGCTGCTTACGCCATTGTTTCCGTAAAGCTTCATTCCACGGTCCACAGCCAAAATCTCAAGATCATATCTGTTTTTCTCATCGTAATTTAACCGGCCACTTAAGGAGATAACACCACTCGTAGGATGCACTGAGAAGAGATCAACTTTATTTTTGAAGTAATAATAAAATTCACCATTGGACCCAATATCCGCATCTGTTGCAGTCACCTGTGCAATGCTAGTCCTTAAAGGAGTGCTTTCTGCTATTGTGACAGAGTATGTGGTTGGTGAAAACAAAGGTCTTAAGTCATTCATATCCAAAACCTGGATGTTCACTTTTGTCCATGCTTCCAAGTCCTCTCCTCTGACAGACCCTTTCACCATCAATAAATAGTTGTCTTGGATTTCTCTGTTCAATATAGCAGAATTCCCACCTTTAGTCCTTATTCTTAGGAAGCAAAAGTCAGCAATGATGACTTCCTCTGCTTTAAAAAAGCCCTCATCATCACCAGACACTATCCGGTACTTGATATCCCATGAAAGGTCAGTCAAGGTAATGCCCATCCTCGTTTGACTGTTGACATAGGTCCTGGCTGCAGAATTCTCGTACACCGTAGCATTGTAAGTGGAATGTGTAAAGTGAAAGCCAAGCGGGGAGGTCCCATGAACTACCTGGCAAGCAAAGGCCAGGAGCTTCACAATCAGAAGGCCAAGGCATGACGGAGGTGGCCGTGAGCCTGACCACTGGCCCATATTCACCTCCATCACATCATCCTTTCACCCTGTGACAGACAAGAGAAAACAGGAAACAGTTGATCAAGAGATAAAAATGGCATTGTGAAGTGTCATATCAAAATTACTTATTAAATTTCTAATTAAAAATAAAATATATGCAATAATTAGTCACTGCGTATTTAACAGAACAGAAGGGGAGAACACTATATACACACACAAAAATGCACCAGTTTTGGATTATTTTCACATGTGTATCAGTGTGTAATATGTATGTATGCATACATACATGCACATATAAATAACTATATATACACTTTTTTTAACATAAAAAACCCTGTGAGACCCTATCACATCTATACACACATGCACAGAGTCCAGAATAATAATTCTAGTGAAAAAAAATTAAAATTAGATAGACACATCTGACTAAGTTTATGTAAGAGGAAGAACCACATACCTAAATTACTAGTTTTATTTACTAGTAGCTTCAAATAAGCCTAAACTTGTTTGTTTTCAGAGCACATTGGAAGACTCATTTTTAGTTCCAATGTTTGGAAAGGAAACAGGATTCTCATTATGTATGTAGCACTGTGACCGTAAAATGTTATCAAGTTTTTAAGGACAGTTAAGAAAGATCACGTGGTTGATGAAATTTGACCACCAAGAACAAGTAGGACATAAAAGCCATTACTTTAAGGACAGACAGCTTCAAATAAATCAAAATTAAGGAAGAATTATATCTAATTAAATGCAATTGCACACACACACACATATATATGTACACACATACTCAGATACTGAGAATAAGTAAAATATAATGAAGAAAATAAAACTGCTTGATAAAGCTCCCAGGTGAGACTCAGGTTAGGAAGTACAGCTGAGATAGCCCACAGGACTTAACTCTACCCTTGTACATGTACCACAATGCATCTGTAATTATGGTCGTCACTTTCCAGCAAATACACTTGAGAACATATGCTAAATGAGGCCACAGATGAACATTTTTATCTGTATGTTCAATAAATGCTCCATTTGCTGGGTACTACTGCCATCTCAACCCAAGAAAGGTGAAGACCCGGTCCAAACTACTGCCTATCCTGCTGCCAACAGGTCATCCCGACCAGCAAGTGCATCAACTCTTCCTTGCTCTGATGGAGTGAATTCAAGCTTACACCATGCAAATACGACACAACACATTTCCCTTTGGCAACCCCAAGCAGAGTTTGGCTACAAAGAGGCCATATGACTCCAACGTCATCAGTCTGTCTCAATTCAGCCTGTCCCACTCCAGCCACCTCAAAGCAGTGAAAGCCTTTCCATTGATTTTGAAAGGCTCACTATAACAGTAAGTATTCAAATGCAATTAATAAGCAGCCATTTGGGGAAGATCTGGAGCTCCTCCATACAATCCTGTTATGGAATAGCCCCAGTGCTTCACTTCAGAGATCTAAACTGGGAAGTTAAATGGAGACAGGATAAGCAGACACTGGCTGAAGGTTGCTGGAGGGTGCAGAAGCTGGGAGCCAGGTCCTGCTTATTGCTTCCCCCTGAAAGGAGAGGAAGGGAGCCTGAGGAAAGTGAGGCAGTGTGAATAAGCTTCTTTGTTACAAAGTTCATACATTGCTACTCGTGAAAAATCACAAAAATCAATTTTAAAAGGCAATTATTAAAAGACCCACTGCACACACACATTGTTCTCATTGTCAGTTAAAAGCTACTTGAAAACGCAGTTTTCTCCAAGCTAGAATACATAGTAGAAAAGGATAGGAAAAGTTGTCAATAATGACAGGGGTTAATTTAAATTTCCAACATGATTTCAACCTCCCCTAGGAGATTTATAAATTGCATGCAAGTTTTGGAGTATGAATTCATGTTAGTTATCACTTCCAATATAACTGAATGACTATTGCAGTTTTAAGTACTAATGACAATCAATTTATCGCACTGATGTTATAACGTTCACACAAAACACTTAACTTGCCGATCCCAGAGTCTATATCCCATGGTTTAACATATTAATCAATTTGATCAATTCTCCCAAGTGTTTGTCAAGGCACTCATCTTTCAATGCACTTCTTGTCACATGCAGTTTTCTCCCTGCTTTGTTTCTTTCTTATTTTATTTTCTATTATAACAACAAAAAAAAGGATTGTATCACCTCCTGGACCTTCATTCCCCACTAACAGGCAAATCCCCACAGAACTACATATGGCAGATCCATTTCTGAATATGCCCACTCAATTGTTGTGCATGTATCATGCGAGTCCTATGATTAACATCTCATCCCATACAGTTTATCCATCAAATATGTACAACTCTCCAAGATGCTTTGTGTACACAAGGAATGAGGTATCCCCATGCTCTCCCCATGCTCAGGTTGATCCCCAGGAGACCCAGGATGGAATTCTTTCACTTCAGCTAGGAAAGATGTTTTTTACTGTTGTTGCCACGTCACTCAACTAAAAGATCAGAGCAGTTCAGCACAGCAAACATTCATCAAGTTAATCCACTACTGTGAAAATATCAAAGCCCCTTATTTTCATTGGGCTTTACGTGAATCACTTTGAGTATTTCTACTAAAAGCTGCTGCTTCAGCCTAGCGTGGGAGACGATGCTCTCAAGTAGAAAATATAACCTATATACGGTACACCGCCAGGGAAAAGCTAGCCAAGGGGAATGAGAAATTCTAACGAGAGAGACTCAGCTAGTGACAAAATAAAGGGCTGTGCCTCTGCTGTGATGTGGCATTACTAAAATACCCAACAGATAAATAACTGTGCTTCTACCTTTTACCAAGTGCACTTCAGCATCCTCCCTCTAGCCTGCAACACCAGCCTCTCCCCACTGCTAAGAGAAAGTGAATTTCTGCTGCCTTATGATGAAGACTGATGCCATGTTTCATATGAGCACCCAGCCCTTACATCACTGCAGCTCAACAGCTTCCCAGAAGCAGGTATCTTTGGAGTCATGAAATTAATCGTGTTATCTCATTCGGTGGTCTAGTTTCTCCTGTCCCTACCATCGTTCAGCCTGAGCTGTCTTCTCTCCATCATTCACAGCCATCAACATCGAGTTTCCAGGTTCACCGTAATCAGAAATCAATTTTCCTGAGAAATTCATTGCTACAAGTAAAAATGATTTAAAACTTCACCTTCAGGTTATCCATATCCCAAGGTTACAGACTCAGCTGTGGCAGACAGGCATCAAAGTAGATATTTGCAAAGCTACGTGATTAAGCGAACCTAATGAAAAAGTTGTGTAGATGCGAGGCAATATAACACGACAACCTTAAGATCCCATTCTATTTATCTATTTTCAGAGAATGTCAGGGCTAAGACCTAACCTCAAATACACTGCTGTCAATCCAGTCATTTTAATAGTCTATGAAGTTTCAGTGGTTCAGTGCAATCAGGATCAGTCCTGAAACACCTAGAAACAACATATGTATACGTGTGTGTGTTTGCAAATGCATGTTTTAGTTATGCATACATATGCATATACAAACACACAGTTTGCGTATTTTTAGGTATAATTTCAGGGTTGGCACTGGAAAAAATTTGGACCTTCACATCAGGCAGCACTTTCAGAGCTTGATTTCATTTCAGATGTGGTATGCAGAGTTGTAACAAGCTCCTCATTGAAGCTCTTCATCTATCCATATATTTATATGGCCATCTTCATTATATTATTTGAAAGTCCCAATGGATGAGCTATTAAACTGCCACTTGGGCTACCCAAGAATGTTTTATTCATCTACCAAATTCCTTTCTTCTAGGATATTTGTTTTTAAGAGCTCATAATACATACATACTCAACACACAGGAAATGTAATGCGATAGGTTACAGAAGCAAAGTACAAAGCAACCCACCGTAAATTAAAAGGCATTTCTTTAAAGGCACTTTTTGTAAAAAAAATGTTACGGTTTCAAGTTAAGGGAAAGGTTGTGATTACTTTTACTTGATTTTGAAATGTTTGGGCAGGAGTAACTAAAAAAAAAAAAATAATCCCCTGGTACTGCTCAACATGGTTAATCTGAAGAAAAGAAACAGCTCTAACAAGACCAGAAACTACAAGAAAAAGCTTCCTTGTAACTAACTACTCAAGGAGGTGACAAGATAACACAAAGTAGGAGTTCAACATCTTTCCACTTTTAGCTCACTTTAAATACTCTGGCCTTGAAGTGTGAAGGAAGGAATGAAGAAATAGAATGGTGTGTCTTGATTTTTAATACTCTTTCAAATAAACTTGAACATCACAGAGAACTCTATAATTTCACATTCAGTTCTCTGCTCAGTCACTTTCCTTCACTCCTTGAGCAAAGATTAACTACGTGACCCTGTAAAATAGCTGCAGAGACCTGTAGGCAGCTGGTGCTCCTTAGAGGAACAGAGAGGTATGAGCGTTGTTCCCTTTTCCCATCTTGGCTCCAGCAACCTACAGTCTGGGCTGCATCCAAACATAACACCCCACCAGACTGGGAAGGAAAACTCGAGTCCCAGGAACTGCCAGGATTCCTGCACACCAAAATCGTGGCTCTAATTCAAAGTGCAGATATAAAACAAGTGCTGTGTGATCCTTTGTTTGATTTGCTTTCCCAGGGCTAATTCTTCTAATCCCAAAGATCTCCATACCATAAAATACTTGAAAAAGAAAACAATGTACAAACCTCTTGGGTAAACTCTGAAAATATTAAATAAGTGCCAAAGGCACTTCTAGAGAATATAAGGAATATAACAGGTAAACTTCCTCAGTAGGCAGAATAAACAAGCTTTTAGCAGGCCACAATAGGGAAAAGGAAAGAACGCTCTCCGCTCTCCCTACTTACCCTCCAAGAACAATTACACCCTACGAGATACAGGTTTTTCCTTAAACTAACTTTGGTAATGTGGCTAGCTAATACAATACAACTATTTAAGACACTCTACAGGTCCTTCGAAAGAGGAGAGAAGAAACCAAGTTGTGCTTCAATTTCCATCTTCACCACTAGGACCCAATGAAGCTCTTACCTATCGGGTCCCCTGGGCTGAGAGGGAAAAAAAACCAAACAGTTTCTCAGCTTCAGATGGCAGATTTCTAAGAATCAAAGTATTTATGTATCTGAGTGCATGGGGAAAAAAAAGGGTCAAGAAACCTTGGTTTAAAAGTTTCTACCTTGACTGATATTTTTCCTGGCGAAGTTGTGAAATGGAGGGTGCTTCCTCACATAGGATAGAAGTGGTGACCTCAAGGTATGGGAACATACTAAAATTTGGAAGCATTACTCCTTTATCAGGAGATATGTCACAATTCTCATTCAAAAGGTAGCTATTTAAAATCTAGAAAATAAGCAGCTTTACAGCAAAAAGGTATATCTGAAAATATAAAGGTCTTTTTTAGGAGGCAGGAGAACATTAACTTCACATGCACATGACGTCTAAATAGTATGTGGTTAAGTGATGCATCTGCAGCAGGAACAGAAACTTGATTTTGTTGGAAGTGACCTTAATCTTACAAGTAACTCCTTCCTTTCACTCAAAAAACATCAGCATTGGCAGCAGCCTATCTATTTGCATGATCTAATAACCAAAACATCAAACCTACAAGCCCGTCACACAGGCAATTCCATGCACCTGAATGGAGTGTTATTTTCTATCAACAGCAGCAACCTGCCTACACAAAAACTTCTGCATGACCAGGTCAGAAGGACCTGCAGAAAGAGGTGCTATGAAGGTTACAAAGCATCTTGATTGGTTTGTAGTTGCTACCTGTTCAAGGCTTACACCAAGCTGCAGCAATGATAGGAAAAGACGTTTTTCACAATTTGTTGTTGATATTACAACAAGGAGGTGGAAGCCCATGTACGCCAGTGCCCTCTCCTGGAAGGAGCCTCTTCCATAGCCCAGAACTACAGAAAATTATTCCAAACTCATGGGGATTCATACTGAAGGTATATGGAAGATATCGATCCAGGAGTTTAAAGACCAAGGCATCATTCTACCAGCAAACTCCGGGCACAGACTGGAGATAGCCATGGATTTTACACACTCCCCTCACTAAGCAGGCAATATCGTTAGCATGTTGGCAAATCAGAACAAGGGAAAAAAGCATGTTCAAACAGCACCTCCTCCAGCCAGACATCTGCCTTGAGCTACACCCCACAATAATTTACCCAGTTAGGAAATGCTAATAATACACTGGCCAAGAAAGAAATCGGAATATAGAACAAGAACTTGGAATTTGTGCCACACAGAAATGAATTAAAAATGTGCGTTCAACTCTAGGCAGGAGGGAAAAAAACCTGACTGACACCGACAGATTTACAACAGGGGAAATATTCATGGAGCTATCTGCTCCTGGATGAGCACAAAGATACGATTTTCCATATACACGATTATATCATGATGTGTTTATCCCCAAAAAGAGAAGATGAAGACAAAATGACCATTTCTGCAGAGTAAGCCCTTGCAAGAGACAGTGCTATAAATCCTGACCTTCCTTAGAGCTGCAAATCCTCCTGCTGCCTGCACACAATTCCACACGGGAGAAAGGCCGCTCAGCATGTAGCAAGTGTAATTCCAGGCCATCCCTAGGAAGTGAAGATTTAGCCACCCAGCCGTATGTTATGAATAACTTTGTTTTGCTAGCAGGTGCTGGGGATTTTTCCATACAACACCAATTTTTGCCAAGTATCAGTTCATCAGCAAATGCTTCCGCTCGCGAGCAGGAGCCAGGCATCATTTGTCTTCCCGGGGAGCGGGTGCAACGCGTCTGTCGGACTCTCCCTTCCCCCTCGAGGACGAAACGTAGCTTGGGGAAATGCTGGGGGGGGAGAGGGGAGGAATAATTTGCCGCCATGTGAGATCTGTCAAAAGGGAATTCCTGGGAGCCACCTTACAAGGGATTTGAGCTTGTCCCTTGGTGGTCCGCCCCGAGGGAAACAAAGACCAAGATCCATTTTCATGCTTTGTGTATCTCCAGTCCCCCCAGGCTCCCGCTTCATAATCACTGTAAAATGGGGACGCTTTGGGGCAGTTTCAAAATGAGCCGGTTATTCTCACAGGGGATATGGGCTTCCCTACGAAACACGCTCAAGAATATTATGGATACTATTTCTTGTTTTTTTTTTCCCCTAAGTTTATCTCATAAATCTACTTTGACCTCATTCAAGGAGCCCTGGTTTGAAAGCTCTTTGTAGGTACAATGTCAATGTAAAAATATCCAGGTCTGGTTTGTCCAGCTCCTGTCACTGCTGGTCTTTCCCTGGCTCTCCCTTCAACACATAGTAATTTGGATCCCCCCAAACACCCTTCTTCACCGAGCAGCACCTCTGAGCCCCAGGGGCAGGGGCTCTGCTCCCGCACCCGGAGAGCTGCCCAGGACCAGCAGGCAGGATGGCACCCTGCCACGCAGCACCTCCCAGCTGCGCACAGTGGGACCGCCGCAGGATTTATTCAGGATGATGCCACCGGGCCCTTAGCAAATGTTACCCTTACTAAAATGCAAGTAGTAAATACAAGTTGTACAGAATCCTACAGCAATCTACTTTTTACAATGCCCAGTGAAACGCAGCAATTGAGTAAGCACTAAGAGTGTCGTGGCACAGCACCGATGCAAATGTGGTGTCCTTGCAGCTGAAAAAGCATCTTCCACCTTTCCCACGCAAGGCTCAGCCCCCACCCTGTTAACAGACTCTCTTCCATGGTAGCTTTCCTGCAAGCCCACTCTCGCTGTCGGCCTGTGCCGTGCTCTGCCCTGGGTTCAGGATACTGCACATACTCCTTCTGACAGCTTGCATACGTTTGTATAAACTATTTAGATATAGTTTATAGTAAGAAAGAAGTCCAGGAGATTTACAACTACTGTTTCCAGGGCCACAATAGGTATGTAGGTGTAAGGACTGGGTAAGCTGTTACTCTCAGAGGAAAAAAAATACAGTGTGTGTAGGTAGGGCAGCTCCAGACCCTTATACATATGGGCAAAAGGACGGTGGTTGAGAAAGAGATGAATATACAAAAACTTCTTCCCAGCTGATAGCTCTGTATAAAAAACACAAGTTAAAACCTCATGAAGTGCCAACCTCATGAAATTCAACCAGGCCAAGTGCAAGGTCCTGCACATGGGTCAGGACAATCCCAAGCACAAATACAGGCTGGGCAGAGAATAGATTGAGAGCAGACATAAGAAGGACTTCAGGGTACTGGTGGATGAGAAGCTCAACATGAGCCGGCAATGTGCCCTTGCACCTCAGAAGGCCAACCGCATCCTGGGCTGCATCAAGAGGAGCGTGGCCAGCAGGTCGAGGGAGGTGATTCTCCCCCTCTACTCTGCCCTCGTGAGACCCCACCTGGAGTACTGCGTCCTGCTCTGGAGCCCCAAACATAAGAAGGACATGGACCAGTTGGAGAGGGTCCAGAGGAGGGCCACAAAGATGATCAGAGGGCCGGAGCACCTCTCCTGTGAGGACAGGCTGAGAGAGTTGGATTGTTCAGCCTGGAGAAGAGGAGGCTCCGGGGAGACCTGATAGCGGTCTTCCAGTACCTCAAGGGGGCCTACAGGAAAGATGGGGACAGGCTGTTCAGTAGGGCCTGTTGTGATAGGACGAGGGGTAATGGTTTTAAAATAGAAGGAGGCAGGTTCAGACTGTACATATGGAAGAAATTTTTTACACTGAGGGTGGTGGAACACTGGCACAGGTTGCCCAGAGAAGTGGTGGATGCCCCATCCCTGGAAACATTCAAGACCAGGTTGGACAGGGCTCTGAGCAACCTGATCTGGTTGGAGATGTCCTTGATCCTTCCAGGGGGGTTGGACTTTAAAGGTCCCTTCCAACACAAACTATTCTATGATTCTGTGATTCTAAAATGGACACCAGAGGAAAAGACTGGTGGGTTGGACTAGGTGATCTTTCAAGGTCTCTTCCAACCCATTCCACAATTCTATGATTACAAGATGCCAAGTCAAAATAATGGCAGTCCAGTACAGATTTTACAAACGGACTGTGGGATAAAGCATTTCACTCCATGCCAGACCTTGGGATAAGCCCAGCTCCAGATGTGTCCCAAAATAACTTGCTGAGTGACAGAGAGGTGGTCTCAGTGGGACTGCTCCCTGCAGTGGCAGTTAGTGTTGAAAAGGCAGGTATGGACAGGGTCAATAGGAACAAGAAGGGACAGTCAGGAGAGGGATGAGCAGAGACAGAGTGTGGGACCTGGTGCATGAGACAAGGAGGGCTGGTGAGCAGCACTGAGGAACATCTTCCCCTAACCAACATAGGGCCATTTATCACACACAGAGGCAGAGGCATGTTCTTGCCCATGGCATACCAGGCTTGTTGTCCAAAAGTTCAGCCAGGGGTGCTGATCCTGCAGTTTCTACCATAATGTGATGGTATTCGGTCCATGCAGGAGCAACACTCAAAGTGACCTGAGAAAATGGCATTGCCTGAGCAACCCACAAAGAAGCATCAGAAGATGACATACAGACGCATTCAGGTGCCATTAAGGAAAAAAAAAAACAAAAAAAAAACCAAAAAAACCCACAATTAAACAGAACAACCATTTGAGAAACACCTAAATCTTATGATTCTGGAAAAAAAAAAAAATTTTTTTCTTTCTTGAGGCTAGGAACTGGATTATTGGTTTTGTGATGCCATTTCTCTTCAAGATGACTGTAATACATAGCAATAGAGAGAGGTCATGCTTGAAGAGCAAGGAACAAATATTTTGACTGAGATTCTCAACAAGTTTGAGATTTGAGAACGAAACCTAGGTTTAGCAGTGAACATTTTTCTTCTGATAGGGCAGGAATCTGCAAGGCGCTGGCATTTGCTGCTGTGCTGCAGGTATAACATGGAGTTGCTTCTGGAGCAACCCACTTGAGTTGTCTACAAACAACTCAAGATGTCCACATAGGTCTGACTTGCAGGCACTGCAGAGCAATCACCCTTCTGAAACACGACCAAAAAATGACCCGTTGGCCTCTGATTAAGTAGCCTCTGAAAATTCAAACCAACCTCAAGCCCACAACTGTTCAAAAAAAAAAATCAAAGAGAAACAATTATTGATGAATACAGTTTCTGTTTTCTAAATGTATCAGTGTAAAAAATCAGAAAGGTTGCAGTTCTAATAGGCAGTGTTTGAAGAAAGAGCTATTGCCATCACTTTTAAAAATTACATCCAGCTCAGGCCACGGAAATTGGTTACCCTGCCTGAGTAAGAAGCAGTGCACGGATACATCAGGTCAAATACATCACAGTTTTTCTCAGATAAGTGGAATCCACACTGCAGACATCATGTGGGAAATACAAAAGTAGAGGCAGTCAGCCTTAAAGCAAAGAAAGTTACAACAGAAACACAGAAATTTCCTTTCCTTTTTGACTAAGACCAAAGCCCTGCAAGGATGAGAGCTTTCCATGAAAGCTGGCTTTGGACCACTATCTGCATTACAAATACCTGAATCCACGCAAAGTGCTGTATCCGATTTTTTGCACAGGATAGCATGACGTGCTAATTCTGATGCACACAAGGGAGCGCGGGTGGCTCTCAGACAGAGAGATCTGCCTTGGCTGCGCAGAAGAACTGCTGGTCCCACCGCTGGCCCCACCACCTCCACCAGGCACCCGCACCCCGGCGCGCAGCCATCCAGGGAAAGGCACAACGCTGAAGTCTTCCGCGTATTGAAACTCCCACTGCATTCAAACGAGTTACCCACACTGAAACCACAAATGCTTCTGCCCCCCTCCAATGGTTGGCTCCTGCACAGATATTTGAGACGATAACCACTTTTGAGCTAACCAGACATTAACTCAAACCGCTACGGCTTCAGCTTTCCAACTGGGCCAGTTCAGTCGCCACAGCTGGGAGTCCCTCAAAGCCTGTTGCGTGTTTGGAAAGGTCCAACTTTGCAGGCACAGCCCAAGTAAAAGCTCCACAGAGCAGAGATCACTATTTAAAGCTGAATTGTTTGCTTTTGTTTATTTATAGCAAAACCATTAATTGCTAATCACATATTTGTTTGCTGGAAAACCAACATTCCAAAATAAACACTAAGTTTAAAGACTGTTCCCAGAACACTGAATGGTATCAGGAACGGTGCTAAAAATGTAAATCAGAAACATCAAAACACATCAGGATTCCAACCAGAGGAACAAACAACCCATTATTTCTGTGCCAGAAAAGAGGTTACCCATAAGCCGTCAGCTACCCGCAGAGTCATCTACAGTCCAGCAGTTATTTATGTCCTGGAGAATGACAGACACCACTGCACAGTATCTGTTGAAAATATCTTCATGGCAATCAGCATATGCTAGATTAAATGAGGTACCTCTTAACACAGAGTTTAAATAATCACCTGGGAAAAGTGCCTTTAAAATATCTGGCATTAGAGGCAGAACCTCAGAAAAAGGATCATTTCATTTATGAGCCAGTTTCATATGTCAAAACTGTACAAAATTAAAAAAAGAAAAAAAAAGTTGTGGATTTTTTTAGCTCTTTTCACTAATAGATCTCCACGCTCCCTTTGGGAGAAGGATGTTCTCTCAAATATCTACAGCAGTCCTGCACGGAAAACTAGTGAAAACAGCCTTACGGAGTTGCGATCTGCCCTTTCTCCATGAAAGGCGTTTTAAACAGGCACAGCAGCCCAGGCTGCATGGAATGCCTGACGACCAGCCCCACTGGGAAGCAGTAACTACCCTACAGCAGACTGCCATCGACCCCCAGACATCCGACTGCCATCGACCGCCCGCCATCCTTACAGGTACAGAGCTGCCCTGGAGCCCCCACACCCACGGCCGGCAGAAAAGCTTCGACTGCAAAGCGCCTGCACCTGCCCTGACAGCGCTGCCCTCCCGTGCCCGGATTTTCACATCTGTTTGAACGTTAGTGCACACACTCAGCCCATTTCTAGATCAGGAAACAGGAACAAACGGTTCAAGCCCCTTGCTCTGGGCTACACAGGAGACCCTCATCTCTTAATGCTTCACCCTTCTCCTGGAGTCAAGACCATCTGCAACCCAAGGTCAAGTCACAAATCTTTTCTCTCAAATTCTGGACAGAAAGCAAACACCACATGCACACCAAACACTGGTTGGGGTAAATCACCCAAACACATGAGACAGGGTCAGGCTTAGTCCCTCTGACCGCGCATCCATCGTGTCTCGTCCCAGTTTGCTGTCAGCCTCCTTGGCCTGGACTTCTCCTCTCCTGCCGGGAGCCCACGCTGCAGTGGTGCCACACTGACTCCCCACAGCCCCAGCAGATAAATCTTTGACATGGAAGCCACCCCATCCCTTACACGTTCTGACAAGCAGCAAAGTTGTTAAGCAAGGTGGACACCTTGCAGTGCATGGCACTGAACTTAGTGCTTGCCAATAAATGAGGCAGGTTACACCTCCCTGAGCTGCTGATCCATGTCCCTGAAACACAGCCAGATGCTAGCTCCACGTCTTCTGTTCATACACCAGGAGGGGAGGAAGCAGTGTTGGCAACTCTGCATCATCCCGCCACATCCCCCTCTGCACTTCCAAAATCCAGGTGCAGCCTGGTGCCGTGCCGGTGTGCAGCTCCCAGGGACTGCCCTGGGCACAGGCACATGGATGTTCCCTCTGAGAGCATCCCACAGAAGTAAACTCACACCAGGCGTCTTCCAGCCACATGCTCACCGTTTTCTCTTTTTTTTTTTTTCTTCTGGGAAGAGATGAGGAAAGCTCCTCACCTGAAATAAAACGCCTCCTAAATAAATAGTCTGAATAAAAACTGTTCGCTCATGGCCTGTGAGGCTCCTTGCTGCTGAACTTAAAACCTCAACTGAAAATGAAGTTTCACACAGCAAGGCACTACTTGCATATAGCTGTTCTTCCTCAAGCTTCTCTATGTACCAACTGAAAGTCAGCTGCCATTTCAATCTAACCCCTGCAAATCCCCAGAAAGGGTAAAAAAAAAAATAAAAAATAATAATTGTCATGTCAGAGAGCATCAGGTCAAAGACCAAAGTCATAAGGAATAACTTTGCCTGAATTGAAGCTGCACTATCTATTTCATCTGCATTTTTAAGATGGAAGTATAGAGCAAAAAAGCAAGAGGAATAAAACAGCAACACATCAGCTTATGAAAACAAATCCAGCAAAATTACAAATCCATACAGAAGGGGGAAAAAAAGAAGCATGTCTCACTTGTGAAACTATTATGGATAAGGAGAAAATGTCTGCGCCTATAATGTATTTCTATGCTACTTTCATAAGAAAAGGCCCTCAATAGCTTTTGGGATATGAAAGTCACTACGAGGACTTCAATAAAACTGAGTGTACTGTAAAGAGCCATCGCACATGCATCCCTAGAATTTACGTCCAAATCCTACCGCATTAAATTCTGTATTCTGTGGCTTTTGGAAAAAAATGATTTTATTTTATTAAATGAATTATGCAATATATTGTTTCTCTGAAGAAAAAGTATTGGTAGGAACATAAAGCAGTTCTTTTAACACGAAAAAGCAATGGTTCTAACTCAAAAAATGCTTTCAGTGAGCGAGCACATGTCCGTGCGAGTGGGGGTGCGCACACAGACACACGGCGCATTTGGGCATGGGCAGCTGCCCTCATGCCTCATGTCACCACACAGCCTGCGACAGTTACAGCCATTTCAGAGTTTAAATCCTTGTCGCTGTGCTTCTGGGGGATATCCCAAGGTCCAATGAGGTCTCAAAGAACACGAAAGCATTAATTTTTTTTTTTTTTTGACGTGGAAAAATATTGCTGCTCCAAAATAGACATTCCTCAGGTGCGTGTAAATGCGTCCTTCACAGCAAGCGGAACAAGCAGACACGCTGCACGCTGTGGGGGCAACACGCGCAGATCAGCCACGGGCCACGACGCGTGGTGCATCACCACGGGAGCGCCAGCTCCACAGCCTGACGCTCCCACCAACTTCTTCGCGAGAGCTGCCGACACTCTGCGCGACCAAACTAAATTATATTCAGGCACAATCATTTCATGCCTCAGCTTGGTGATCACTTTACGGCAGGATAAGCCACCATGGCCACCAAAGCAGCTGTCCTGGCCTCACCCCCCCTCCCCTTTTTTTTTTTTCTTTTCTTCTTTTTTTTTTTTTTTTGTATTTTTTGTTGATTTTGTTCTCACGGAGGATTGAGCTGCCCTATTGCAAATATGCCTGCGAACAAAAGGGAGGGAGGGAGATGGGAACGGGCGCCTGGGGCAGGCGGGAGGGATCCTTTCCATGTCCATGGCAGCTCAAACTGTTTGTCAAACAACAGCCGGAGTTGAGGCAACCAAGATGGTGTGTAAAGAGCAGAAAGTACCTTCGAGAAACATACTGAACACTATCAAAATACCCAAGTCTTAAATAGACACATGAAGTATTTAAATGCTTTCACACCCATAACAAATTTTGTTTACTGCCCAGCATTTAAACAGCTTTTTCTTTACTATTGTAAGATTGTTCCCAAACAGTGTGAATTTGATGTTGCAATGAATAGTAGCACTTCAACTCCTATTTACAACCCATTCAGCAACATAATTCCACAAATAACATGAAGGATTTCCACACTTTATGAAATAAAACCTGTTCTTGGCTCAAAAGAAGTTGTGCAAATTAGCTGACAAAAATCACTTCCTTTTGTTTTCCCTCTCTGATATAGAAAACTAAAGGAAAAAAGAGAATCACTAACCAAGTAATAAGAAAAACTTTATTAAAACCATTAGAACCATCAGGCATTGTTAACATCCCTCTCGTAATTATATGCAAAATGCTCTGTATCCAAGGAAACGGCGTAGTAATGAAGTTGAGAGACTACTGTATAAATGCACCTTCTAAATCACCACCAAGAATGTGTATTCCAGAGGGACTGCCCAGTTTATTAGTGTGTGACACCCTGATCGCTTCGACATGCTACAGCTTAAAAACAAAAAGCTAACAAGCTACTTTTTGCATAAAGGACCCTTTTGTCTGCCCTGCACGAACAGCCCCTTCTTAGCATCCAGTTACAGAGTTCCTCTGCGGAGTTGTAGATTTCTCTAAGCCCATATTCACCTTCATGAGAGTCATTAAGAAATCTCTAATGACGGGCGCTAATTGAACTGCATAACCAGCAACAAATGAAGCAGACATGCTGTCCTTTGCTCCAACTTCTCAGCAAAATGAAATGTGCAACAGGAGAAATACTGAAACTCCACTCTTCTCCGAACCCGTTGGTGTGAAATCCATTTCATTAGCACCAAGCACTAACACAAACCGACTCATGCCTACATGATTAAAATTAATTTAAAAACGAATATTTATGCTCCAATATCAACAGCTTATTCTCAGGGATGCTTCCTAGGAAGACAAGCAGGTCTACAGCAAGGAAACCAACACACAATTAATTCTTGCTTTTTGGTGTTAGCACTTAGGTCATCATACCAAATGCCTAGCTCTTAGGCTCAATTTCAGCAAGCATTCATTTGTTTTCTTGATTTCCATTGCAGCTTATTCCACCCAACAACCACTGAACACAAAGCATTTCCAGCCAGGTTCAACCACCTCACCACTTCATGGATGACCTTTGCTGTTCCTCCCTCCCAGTACAAGCAACAACTTTATAGGAGCACATACCTCAACATCCCTGCTTCTTCCATCAGATGCCCCTGGAATCTTTCTCTGTGACCTTTACATTCCCTTTGGCTCATTCTTTTCCATGACTGTAACATCCTTTATACAAGAAGGTAGCTTGAGCTACGCACAGTATTTCCAGCGTGGCCTCAGGCAGAGATACCCAAGGGCTAGAATAACCCAACTGCCAGCCCCTACCCGACAGTAGATACAGTCATACAACTCTGTTGCTTTTTCGGATGTCCTCGGGCAGTTGGCTGGTTTGTTAAAAAAGGCTCCATCACCTTTATGCTGCCTTCCCTTTTGCGCCCCGTCTCTTCAGTTTTCACCAACTTTACTCCTTTCCCATTTTAACCCTCGTTGCCTCTGTATGCAGATCCAAAGCCAACTCGTCTGAAAGATGGGGAAAAACTCTTCAGAAGGGCCTGAGGTGACAGGACAAGGGGTAACGGTTTCAAATAAGAGGGAGGTAGATTTAGATTGGATATTAGGAAAAAATTCTTTACACTGAGGGTGGTAGAACAATGGCTCAGGTTGCCCAGGGATGTGGTGGATGCCCCATCCCTGGAAACATTCAAGGCCAGGTTGGACGGGGTTCTGAGCAGCCAGATCTGGTTGGAGATGTCCCTGCTCCTTGCAGGGGGTTGGACCAGATGGCCTTTAAAGGTCCCTTCCAACTCAAACCATTTTATGATTCTCTTTCCACCCACACTGCTTTGGGGGGTCTTGCATCATTGAAACAACATTCACATCCGCAGTGAATTCTGTCACTTTTCTTACACCTCCCCTCTTCCAGATCAGCATGGGGCTGATCCTCATTTCTTACCACCACAAACAGCTTCATCTCACGAAACACCTCGCTGCTTTGTCTGGTGCTTTCTCTTCTCAAGCTCTGAAGCTCACTTTCACACATCACAGTAACTGATCTCGCCCAATTAACCTCTTTAGCTGGCTCCTATGCCTAAGACGTGTTCTTGAAAGGCTACAGAAATTAGGGCCATAGCTTTATCTCACTACTGCTTTTTCCTCTCTCTCTGTCAATACATCTCAGTTGTACAGCATGCCCGAATGGCAATTTCTGCACTGTATCAGGATATCTGCAAACCTGGCTTATAGCATCATAATTATCCGATGCTTCCCTACAATCTTTAGATTGCTTTTTTTTAAACTCCCTCTATAATTTCATAAACCAGTTACCAGCCAAGCTGAAAAATTTATTTTCTAAAGGCATTCTCTTGAACTCTTGTACTTAAAGCAGTCGTGTACTTGAAGCAGTTAAGTAAGTGAACTTTCTCATTCCCACTCCATTTTACTGTACTTCCAGCTCATCTACTTCACCAGCACTGTTTTTTTTTTCCTTTTGCCAAGGACCAACAGTCACTACAGCAGTAATCTTGAAAATATCAGTCCTCCCTCAAAAACCACATCAGAGCTGAAGTACTGGAAACACTACACCAATGAAGTCAAAACCCAGCAATGCTCAAAAACTGCCAGCACTGAGAGCTGGTGTACCTTAGTCAGGTACTTTCTGCCTACTGCAAAATGACATTTAAAAGTTATGATCCCAACCAAAGCTGGTTAATTTAGAAAACTCAAGTTTGGAAGGGTAAGGGGCCATTTCAATAACCTTCCAGAACGCTTCTGCTTATGCAGACTCACCAAGAACTCACCAGCAAGGAAACGTTGAGGGGATCCGAACTAATCTGAACTCTAAAAGACAGGTGCTGAATGCAAAACTGCAAATATTAAATGCCTCCCGAAAGTTTGTCACCCAAAGGGAAGTTCTCCTGGCCAAGTCACCGGTGGCCTCATTTCCAGAGGTACAAGGCACCTGTAACTCCATGCAGTGGGAATGTCACTGTTCACTACCATGGGAAAGCTGAGCTCTTCACCTCTCTCTGTTATAGCTTACTTATTATGGTTCATGCTTATATGCCTGCCGTGAATGTCGTGAGGTTTAATTAGTTTTGGTCTGTAAAACACACTGAGATCCCCTGGAAAAGCTCTATATGCATTCACAGTTGGATCCCTGCAAGATAATTTTCTTGGCATCCCTGGAGCAGGCAGCACGAGCAGCCAGCGGACAACTCCAAACACAAGGCACTCGAAGCACTGAGCTGTCTGCAATCCCGATCTGTATCTGGAAGATCAAAAGTTTCGGGGGCAGCATTTTTGTTCAACATATGCTGAAACTGACGTGGGAGTTAATGGCGGTTTTACAGAACAGTGCAGGCAAAAACATTCTCATCAGCATCTTTCAGCAAAAATAAAGGTCAACCCCCCCCCCCAACCTTAAAATGAAAATAATAGAGGGGAAAAATGGATATCAACAACACTAACATAAGTACCATATGGGTTTTTTAAATATCCCAAACAGCTTAAAGTTGCCCAGACTTCTGTATTCATTAATTGCTCAGGACACAGATTTATTTATTTATGGCTCAGTAAAGAATTCCCAGTTCAGAAGCTTTCCAAAGAACAACTCTCCCCAGTTCTGCATGGCCACCTCAGCCAACTCGCCCTGCCGTTTCTTATTCTGATGCTAATGCAGTTCAAACAACCCAGCTCTGCATTTTTTATCTACGCAATAAGCCTATCATTAGGTCACTTAGTTGTGGCAGTTTAAATCACAACATTCCCACAGAGAAAAATCTGATTATTTTATTTACTTTTGGGGACAGAGAAGGGAGAAGAAAAAAAGTTCATTATAGAATTATTTTTTTTTGTTTCTGGAGCCTAATTCAAGCCCCACTAAAATCTACAGGAATTTAAACAGCAGTTGAACCATGAGAATCAACACATTTTTAATTAAGACTTGCACAGTTACCTTCAGACAGAATACCCTGAAAATCTCTGGCTGTACATAGGCATATCTTATTATATAATTCTATATATTATTAGGTCTTATCCAAAGCCTCCTGGAATAAAGGCCAAGGTCCCATTGATCTCTGCGGGCTTCAGATCTCTCTCTTTTGTATAACGAGTCTGGATTTTGCCATCCGGCTTTCACAAGCATCCTCATGGGGATATTCACAAGGATTCTCACAAGAGGGAAAAAATCATGAAGTTGAAGCCATCCATGAAAGGTACTGGATTTATTCCAGATGTGGAACTGTTTTTAATTAATTTGGAAGCATTGAAGTATTCACTCATTAAATATGCTTTGCATTTCACACATGCACGTAAGAGAGTAAGAAAACCCCAAATTGAAGCCAAAATCATAATGTCTTATTAAAAGGGCTCTGACATCACTGTTAGCAAAATTAGGCTCACATGAAGACAGCAGTTACAGCACTGCCACAACACACCATACCAGTATCCAAAGCACGCAGTTCCTGTGCTGCCCATCCCCAGGAAACCTCACCTTGACCTGGAGGACTCACTGGTTGGGAGCTCTCCCACCTCTGCTCAGGAGGTGGGAGAGCTCAGTATCAGCCCTGCACAGGATACTTCCCACTGTGCCCATCACCATCTACTTCAACATATCTGTCCTCTAGAGAAGGATGAAACAACTTCTGGAAAATCTATGTGACAAATCATCATTAACAGTAAAAATTTTGCATATTGTCCTACAAAAGAAGATTCAAGCAGCCAAGAAGGGAGGAAAGACACTTCCTTCAACTTTTGAGGTCTCAAGCCAATGCCTATCAGCCAGCTGTCACCATTCAACTCCAATTAAAGCAAACCATAGTCCTCTACAGAAGTGAGATGCAAATAAAAAACTTACACTCTCCTACTTTTGTCCAGTTCACAGCAACAAGCTCCACCACAGAGACACAAAAGTGAATTTGGACACCTGCACCAAGGCTGGGCCCGCTCCCACCCAGGCTGGGGAAGAGCGAGGTTGTGCGCCGTGACACTCAGGCAGGTCCACACGCAGAAAACCACAGACCCTCCAGCGCAGACGAAGCGCAGATGCGTTTCTGCTATACATAAACCTGTAACGGGACGCCGTTCACCCTAGAAGCACGGCGTTCCTGGAGGAAGAGAACTTGCATCAGCCTACTCTACGCCCCGCGTGACCACAGCTGGATACTCCCAGCGTCCAGAGGATCCCAGCTAGGCCGGGTATTTCCCGTCACACTGCACACCCCTAGGTAGACACCATCGCATCGGGTACTCGGCGATGGGAGACACCAACCTAACGCGGCTCTCGCCTCCCCTCTAGTGGCTCCCCCACCGCAGCCGCTCGCCTGTCTTCTGCTGCCGATGCCCACGGCGAGAAGGGCCGGAGAGCATCCCCTGGGCAAAGCCACCACAAGCTCAGCTTCCACATCTCCCCAGCCCGCGCTCCGTGCCACGGCCGGGCAGGGATGTTGTTGCACAAGGCTGAAATGAGCACATCTGGGCAGCAGCACGGCTCTTCTGCTTCTGCGGGAGCCCAAGACTCCTGGTTTTGAGATGAGGTGAGCAAAACTGCCATTTAGTATGAAGAACCACAGCTAAGTTCAGAACAAATTTAGGGGGGTTTTTTAATTATTTCTCAGAAACCTGTAAGAATCAGGTATTTGGTGACTAAGAAACACTCAAACTTTTCCCCCCCAAAGACCAAGTTTTGTATCGGACAACAGTTTTGTCACCAAGGGACAAAATCAATTCTAGTGATCACCAGACAAGTCAGTGTCTCTGTGATCTCTAAACAATTTTACCAAGTGCTACCAAACTGTCTGTGATGCTCTCCTGCTCACAACCAGCATACAAACATTAAAAACCCCCCAAACTTCACATTTCTTCACAAGTCATCTTTTTTTTTTTTCTAAAAAAAAAAAAAAAAAAACAAGCAGGAACATTCAAGTTTCTTTCCTTTGGTTGCCAGTGCTAAAATATGCTAACAGCATTAAGGCAAGGGACGACTTGCAGAGCTCACAATCTGTATTCAGCATAATTAGCAGATGCCAATTTAACTTATTACTGCTTCTTCCTTTCTATATCATAAAAAGGATGTCAATGAAAACGTGTTATCTAAATGACTGTTTTCCCAGTGCTGATATAAAGCAACAATCAGGGGAAAATAGAGTCACAGAGCATGTGTTAGGAAATATCTGTTTGTGAAATGACATTATAAACAGCCTCAATAAAGAAAGAAATTAATGCCTGCAGACAGGACTTTTCTCTTTTTCTTCTTCTTTGCATTTTTAGACTGGTTTTAAACTAATTAGGTATTTAGTGGCATTCCTAGTTGTTCAAGTAAGCAATGCAACACTCAAGGCAAAGCAATACTATTAAATGAGGTTGCTCAACTCTCTCAGCCACTGATCATTTCAAAGCACGAGAAACGAACACGCTCAAGATGCTGTTCCTATGCAGAAAACTAACAGCTAAGAAGTAGGAACACAAATACCTGCGAAAGAAACCAAATCAAGCCCTAAAAATCAGCCTCTTCCCAAACGCCAAATAACGGACCGTGTCACAGCTAAGGGGACAGTTACGGAGTGCACTTCTCCTGCCTGCAAAGCTGAAACACATTTTATAAAACAAAGCCCTCTTGAACTAAGAGGCTGTTGAAAGATGCATCCAGCACACACACACACAAAAAAAAAGCAGTGCACACCAATGTTGTGGATTAAACAGGTTTCTAACACGTAACTGAAAAAATGATCCAGTCCAGGCATCATTTGCTGCTACTTCTGCTTGGTGAAGATGCCTTCCTGCTAACACTTCTGCATATTACAATGTAGTGCAAAAAAAATATTTTAATAAACTATCTTCTGACTCTCAGGGCTAAGTTGAAAAGCCTTGTAAGGCTATGCTTCTCCGCAGCTTTAATCGGTTTCAGCTATAACTTCATTTGTTATGCCTAACAGGCAGTGTAAACTTCACCCTTCCCAAGAATGAAGAAAAAAAAAAACCAAAACATTTCATACTCTCCCATAAGCAGCGTATATAAAGCACAAAACAGAACCGCTGCACACATACCCCCAATTAAATTGGTCTCTGTGGAAACTAATAACTTTTCACAGTATGCACTGTAATCCAAGTAATAATTTTAAACAGGCATAAGCTGCAGCATGCTGAACTAAGGCATTCTTACCTTGCAAAGAGTGCTTGAAGACGTTTAGTTACAGTAAAAGAGGCGAGCGTGCACGTTGCCAAGTATTTCCCACGTAAAGGGGATATGCCTTACCCCACACATGCGCACGCACACACAAACTGGGTGCGTGTGCTTCCTAGGTAGAGAAAGAGGACCAGGAACATAAGCAGCAGCAATAATGCCCTGGCTTTATGTCTCAATCAGTAGCGAGTAAAGCTGGAGGGACCATTTGAGACGAAAAGGGAAAAAATTCCAAGAAACAAGATTTTTTTTTTTCTCTCTGGATACAAAGAGCTTTTCTGGGGTGACCTATAATACCTTAACACAAAAATCTTCATAACCCACCTCCCTCCTGAGCCAGTTAGCTGCACATGTCAAATGACACTGCACAAACAATGCACAAAGACTTTAACAAAAAAAATATTAAAGAATCCCTTACCTTTTAGTCAGAATAAGTGACAGATAACAGGCATGAGAAACTCAGTTGGCAGAGTTGCTGCATGTATTTCTCTGCGGACTTCTCTTTCGTGGTCCCAAAAGCACTGAACATTAAAAAAACTCCAGCCTGCCTGCTTCATTCTTCAGCAGCAGAGATACATGCTGTCACGGTAACGCGAAAAAGCAAAAAGAACTACAGATCTTAGTTTTTAAAGCCTTTGTGCTTATACGGAAGAAAAAGAGGGAGCAGGGAAAAGGAGGAACAGAGCAAACACTTTTTCTAAGAGAAATATGGTCTTGGCTGTAGAAGTACCCACAGCACAGAATCATTCAGTTTGAATTTCCCTGCTTGCAACCTCCTTGGGAAAAAGAAAAAAAAAAAAAATCCGTCTTTAGGGAAAAAAAATCAAATGCATGGATGGGGGGAAGGGAGAGGAGGAGGGTACTGCTCCTATGT
>WHYT01014992.1:18187-59398 GCA_009806455.1 Tetrax tetrax
CCCCCCCCCCCCCCTTTTTTTTTTTTCTCCCTTTCCTTCTCAGTCGGTCTGCATTGAGCAACGCCTTCAGAAACTTCATTATCTAAAAGGCAGACCCAGAGGGCAGGAACTTTGGGAATAGCTCCCTTTTATTCTGAAACTTTCTAAACTTAGAGCAAGGTTGAACATATCCTCAAATCTGCACCTATCAGGAGGAAATGAATGATGTGCCAGACACTTGACTTCTAGTAAAAAAATATAAACCAAGTGCTGTAAGGTTCTGAATCCTCTCTCAGGCCCATTTTCTGTGCACATTTTACAATCAGAATGGTCACCTCAGAAGTTGACAAAAACCCTGTGCAGACGTTACTGTATATCTCTTCCTCCATTTTATACTCACAATTCATAATAAAAAAAGAGACAGCCACCTTGACAGGATACCTTGGCAGGTTGCAGGCCAAGCAAGCTCAAACAGCTTGCATGTTGGAAATAAACTTGGACAAGGTGTAATATTTCTGAATATATTTCCTGCAAATAGGTATTATTTTGCACTTAAAATTTCACCTTTCTTTGGCTTGCTTGAATGCTGGAAATTTACACTCAAGTCAGCATGAAGCATTGTAACGGAGGGTGGACGCAGTGGAATTTTAGGTTGTAAGGTATGGTACATTTAAAAAAAAAATCCTAACAAGGCAAGCATAGTTTCTGCTTGAGATCTGAAAGAACTATCATCTAGGAAATAACCCCAAAATACTAATCTGTTAGAAAATACAAGTGCTGAATAGAAATGTATTTCCCCCAGATCTGCAACACAAATCAAGAAACATTGTAAATATAATATGATTGATAATTCAATAATTTTTAAATGCAATGCCACAAGCTGTCACAGCACTCAAGGTGTTTTTTCCTATTTATAAAAATACAGATTTAATTATTCGAGTTCGGGTTTTCCTTGTCTTGACTTTATGCTTTATTGAAAGCTGTTGAACCCCTAGACTTTTGATTACTGGCACGTTTGATTTAGGAAGTGGGGTTATAATACAGACAGTTACATACCTAGCACAAATGCCTGTATTTAAATAAAAATCATTATCTTTAATGCAGGTGAGTGAAGCAGGTTATTTGCTTATGGTAATTTTCATGTCAGTAATTTTTTTTTTTTATCTGTTTAAATTTAGTTATTTAATTTTATTTTCCATTACTGCTTGCAGCAGGACCTTTGCTGAAGTCAATGTCCCTGATACAAGCATTTAGAATTGTCTGGCTACTTTGTTTAAAAAACTTGGGATATTTTAAAAAGACTAAAATAAAAAGATTTTTTTTAACGCTGTATTAGTTTTCTGCTGTGATATTTGTAGGAGTTGTTTAGTCTGTATGTTTGATCAATATACAATGTGGTTCATGCTTCCACAAACATTTTTAATCTTATAGCAAAGTGTTGAATGTTCCTATAAGGAGCAATGGACAAAGGCTCCCAGGAAGTGTAACTACATTAAACTGGTGAAACACATGAGGAGTGAGAGAAGGGATGGCACCAAACCGCACTGAAATCAATGGGAGACTCCCGTTGAGCTGGAACTGGCTTCAGGCACAGTATAAATGGCTGTACAGGTACAGCACTTTCCATCTCCTTCCAGTTTTGCTTTGGTTTACGGTACATTATTTACAGGTAACATTCTTGAGCTAGATTAAAATTTATTGATTCATCTCTGGCATAAAATGATCTGTGTTTGGATGCAAGTGCTGACAGGAAAGCTGGACTGGTATTGCAGAGATGGAAATGATATGCAAGGTTCACCTTATCCGAGCAATGCTTGCTTTTAGGATATTTCTTAAACTATTGTTCTTTTAGATAAAGGTGTATTTTTGTATGAATGCAACAACTATCTAAAAGACTTGGTCAGGTTCTTTTCAGGAAAATACTTTTTTTTCAGCCACACGACAAAAAATTGAGAAGTGACCAGATTACCAAATCTGTATTCTTCTTTGCCAAGGAGCAACAGCAATGAAGGACTCCCCCCCCCACCCCTCTGTCCTCCTCAACCTAAGCACTGTTCTACAAATATCACTTAATAATTAAATCCCTGCTAATATTGGAATTGACTGTGGAAATGCTGTTTCTGCTAGGAGAATTTAGATGCAGTAAACACTGCTACACCAAATGGAGTGTTTCTGTTGGGACATGCTATAAATGGGTTTTAGGCCGTTCCCACTGGAGCCATAAGTTTAGGCTCAGATCCCGCATAATATCATGTTTCTCCTTCTCATGATACTTAGTGACTGTAGCAAAAAGCATAGCACTTGAAAAAAACCCTTAAAAATATATGGACTTGCTTATCTAAAAAATCTTGGTATCACTGGAAAATGTTTCATTTTCTCCCCTCATTTGCAAAGGACTTAGAGACTTCTTTACAAACGTAGCTTCATATTTAGATACTCTGTTCTTTTAAGTTCTATTGTGTACAGAAGAACTGCACATTTAATTAAAAAATCCTAGCAAAATAAAATTGTGCAGTGTTGTCAGCAGTTGCAGAGAAAGGGTCGAATTCTTCCTTTCTTAATCTGGCAAAATTCCCATTGACATCAGTGCTATGCTCTTTACGGAGCTCGGAAATGTATTTTAAGACCCCACCGATTACAAGGAAATTGTTTTTCTCTCACTGCAGTGTTTGTCTGCTGGCTGACAGCAGCAATCAGAAAGCTGCATGCTCCTAGTTTTTCTGGTCATAAATTAGGAAATGTTAAGATGAAATTCTAAATGTCTCAAAAAGCTGTAAACAACTCACTCCTGATATGAAAGCTAGGCAAGAACAAGCTGGCCATCGTCTTCTGAGCAGAACTTTGAGTTAAACTACAGGAAAAGTTCTGAAGCCTTTTAACTTTTCCCCAGCCAAAGCTGTCATTAGTTAAAATATTATTTTTACCTGCAGAAGTACGATGAAAGGGCTTTACAATCCAGATCTGTTTATATTCTGTAGGTCTAGTAAAGAACCAAAATTTCCCCTCTGACATGCCCAAATAAACAATGAGCCTATTTCAAGTTCCGCTCAATAAGTGTGTTAAATGCATAAAGTATTTTGAGTAAATGCCATGCAGCTGTTTGGTAGCTTGCAATTACTGTGGTATTGTGTCTGCCTGCGTTTTGTGTGCTGCTATAAATCCTGCAAGTGGACACTGCTATTTCTGACACATCATGTTGGATTTTCTATAAGTCTATAGGTTTTGTTCCAAGTAGATGAAAATAATGAAACATTATAAATATTAGATAGTCTTGCTCCAGTGTGTGGTGCTGTAAATCTCCGGAGATTTACAAGGAGACAGTGACAACATGAATGCAATTACACATGATACTATTTTATAAGCTAATTCTATAAAGCAGCATCTCAGCTCTGCACTGACAATAATTTTTCACGGCAACTTTCGGAGTGTCCCATGGAACCTTTTAATAGATTAATTATTTGCTCATCCCAAAATAAATTTGCACGTGGCTAGAATTAAACAAAAGGCCTACCACTGCTTCGGGAGGAGTTTTGCCTGAGAAGGAACTCAGGATAAAAGCAGTTATTTCAGGGCTCAGATTAAAATTCTGAAATACAGGGCTATCTGCCAGGAAGCTCTGCTCTGGCTGTGCACCGCAACCGTACGCGCCCTGCAAAGCCTTTGTCCTGCCCTCTGGTCCGTAGAGGTTCCAGGCTCGTGAAGGAGAAATATTTATTCTCTGAACCTTTGGTGACTTTGTTCAACAGGTGACTTTGAAATGACCTATGAATTCTTCCACTTTTGTCGAGCTGAAATCAATAGCTAGCATGGTTCTAGGAAAATACATGTAGGTATTTTCACAAGGCATGGTAATTTAAAAAATAAGACCTGGAAAAACACTTGTAGTGTTAGAGGATTCAAAGAGTTCTCAGAAAACAACAACTTTGAAATTGTTATAGCAGCTGTTATAATCTATTATATAAATCATCTGGGAATTAAAACAAAATATTTTGTAAGACAGTTTTTGTCAAATAATAAATATGCTATCATTTAGACTTAATGTTTTTCCAGAGGTGTTATTGTTATCTGATGAAAGTGAAACCTTATAGTACTCCTTATTTTGACTGATGAGGATTTAATATTTATTTATAGCCGTGCCAATGATAACACCCATATATCTGTTCAAGAGAACATATGTTTCTCAAAATTGAGTGTTGGAACTTATGCTGTTGATCCATACTGAGTTACATTTGTCTTCTAGGTGTCACCTAGATATTCTCACCAAATTTAATCAGAGATACTAAAAGATAAAATATGTCGGAAAAAAAACCCCAAGAGCAGTGAGTGTCTTTGGTCAGATTGTTATTTACTTCATTTTTCATTTATATCACCATAAGCCTCTGTGCAGAAACTCAGGGGTTGCTCTTCACTGCCCGAGTGTTGTAAACTGTCTTTTATAAAAATAAGAATCAGGTCCTTTAGTTCATTTTTGCCCTTCTGTATGGTGTATTGGTTGCTGCTGGTGCAACATGTCAGTCCGTCAGCCTGTTGACTAAGGTACAGTATGGTTTTGCTAACGACTGGGAAGCGTACTGCAAATAACCACATTTTGCAAATTAGTGAGTAATCAAACAAACACCATAAAAATCAAGGATATTGCATAATGAAATGTACTTTAATCATTTATTTTTACAACCATATATTAGTTTTAATTATTTGTGTTAATAATTCATTGGGTGCTAGCACATGGAGCTATGGAATGTGCTTTAAAAAAAAAAATTATGTTTTAGTAACCAAAGCCCCCACTGTAGCACTCTGATATTCAGTCCTTTGTGAGAAGATGGGTGAGTGCTTCTTTCTTGAGTGGGGGACCTCATTTCAGAAATAACCCCTAAGAAGTCCTGGAGTCCTCGGGGCCAGCCTGATCCGTCCTGGTGGAGATGCTGGGGAGGAGTGGCTGTTACCTTGGGAAGGTTGCTGCAGCTGGACTGGCTTCTGGCCTGTGTTGGCTCCCAGAGAGCAGATGAAAAGAGAGAAGCTCATCCTGGGCAGGTTAGAGCAGGAGCCTGACTTGGGTGCTCTTGGCCACTCACTGGAGGAAATCTTCCTCTCCCGCTGCTTCACTCCCCTCCTTCCTCCTCCTTTCCCAGTCCACAGAGCAAGCTAGAGCATGAATAACACCAGATTGTATCTTTTACCCGTCTTATTTCTACAGCAATGTCTAGTAATGAATTGGGGACTGAAAGCTTCTCTACTAGGTGGCTGTTGCCTGAACGGAGGGCAGCATTTGCTGCCTGATGCCTCCCTGGGTTCCCCTCCAAGATGCCCACCTCCAGCACCAGTTACTGTCTGCTGCCCAGCTGGCAGAAATAATTTGTTTCCTGTCTGTAGGATGAACTTCTGTCTCTCCTGAGCTCAGTTTGGACCTCTGACATGGAGGAGAACATCCCCTCAGGGTCTTCATTTCTTGCCATTCCTTTAAGAAACATACTGGTTTTTAAAAGTGTCAAGGTAAATATTGCATGTATGTATAAAACCTATGTGCAACGTATATGTTCTTTTTTTTCCTCACCATACATTTACTTTTTTCTTCCATATGCTAGCTTGTCATCTGGTAGTCCCATAAACTTTCAGTTGTTAAAACCATTTCTCTTTTTCCATATATTTTAAGTTTGATCCATGAATGGTCTGTCAAGAGTTTTATATTACTGTAAGCTGAAGTTTGGATGGTAGCAGTGACAGGCCACTAACCATAATTGTGTTGCTGTTACCACTGTAACAAATTTGTGTAATTTAGCTATTTTGAAGCTTGGGAAGTGTGTAAAGGCAAATGCAGTACTGATGAATATTTATGATACTTCTGTGGGATCTTTAACCATGTTTGCATCAATTCTGCAAAACTGTCCTCAAAATTTAGCAGAGTCGATTATATCTGAAAATAGGGGACCACAGTGAAAATTTTTACTGGAAAAAATATTTATGACTGTGGAAGATACTTATTTATATAATTTTAATAATAACAGTGTTAGCAAGACTCTTCTTGCAAAGACTAGAGTAGGAGACAGACGCTTGGTCTGACCTTAAGTCAACGCACCAGTATTTGACAAGAAGTTAAGCACCATGTGAGGTATCCAGATTTTCCTCATTTGACGGTATTCAACTGATTGCAGGTTTATGCCCCAAATATCTATGTTTCTTGGTGACCTTATTAGACAAAGAAAAGTTTTAGCCCCCTCATACTCTCAGTGGGAGCAAGCCCGTTCCAGTCAGGGCAAAGGAAGGCTGTGTCCTTCACTGCTTATGAGGCTGGTGGGGTATTATTAACCTACTCGAAACATGATTTTAATGTGTATAAAACACGCTAACAATTTCAATTTATTGACAGGTCATGGAATTTTTTAATGATATATTTTTTTTTTTCCAGATGGAATTGAATATAGGCAATAGAAAATTGATGGGCATGAGTCATAATACTTCCCTCCTTTACATCATGATTTTCTTTTTGAAATGGTGATAAACAATTTCTTTTTTTTTTTTTAACTCATGTGGATAATATAGTATGCATTGGAAACTTGAGATAATGAATTATATTTTAGATAATTACGTTCTTCTTAGAGGAATAGTAGCCAGAATTTATCCCATATGAAGGACCTGTGTTAGAAAGGATTGTGATTTTTTTATTTTGAGGTTAGTGAGAACTGCAGTTATCTGACAACCAGTGAGTCACTACTAATGGTTGAGTAGGAACCATAAAGAAATTGTGAAGTGTTGCAATGAAAAGAGCACTCTTTTAATGTGCTTAGTCTGACTGTCTGTCAGTGCAGCTGGGGACAAACTGGTCTGGTTAGACTTAACTCTTCGGCATCAATGCACTTATGGCAAGAATGACTACAGTTGAATAATTTTGGACGTTTAAATGGGGGCTTAACAGAGCCAAGATCATCTCCTACTCCTGCAAACAAACAGCTGACTTTCACCCATTCAAACCTAGCTAATGGTTGTGCTTTTTTCCTTGGCCAGTGAGTGTGTGCGAAATATGACTATTTCTAGACAAGAAAACCTCTGACGTTTACATGAGAACATCTCTCAAGGTCATAAAGTATGTGTGCTGAAGACAAAAGGATATTAATTTGACCATAATTTGTGTGAGGGCTTTCAACAAGGCAGCGGAATGCATATTTTTAAGATTTTTTTTTCTCTAGTAATTTAATTTCTCAGGAAACACTGCCATTAATATTTTATTTTGAGCATTGGGGCACAAATGATATTACCCATGTTTCTCTTTACTCCTGACAGTACATTCAACACCAAACACTTGTTCCAGCAGCATATTTGTCCCCTGGTAAACACAAATTCTTTTTTTTTTCTTTTTCTTTCTTTTTTTTTTTTCCACAGTGTCCCTCACTTATAAAAAGCACCAATGTTTAGAAAGGCTGGAAAGATGACAAGATAGGGGGACATATGAAAAACTCTGATTTTTCCAAGTTAAATTAGAAACAGAGACTCTTTAACATGGAAATTTGATTTCTCTACAATTCGAGGACTCATTTCTGCAACTGTCACATATGTAAAATTTCCAGTGAAGTCAAAGAGGCCTTTGAATACAAAGAAACAGCACAATCAAGCTCTGACTATATATATATTCCATATGCTTTTCTCTCTCTTCCAGTGATGTACATGTTACAGTAATTTCATCCAGATAAAACTGTCATCATTTTAATTTTTACAGTCCTTAAACTGTTTAAAAAAATAAAATTAATAAAAGCAATTTCTGAGAAGAACAACTCATCTTTGTAAGAGCATTTAATTAGCATCTCAATTTTTTTATTTTAAACCGAAATGTGAAATACTGCATTGTCAGAACATCCTTGAATGATATCCTAGATGTATTGTTTGTTTGGAATGGCTTGAAATCACACAACTTTACTGAATTATAACCAGATAAATATATCTAAGCCTGAGGGCAGGAAGTCCTGGCGACTGAGACGTGGGGAACATGCAGTTTGTCCATACTGGATTCTTCTGTTCCCTTTTACTAATAAATCTATTAGAAAGCTTTGTTTTCACTCTCTGCATGATAAATAAAGTCTCTGTCTATGGTACCATATTAGTGCTTGGTACTGATGCTTGTAACTTCACCTATTCTCACGGAGAGATGAGACCTCTGTGAACCAAACCTCATCAGGTCAGGTTTTGTTTGGGTTGGTGCCTATTCTGAAGCAGGGAAAATATCGCATATCACAAGTATTATGGGATTGATTAATCACACCTCGGCTTCATAAGGTCATTTGCAACAGTTATTTGGGCTGCCAGACCACCCACCTCAATTTTTGATTTTCCAGAGTGTCTAGTTTTCTTCTCTATTTACCTATTTTATTTTTTTTTTCCCCCCACCACATCTCCCTTGTACAAACCAGTTGAGAGGAGACTGTAAAAAGTCAGGGTAGCACCCTGTGCATGTTCATACAACTCTGTTTGGTTGAACCCTTTGGTAAACAATTTTTCTTGCATGACAGAGCATGTGTTGTGTGGCAGACGTTTTTATGAGGTAGCCTAGGACAGGGCTAATCACATCCCCATGTCTCAGGTTTTGACCTTATCACTGTTGTGCACTGAGCCTAAAAATTGGACACTGTCAACCACATTGTATGAAAATAAATGGAAAACGACATTTTAGTTAAAAAGAATAAGTGGATTTTATTTTATTGAAACGTAAGGTCATATGACTTCTATTTATTGTTCTTGTATGAGTGTAATTAAATAGCTGCCATGTTGCCATGTCAAGTGATTAAAAAAAATGGAGCGATTTCACTTGCCGGGACCCAATTCATGGTTCTGCAGCTGTTTTACATTCAGGCCTTTTAATGAAGCCAGTGAAAACTCTACCTGGAAAGCAATGAGAGAATAATATTCTTACTTGAAATATCGTTTATAACATCTGTCATAAAGCAGGCTAAATCATACCTCTGCCATTTAAAATCATAAATAGTATGTTAGCTTTTAAAAGCAACATTTGTCCTTTTGAAATCTTTTGATGTCAGTCTGCTTTAAGAAAAGCCTAAGTAGACCTCCTTTGTACAGTGGTTTGATTAAGAAAAAATCATTACAACGTCTTCAATACACATATAATGAAAAGTATTACATAAATGTGAGCCTGGTAATTTATTGTTGGTACCAGAAACAGAAGAATTTGTTGATACGACCATCATTGTTTCCAAAGGATGTCATAATATAAGCTATTCTTATTCGATTACCTGCATATATATTTTTTAATATGTATATGTATGTGCACACGTGCAGATTGGTGACATAATCTTTAATAACCTGTGTTAAAGAATATATTTTTTCACTGATCCACTAAACCTCTTATTTTGTAGAAATACTGGCACCTTTTACATTGATAGCCTGACCGTACAAAACGAGAGACAAACTCTTACAGTACTAGTAAGGATCTTTCTTAACACAAATTAGAAGTAGTTCCTGAAAATTCAGAAACAACAGCATGTACTACTGCAAATTGGAAAATAACAGTTACTTGCAAAATGCCAGGCTGCAGAGAGGGATGTGGTTTGGAGGGCAAATTGGCTGCAGCTTCCAGTGGAAAACCATTTAAACCCAACATAACGCCAGGCAGCCAAATCTGATCCATATGTGTGTGACCTGCAGTGCCCTGGGAAACCTGCAAACGGCGGCCGGTGCTCAGGCAGCTCCAGCGGCGCTTACGGTGAGATGTTGAGGCAGGACCTAGAAAGAAACCCACGTTTAGGAGAAATGTCTGCACCGTAGTGTGCTTCCTGATTAAAATCAGACTCCAGTGAAAAATGCTCAGCCCTTTCATCCCCCCTTTTTTTTTTCACACCGCTCACCTCCGGTATGGAGCCCCCCACAGCCTGCGCAGCTGGCACCCACCATGCCCTTCCACTGGCTCTCTGCTCCAGCTGTGGGCAGGCTGGTCCCCAAGGTTGCCCAGGTGTTTTCTGCCCATCCCTGGTCCAGCAGCCACCTACAGACCCACTGTTGAGAGGGGGCTTGTGAGGGGAGCTCCGGACAAAGACGGGGGCTGTTTCTGGTTGGGAGAAATGAGCAGACAAGGCTTCTTCCAGCACCTGCCAATCAATCAAATTGAGCACACAGACCAATGGCCAGCCCTGGAAACCCTCAACCGTCATTTACACTAACACAGTTATCTTTCCCCAATGTTGTTTGAGAGAAGCAGGTCCCAGATGTTACCTGCTTAATAATTATCCCATTTCCCAAGGACAAAGCTCCCCGTGGCTCCTGCACCGAGGGCTGAGCGGACACCTATGGTGGCTTCTCGGAGCCGTGCTTTGCCACTGTCAGCTGACGGAGCACATTGAAATTGTTGCATCTCGTGTCCCCACCTCCAGGAAGGACAATTGTATTAAGGGTTGATTTTTTTTTTCTCCCAGTTTTTTATTAGGTGAAATAGAATAGGAGGCCCACAGTGCTCTAAAATAAGTATAAACATAATTTTGCTGCCCTTCCTTTTTGTTGTGTTGATGCCACCTGTCATAAAGCAGAGAAAAGTGATTTGGCCTGAATTTGCATCCCACAATACATGGAGATTTCAGATGTTTGGGACAGAGCCTGCTGTATCTGCTCTGTGCGTATATATCTGGGCTGAGGATCGCTCATCAGGGTAATTAGCTGCAGTGATACAAGGATGCACGTAACAACACGGGGACAATAGTAATGTTTCCTCTTAACTTTCAGTTTATTGTGTCCAATGTAACACAGGGACTGATGACCTCTAGAGCCTAATTTTCATCTCACACAGTAGACATAGATATTAAACACGCTGTAATTGACCTCTCCTGATTTATAACAGAGCAAGTGGATTCATATTCATTCTGAATTGGACAAGCTTATCCATGACTTCCAGATGTTGACAATGCAATTGGTCCCTATGTGGAAAGAAAGAAAGGTGTTTCTTCAAGCCCATATTCGATTTCCGTGCTCCAGTCCTTCTTTGTTTTAACTTTGCCCACGTGCTGGTATGTCATGGTGATAATTGGACATTTTGTTTTTTGAGTCATGTGTAGAATCTGCACCTAACTCATTGACATAGGGATGAATAAGATGCTGGAAAAAGAGGGTGGATACCTCCATTACAAGTGTTGTAAATAATTGGTCTTAAATAAAAATATGTGGAGAAAACAGAAAATCTGCTATTAAATACACCTTTGCTGTCTGCAGTAGAACACAAGACAGATTTACAACATTAATTATTTCCACCAGCTTTGAGCCTGAAATATGAATATGTCAGGTATTTAAATACCAATTTACTTTAAAAAATCTCTGCTTTATTAAAATATCATTATGCATATTGGAAAGTTAAAAGTCAAAGCTATATAGCTGCTGAGGTAAAATTCACATTTATTGTCCACTGAATGTGATGAAAATTGAATTTGTTAGGAAGCTGATTGATATCTAGAAGTGTTTTGTTTTCAGTGACTGGCACTGCCGAGTTACAACCATCTATCATCTAACAGGTAATTAGTCAGATTTCTCATCATGAGCCTTCAATCCTGCTGTTTTATTATTGAAATACCACAAACCAGTAGGCATCTGAATGCAGATAATGTTCTCTGTCATGGTCTTAAGGACAAAGACAACATTTTGCAACTCAGCTGTAGTAAGTTTGAATAAAAGTCACTGAAATGTGAGGCACGATGTTAATAGATATGGGAAAAAGAGATTCTGGAAAATATCATCAGTGTTGACATTTTTTCTGCAAAACAACATTTAATACAAAAATCTTTAGTCTTGCAATCTACATGTAGAGAAATACCTCCCTGTACAGAAAAAGGCTGGCTGAAGCAGAAGATTTTTTGGACCCTAGGAGAGTATGGTGGAAATCAGAGTCTACCTCTCAGAAGCGCCGTGTCCCTGCCCCTCTCCCTCCTTGCCCGCGGCAGACACCAGCTCCTCCTTTGCAGCAGCCCCAGGTTCTTCCTGGTGGTTCCCACAGAAGCCAGTTCTGCTCCTGCGTACATCCGTGGTAGCTCTCGTTTATCTCCAAAGCAAGACACTGCTCACTGGGGTTGGCCCCATTTGAAAGTGGACAGGAGTGGGCTACAGGACTCAGGCCACAGCTGGCGCCAGGAGTCTACATTTAAAAAAAAATAGTTTTGTTGGGAGGTTGTTGTAAACTCTTCACATATGGTTGAGTGCACGTTTGAACCATTAGCATGCTTTAATAAAAAAGGATAAAATAAAATACTTGATAACACAGTTGTTACCTACATGACTGTGATAAAACTGCATTTTTTTATACACCCCTCCTCTTCTCCCCTCATCTCTTTGAAGTGTTCACTGTAGATGTTATAACAGCAATTGAATAACTATTACTAGGTAAGGATATAAAAAAGTAAAAATAAACCATTACTAGAGCTTCAGGAAAATAAGCAAGATGAACCGATTACACTACTAAATGTGTTACACTCTGGATTCTGACTTTGTAGTCAATGTCTACAAGGAAATTGAAAATGTGTTGCTGTTCACCTTTAAAATATTGCTTTTGTAACAGAATGCAACTGCATGAACTAATATTAGTAAAAGCCTATTTAATGTTTGGTTTTGGGACTAATTAATCTAATCCAGCTGCACAACTGACTCACAGCACTGGGATGCCAGCAACATTGGTGGCTTCAGGAAGTCAAATCTAAATTTTTTTTTAAGCTTAATTCTAACGTAAAAAAACCATGGGTTTTTTGGTGGAAGTTTGGGTTCATAATATCCCAGCCTTCCTTAATGTCAAAACATATCAGCCTTTAGTTCTTGATGAGTAGTGAATGTTGTTCTTTTCGAGAGAACTTCCACTGTTAGATATGCGAATTTTTATATACTTCTGTAATCCTGAGTTAGAAATGATAATTCACCATAACTGATAAAGTGTTCTTAGTTTATGCAGCACACCAGAAAACAATTGCTAAGCAAGTTAGCTAACCATACTAAAAACTGTTTTGATCCAAAATGTCAAAACATTTCTAGAACAAATAAACTGTCCGTTGGGTATCATATGTTTAATGATTCAAAGAATTTGACAGTAGTAGGATTTAAATCACAGTGTACATTATCGGATAACATATATGTGAATATTGTATTACAGTATTTAATTTGCAGTTGTTCCTTAAGATCATCTTGTGTTGCAGAGCCAAGTAATTTTGAATTATGAGTTTGTTGCATATGCTTGAGCTGACATTGTCACATGTGAGCAAGAAGCTGAGACATGATTAACAGTGAAAGAGAGGAGCGTATATTAAAGAGACAGCTGAAATGTGAAGGAAAGTAGCTCTTGTTCCACAGATAAAGTTTGGTGTGGAGGAGGATCAAAACTTGGGAGTTGTGAATAACCCCAAACTTTTTGGGAAAGTGGAATGGAATTTACACTTTGTGGCTGAGACCCATCTTTCAAGTAAATGCTCCCTGCAGGGAGGATCAAATAACCCCTTGATGGAAAATGCAAATATAAACCCAGCCATGAGCCACAGTTTTTCTTTACTCTCCTTCAGCGCAAGAGGTCTGTTTTACCTGAAATTTGTATAGCTTGTGTGCTTGGGAAAACTTACCTTGTCAAGCTGTTTGTAAACAAATCCCTTGTTTCTCGTGCAGTTATTCTACAGTTCAGCCCTTACAATCCATTCAGCCACAAGGATGCAGTGGAAAGAATGTGTAGAAGATCAGGAGTCATACATGAAATCAGGGTAATTGACAAAAAAACCAAACTGGCAGAACAGAAGGCGTCTGTCAAAGCAGGGTGTAACATATTAGCAGTAATAAATAACCCAGAAATCTCACTTTGTGGAAACAAACCAATGTAAACACTGAAGACAGCCAACACTAAACACTAACTAGATATAATTGCACTTGCAAAATGATTTAGTGGATTGGCGAACCATTCTCTGGCACTGCCCTCCTGGACAGTGCAGAAGCAGGCAGCTCAGCACCAGGCCCCAGGTTTTGCAAAATGCCAGTGAGGAACCAGAGCCCAGACCAGGGAAACAAGAAGAAAGAAGACCTCTTCTCAGGCAGGGTAGACCTTGGAGGTTCACATCTGATGCCCAAGGTGGCTTTCCCACAGCTTTACCCAGGGTTCCCTTTCTTACACAGAGCCCGCATACCTCATGGTCCATCCAAGTCCTGTGTTTGGAGAGAGTGGCTGCCCCAGGAACATAGCTGGGGCACGGGCAGGGGGTACTGGGCCGTGGGGCAATAGCAAACATCGTGATTTCTTTAGGATATTACAGATTAACAGAGCTTTTGCAGGGACATTAGTTCACAGGCTATGTCAGGGTTGCTGAATATTTGTCTGAAAATACAAGCCACAGTCACTGTCAATGCAGTGCATGGTACAGCGTGGGCCATGGAGCAATGAAGAAATGGGGCTACCCTGGCTTTCTGCCCTCTCCTCCCAGCCTGCTGCCAGCCCCGCAGTGGCTTCACTACAAACCTCCATACAGCCATAATCTGACAGAACAGGCCTGTAACAGCCAATACCCTTAAATCCCCTTAATTTGAGGGTTTTGTGGCTTGGCTCTCACTGTGTGGGTGAATAACATACTCACTCCCTTATCTAGACACAAGTGTGGAATAAATGGCAGTGACATGTTACAGAGGCCTGGTGGAACAAAAGTGACAGCGATGGAGGGTCACAGGACAGGATTCTTCTCATCTCTGAGTTTTACGTTAATTTTGATAGAGGCAGGATCGATTTTGAAATGAAATTTCAAAGCACCGAGTCTTTAGAATGAATGCTTGGAACAGATTATTTTCTTTTTGACGTTAGTAGATTAATTAAGCCGCTGACATCTAAAGTGAAGGGTAAAGTCAAGCCTACCATCAGTAGTAAGCATGAGCTGGCAAGAAGCTAGTGTGTACTTTTCTCCCACCTTTCAATTTCGGCTTCCTGTTTAGAGTGACAACGCACAGGCTGTTGTTCCAGCAGATCCGGCAGCCAGCTGCTGGTGTCAGAGCAGGGCTCGTCTCCTGGTGCTTGGCCAGGTAAGAGCCCCATGTGTTCATCCTGCGCCCATCGGAGGTGCCCAGGGGTGGCCCGCCAGCCAACGTCACCAGCTGACACAGCACTCGCTGCTCTTGCATGGAGAAAAAAGTTTGCCCATTGTGAGGGGATGTGAGGGGCCGACTTTCTCTTCTGTGGGTGTGAGGAGCACCCCCACTGCCACCCACACGCATCCTCCCACCTCAAGGTACCTGAACCAAATCCTGTAACAAGGGCAAGGCTGCAAGGTGCTAAATACCTGGGGCTTAACTTGTACCCTCAGGGATAATGATAACTGACGCGCTCGCAGAAGGAAATTCTTTAAAGTTCAGTGGTTGTAAAATGGATAATATATTAATGTTTCAGTATGTTTATTAAATACTTAACAATGTAATTTTTTAGAAGACTATCCTAGCATTGCTATCTTTTTGCATGCGCTTAGTTACCATTTTAAACAACTACAAAACAGTGACATGTGGTACTGAAGATTTTCTAAGCATCCCAAAGCAATATATGTGCGTGATATATGACATCCTTCCATAAATCCTAAATTTACACAGTATGCTAATGCTTGATTCCATAATTTCTTTTAAAAATGATTATACCCTGCTGCTAAGAGCAAAGGCATACTAAAATCAGTTTTCTATGCTTTTCCAACAATGAAATGCAAGCCAGCACACCACATAACCAATACTTACCATATGTTAGAAGATAATCCAGTAGGCTTCAGACACTGACATGATTTGCTTAAATAAAAATCCCCTTTTTTAAGGCAGTAACAACAGCATACCATTTTTATTATTCCTTTAGTGACCTACTATAGAAATTCTAATATTAAATAGAAATATTTTTATTGAAAATAGTCTAGTCTATTTTCATTGCCTTTAATGTGTGATGGTTCTGCCTTAGTTGCTAGGCTAGAGGAAAAAGAGCCGCAATTAAATCTTTGGGTTGTTAGAAGAAATTCTCAAAAACAGAAAATATTCACCAGATCAAAAGAAGCCTAAAGAGCAGCTTCAAGATTTCTCTGGTATATTTGAGATGAGACGAAACAGTTCAATTTGGTATTAAAATAATTAAATGTAGTCTAGAAAAACAGCTATAACATATTTTTGTAGCACACTGATGACTCTTAAGTACAGTTCATTGCTTTCCCATTCTGTACCAAATAAGACAATATTAAGCACATGCTTAAGTGTTTGCAAATTTGGGGTCTAAGGAAAGAAAATGTGAAATACAATTTTTTACAGTGAAAGGAATAAATGCATCTGACAGGTTAAGATTAACGGTCTATGCACTAATGTGGCATCTTTCATTGCTACAGAATGATAAGAAAATAGAAAAATTGCATGTAGAAAGTAGAAGGTAGCAAATACATGAATTCTCTTCTTTTCAGATTCACCAGGGAAAACATACTTAATCTCAAGTACCGCTTATAGGTGGAAAACAAAAATCTTTAAAGCTGATGTACTTTCAATTTTTCCCAAATCATTAGGACATCAAGGTTGAACTCTTGGCCCCACTGAAGTCAGTGATAGATGAATAAGTGGAAAATACAGTTCTAAAAGAAGTTTATAGCTATTATCACTGGACCATTTCTCTCACATCATACTTTTAAATACTGTTATAATTTCAAGTCATGTCATTACATGATCCTTAGTAAAACATATTTGCACCTGCAAGGCAGTGCTTTATATTTTCTTTTAATGCAAAAATTATGTAATAAATCTTAGCATGCTGGATTTATTAACAGCCCAGTTTCTTTAGCTAGATGTGTCTGAATTTCTGGTGCCCTGTCTTTCTGGCTACACCAGCTGGACTAGTGGCTAGTTTTATTGAGTAATGGACTGAGCAAAACCAGTAGTCATGGGAATATGAGGAGTATTCCCAGAGGGAGCATTTGGCAGTATGTAGAAATATTTGTAATAGGAAGATTTGGCACATTTCCAGCATCTGCAAAAAATGTAGACTCCTCCTTTACTCCCAAAATATGCAAAGGTTTTACAGCCGAGAACAGAGAAATGTGGGAACTCCACAACTTGACACATTGATCCGCTCCTAAATTGCCCACAACTGCCTACGTGCTTTGGAACACCCTCTGCAAACCCCAACATTTGGATTAAGTGTTTGTTAGCTCTTTTTCTAATTAATAGCAGAGTGAATTATTTTGCTCATTATGTAGTTAGCTGTTTATTGGGCCAGATCCTCAGCTGGTGTTAATCAGCATGACTATTGATCTTGACGGAAATACCCAAATCATATCAGTCATAGTTTTGTATATTTGACTTCATGTTGTTTTATAATATTATACTGGAAATTACAAACGGAAATCTATATTTAAATATTTATAGCTATATATTTAAATTCATAATTTTGATGACTACAATAAATTATGCACAGAAATTAATTTTGGACTGGATTTTGTAGGAACAAAATATGATTCATTCTTTCAGCTGCTGGGGTCATTTTGTGCAAATGTATTTAAAATTACTGAGAGGGTTCTATTGTGGCATAATCCCATTGAAATTAATCGCTGCATTATCCAACACTAACTAGCCAACTCATTTTTTTTTTCGACATTTGGAAAATATCACAGGTTATCTCAACCTTCTGTTCAGTCAAAGCTCACATGTTCATTTTGTCATAACCTAATTTATTAAAGATATAGCAAGCATATCCTTTTCTGTAGTATTGAAAATGAAATAACTTTAATTATTTATAACCTCAGGTTATAAAGGTACACCCTGGCAAAAGGGTCGACAGAGGACACAGAAAATGATACAAATGTCCAATAGCAGGAGTACTACATTTGAGAAAACATAACAGTACAATAATTTCATCAAAACTTATGACATGAAGACTTGGATGCCACTTTCAGAACATTCAAACATGTAATCCATGTTGCAGTCAATCCCAAATCCTGCCTGGGTAGAAATGCGAGCTGTGAGCACATTTGAAATGAATGAATGAAGCCACACATGGTGGTGTGCTAGAACTCAGGGAGGGTTTTTAAGTGCACTTAGATTCCTAACTCCCTTACTAAATCAAAACACCTAAAAACCTTTACAAATTGTACTATTTACTGAAGGGCTCATGCAATTGCAGTGTAAACCTCCACTTAGTTATGCAAAGGCATACATACTTGTTAAGCTTTGAAAGTGTTAGGAAATTCTGACTTGAATAGTAATTTCCAATAATTGTCGCATTGCTTTTTCCTGTTGTTCATTCTCTGAGTGTAGGAAGATCCTTGGGGTGGTTGAGGCCATCCATGAACCTGAGGAGAGAGTATAGCCTTCTTGTGCACTGGGAAAAATAGGGCTGTAGCGTGTCTCCCTGGGGGCATTTGAGGTAGCATAATTATATGCCAATGTGATAGTGTCGCTTTCCAAAAAGGTGATTGATTTACAGCTTAATAAACCATAGTAAAATGAAAGTGTGTCACTCATAGTTACCTGTATCATGCTATCACAGATGAGACTGATTAGTCACATAGACTGAGAGGCATATGACTAGCAAACTCATGTCCCTGCATTTTAGTCACACGAGGATTTACTCTCCCAGCTGCTTTTAATGAGAGCTGCATGGCTAAATCCTAGTCTGCTCTTGAAGATCTTTGTTTGGAATGAAAAATTATGCTAGCAAAGAGAGCATTGGCTCAGAAAGTTGTAAGTTAGAGGTGATCGGATAAATATTGTGTGTTTCCCAACCCATAAGCAAGATGTAGTCCTCTAATATGGAAGCTATAAAGCTGGTTTTAAAATATGATGTAAACCAATAGTCAAGAATGTATAATTACACCAATAAAATAAATTCAATTCTAGGAGGTTTGAATAATCTTCCAATATGGTGTAAATCAAATGTTTCTTATGCCACTTTCCCCTTATTTTCCTGTTTGTACCATGATACTTACATTTGTTTTACAAACAGATTGTCACTGATTTACCTGGCAGCAGCTAGAAAACACGTTGCATAAATACAGATTCCTCCTGGTATTTGCAGGCTGTGATCCTGCAGTTCATTGCATGGTCACTTGCTGAAAAAGCAGCTCCTGGAGAATTTCAGTGGGCCTCTCTATGCACAAAACCTGCAACTTCTGAGGCTTAGTATATACCTGGGAATAGACTGTGATTTGTACAGGGGCAATACCCAACTTATGTATATGGTACTATAATGTCGATATGGAAACACTGTGCAATTACTTATGTGACATGAGGCTTTTTTTTCCTGCTTCTTGATTCCTGACTATACTATAGAAAATTTGAAACCCACTCACTTGTTAGATCTTTTGTCATCAATCCAAATGCAATGTTGAGTTATGCTCATTTTAATCTCTGGGATGAAAGGTATATCCACAGTGACTCCTGAAGAGCAACTGAAGTATCTACTAGCAGAAGAAACTCATCTCTGCAAAAGGCAGAAATTTCTTGAGAGTCAGCTCAAGGCTTTGTCTACCTGTACAATACTTATTGGAGTAGCTTTATCAGCAGACCTTCCCCAGGTAGATTCACTGTATACCAGCAAAAATGTCCCTTTGTCAGCATAGTTCCTGCTAGTTCCTCGAGTGGAAAACTATGCTTACAAAAGGACTTTTTTTGACAGTAGGAATATTTGCCCTTATAATACCACCAAATTCCAACTCCTGTCTGACAGAGATAGAGCACCTAAAAAGTCAACTTTCCTGGGAGCTTCTACTGGAAGTAAGAAGTGTCTCAAAACTTATCTCCCCATCCAAGAACAAGATGCATCTCTTACATAGTCTTTGTTGCCATAAACACCTAACACTGCCTATTTGCCATTTTAAAACCAGAGGAAAGCAAAAGCCCTCAACCCCAAACCTTGCACTTCAGACAGCTCTTTCCTGTGGAAGAGAAGGGACATGAAGCACACTAGACAGCGGCAATGAACCGTCCTCCAGTTTGCACCACTCAAAGTTACTTGAATGGTGTAAGAAGAGCAAGATTTATACAGAGGACCTAAGATAATGCCACTAATATCCAAAACACTAACTTTTCTCTTTGAGGTATGTATGGTCAAACTGATACAGATGTGTTCACATTTTAAGCACACAGTCATTTAATTTCTCCAACTCACATTTTGTTAACTCACGAATGAAAAAGTGTCCGACCCTTCCAGGCTAGGGCTGATATGCAACAACCCTGGAACAACCTAGTTTAACTGGTCCTCGTTCAATAACAAACTTTCTTACAGAAGTAAACAGTTTGCTTTTTTTTTGCCGCCACAAAACCTTGTCCTCTCACGTTTCTTAGCTTGTCTGTTGTTATGTTAAAGATCCATCTTCACTGTAAGTTCTGACACAGCTTTCTCATTAAGCACCACAGAGGACTGTGAAGCCACAGAAAGGTTCGTTGCTGTATTTCATCCTACTGTCACATAAGAAACTGAACTGCTAAGTATGGTAGCCACACTTCAGTTGGCATGCTTTGAACATGTGATTGCCATCACTTCACATAAAGCCAGGCGATCAGCAGGAGTTCTGATCATTACTAGATAGTTTATTTTCACACAATTTTTCATATAGTACTTTATTTTGGAATTCATATTGCTGAATGGGTTAGTAAAGATTAAATTAGACAATGTAATGATAATCAAGGCATTGTGCTGACTGTAGAAGAAGTAATTCGATTCTCTGAGAATTTGGCGAGGGGGAGGGAACGAGAACTAAAAGTTTAAAGTAACTCTGAGATTTGAAGAGGAAGGGATGGAATTAAACAGTGAAAACAGAAGACTGCAAAAGGTATCTGAGAAGGGATTCATTGAAAGAATGAAATAAAGGTTTGAAAATTAGAATTGAAAATAGCTAGTTTATTTTTTTATTCAAAAAGCAAAGGTTACATCAGACAATTTTAATTATATATTAAAACAGAAACAGCCTAGTCTGCTTAAAAGTTTAGGTGGAGGGTAAAAATGAAAGTGGTAAAAAGCGAGAAACTCCCAAATAGAACTAATAAAACAGAAGGGAAAAAGCCTTAGAGGAGGAATTAATACACCCCTGTTTTAGCATTAGTGCTTTCGAGGAAGCTCTAGCTGCCTGTCAGAGCCTCTCTGGAATCAATGGGTTACTGTATGGGTGTGGATATCAACCAGTTCTGTGCAGTTTGCAGGCTCTCGGCTAAGATGTGAAGCTATCATCACCTTAACCACTGTGCTTGTATGTTATCTCACATTTCCCCATCTGGATTCTGGTTTTTTTTTGTCTCTTAAACTAGCAGCCTCCTTGGAACAGGGACTGTCTTTTCTGAATATTCAGCACTTAGCAGAAAGAAACCTTCATCCTGACCACAACTTAGAAGAGTAATAATTATTTCTAATGATATCAGGTGTAAAGATTTTCAAAGCAAAGCAGAATTCAACTGCAAATAATGCTGGCCTAATAAAATTGGGAGTTATTTTGATCATTATTCTTTGACATTTACAGGTTCTGCAAATATCTGTGAAGACTTAAGTGAAATCCAAATGTTTCAGAAATGGTATTGGTGGTGTTTGAAAATAAACATGAAATTTTTTATATAATTACTCACTAGGTATAGATCAACTGATCTCCACCTCTCCAAAAATATTTTAGCCAGTCAGCTGTTGGGCAGAGATGATGTGTGAATTAGATCTCACAGGAAGCTGGCAATGAATATGAGCAGTGTAAACCCTCTGTGTGCAGTCTGTGTCCTGTGTGCAAAACTCCTCGCACTGGTGCTTATGGTGCTAAGAGTAAGTATGTTTCAAAAAGTCAGAACGAGCTTGCAGTCATGTCACTGTTCCCAAGACTGGAAATAGGGATTAGTTTCATGATCCTGAAGGTCTGGGGTGACCAAGATAAGATCCATGAAAAGAATTTGGAAACAGGCATTTTTTGAGCCCTCTCATAAGTGCTAGTCACTTTTGAAAACATTGGTGTAAGTTTACCATGAGTATTGACAGAATCTGACATACATCTGCATCATTATATGAATTTAGATACCTCTGTAGAAACCTTTTTTTTTTCTTATTGTGCAAACAACAGTAATATTTACATCACTTTTTCATCCCTGGACAATGGCATTATTCTTTGACACTAAACATTACCTATCAATGTGCGTCACAGAACTAAGGTCCTTTTGGAAATGAATGCAGATATTCTGTTAAGAGCCATAATGGGCAAAAGAGAATATCCTTATTCTCTTATCCTTATAATATGTGACTTTTAAATATGGAGCAGTGTGCTTACACGAGTCCTGAAGTGCATATTAATTTCACATTTAGAACTACATCTTTTTCACTTTGAAGTCAACAAGAAAAGGTCGACTGAATTAACAGGAAAAAAGGTGAATGTTATCTCAACACTATCTGTGCTGCTTTTATGGTTTTATTGAATTTTTAAATTTAAGTCCTGTTATAAGATACAGCAGTACCTAAGAAAAAGGCCATGGAAAGTCCATACTGAATGGTTACAGCACTGTTTGGAGGCAAGCAGAGTAAACCGACAGTGAGCTGTGCCTAAGAGGTACAATTGTGACTTTCTCTGCCCAGCAGCCTTGCTGCTTTGCCATACAGCTGTACTAACACTGCCATCTCCCTTCAGATCTCTACATCTGGAGAAAGGCACAAGACAGATCTGCTTTGATTTAATACATAAATGTCAGTTTTTAAGGTGCTTCACATAGGCACAGTACTTAGTGACTCAACAATGTATAAATTATGAGATCATGATATTTCTGTCATTCAAGACATGGTACACAGGTAATCCTAGAAAGCTGAAGACTGACAAAAAACATATGGATAACTCTTAAAACTGTTAGTTATTAACAAGAGAAACATAGTAAGCCACTGGGGAGACCTGACTGAATTTACATTTTTGCAGAATTGTTGAAGACATGTATCTGGACGCACTGGAGCAAAATGTTATATGTACAGCTAGCACATTCACACATGTTGACTAAAATTTTTAAATGTCTAGGATTAAAATGTAGTCCTAAACTGATATTAAGTTTCCTAATTATGCATGCCTATGTACCCAATACTCATAATTCTCTGCTGAAGTCAGAGCTTCCAGTTGGGCACTGCCTGGGAGTGAACAAGCAGTTTTATTTAGAAGTCTAAATTTGGATGTAATAGTCTTAATGCTGTAGGCATCTATGATAGTGTTTGTTTTATTTGCATGTTTCTCTGTTTTAAAAGTTAAGTATTCTCATTTATATTGAAAAAAAAATCTGGATTTTGCATTTAAAAACTTGTCTTATTTAGAGAGTTCATTATAAGAAATAGGCCTAGAAAAGGCGACCTCAAAGATGTGTCCAATCTGGGGTCTTCTCACAGGGAGCTGTATTTTTTTTCTGGCTATAGTCATATGTGAAATAATACAAGAGACTATCTATAGGACACCCTGTACTTTGACTACTTGAAGTGTCTGATTTGTCTAGCTGTATATTAACAGAGGCAAAATCTTAAGGAGTCTACCTACAGCTTTACACATTGACTTTGCAAGGGATTTTCATGATTAAAGCATAGGAGCTGTGGGCCGCACAGATCAAATTGTATCATGTCACATATGAGAATCCAAAGTATCTCTCTTTATGTTTTGCTGGAGTTGGTTCAAATTCACTGTGATCCACATATAAAGAGCAGAACTTGATAATAGCTGAGCTGTGACAGGAAAAACAATCAGTTCTGTGAGTGTTAATAGGCATGAAGCAATGGGGCAGGCCAATGCATCCATGTCACAAACTCCGCATGAGCAGACTGGCCCTGAGTGCAAGTCCCCAGTCATTGGCTGCCTGCTCAGCCACCAAACCACTGTGATAATTTCTGAGCGATCTTTGCATGTGGCAGGGTGCTGGTGAATGAAGCTTTTTCTATTTTGAAGTGCTGTAAATTATTGAGACCAGGTTTGTAGAAAGAAGTATTATTGCTTTATTAAACTGAATGAGAGCATCAGGAAAAACATGAGGGTTTCAGTTCTTCTGTAGGAACTGTAGAAGCCTTGTGTGCCAGAGGCTGGTCTGCCTTAGTCAACTGCTGCGTTGGATTGACAAAAAGAGAATTTCTGTCCTTATTCTTCCTTGTTCATATCCTTTAGCTGTCATGTGAACCCACAGTGCTGCTGTAGGCGTAGAGCAGAAAAGGTGGGTCACACTCATAAGGATGGCAAGGAGTGTGACACAAATGACTTCTGTGGATATTTGTGTTTCTGGAGTCAAGGCTACCAGTCTCTGCCCAGGACAAGCTCTGGGGTTTACATTGGTGCACTGTGACTTGAAAGGGTGTGAAGCAGGCATGATGGTGACTCCAAATGATGCTGCTTAGTAGCAGACCTGACCCGCACGGCGCAGAGAGGAGCACAAGGTAAGCCCTGTCCCTCCAGCAGCCCATTACCCTCCCGTATCTGAGGTGTTGCAGCCAGGGTGAGTATCTTTTAGGATCCAGAGGACACTAATGTGAGTATTTTTTTATCTGCGAGAGCTGATGGGTTGTTTCTGAAATATCAGAATTCACAATGAGAAAATTAAATTCCCCATTTCTTCCAAAACCAGATAGAGCCCATATACCTTTTTACATTAGAGAATGATGAAATTTCATTAAATGGATTTCTTCATTTAATTGTCTAACTCTCCATATTAAGAGACATCTTTTTGCCTATTATGCAAACATTCAGGTAGATTTATATTAGGTGCATTATAAAAAGTCGAGATAGGTAGTAAAGTTTATATTGATGTGCATAAGATAGAAGACAACAACACATGGAGAAAAAAGATATATGACTGGCTGGAAGCATTGTAAGCTAACACTTTGCTAACTTGCCACATGTGTACATCACATAAGCAGCTGAAAATATTTAATAGTGAGGGCTTGGATATTTACAGTGCATTTGGTTTAGGGGCAAGTGTATGCAGCTGTTGCAGATTTAAGTATTATTTTCTTTCCTGTTGGTGACACTGAAGTAAGAGAGTACCTATACCTGAAAGGTTATTTATTAAAGACAGGATATAATGAGGCATGACATGGAAGGTAAAAGGAGAATGAGGAAAACCACTGCAATTCTCTGAAAGCGCAGACATGGATTTTAGCTACAGATAAGTCTCTCTCTCTCTCTCCCCCGGACATTCTTTATTTAAGGACTAGCGTGAGTGGTTTCTAAACATGGGCTACCAAGTACAAAATTGAATTTACACTAATTATTATGAGGACATAGAAATTATATTTTGTGTACCAAAATTTTCAAGTGTGTTATATATGTTTTTTTTTTTCTTTTAATAAGGATGGCTAAAGAATAAATATTGCTACTTCTAATGCTTTCAGTGTCCTCAGAGTTTGCTTACTACAGTCTTTTCATTTTCCATACAATCAGAATCTAATTTATTTATATAAAAGCATCCTCCATAAAAAGTAGTGCAAAATGCTTTGCAGAGAGAGATAAAGAAAGGAAGGAATGTTTTATGCAGATTGTCACAGTGACTCTCAAGGAGACAGAAATGAAAAACAATCTCTGAGGATAGAGTACCATGAACATAAGAAAATCAGAAATAAAGAAGAAATAACAGCAGAATTATTTTTGAAACCTAGATTGAGTTTAGGGGCTGGAGAAGAAGGGAAAAGGGAAGGCAAAAGAATGGAAAGGAAATGAGTTGTGTAACAACAAAAAAAGGGAAAGGGAATTGGAAAGTTTTCAGTTGAGTTTTAAGAATGAAAACATTTCCGGGAGAGGGAGATAAGGCAGCAGTACAAACAAGGCAAAGAGCATCCATGCGGTGTAGGAAATCACAAAGGAAAGAAGAGTGGCTTAGTTTATAGTCAATCAACCAAGGATTTGGAAAACCTGGGTACAGCTGTCTGGATGGTTTTTGTCCCTCTGGACTTTCTTACCTGTAAAACGGAAACCAGAAAGTTAGGTGATGAGGCATGAGGGTCTGGATGCAAGAAACTTCTGAGAGAAAAGGCTCGGAGGGACTGTGGAGCAGTTGAGTAGAGATGAATAAAACTGGGATATGGCCACAAACCTGATGATCTTCCCTGATAAGATACAAATACTCAAGACTTCTTTGAAGTTGATTGGTAAATTATTTTGTAGCAAAACACAAGTCTTAAGAAGTGTCTGTGACCAAACCAACAGAGGACAGAGGGGAAGACAACCAGAGCTGGAATATTTATAGTAGATACAGTAATAGTAAGAAGCCCTTGAGGGAGAACAGGGAGCAATGGATTTTAATGAACTTGAAAACTTCTTCGAGACAGAAACAAGGGAGCTGGATAGATAACTTTTGTTGTAACTGGAGGAAAAACATACCAGAAACACTGAGCCAAATATAGTCTTGTGTTAGGCCAGCTTTTACCATCTTTCTCCACAACACATATTCCACAGAGAAGGAAAATCCTCCCGTAGAGAAGCTTTGTGAGGGAGGTGCCCCACAGCTTGATCAGTGTTGGCTGAACCCAGAAGGGTGAAACTGGGGAGGGATGTACCTGAGACAGGTAGAAGTTTTATTCCTGTCAGGAGGAGCAAATAATGAGGAACAAGTGGAGACCAATGATTGACTCTTCTGCAATTCTCCCTTGAGATTGCTTTCTCCCTTTCTCCTGCTGGAGTGTTCAGAGAAGGGCAGTCCTGCCCCACCTGCCAGTGCTTGCACAGCACCCTGCCAGTTGCCTTGGGTATACTGGTGTGATACATCAGGTCTATCTCGGTTATATCTTTGTGATATACTAAATAGTGATGTCATCTGTATCACATATTTAGTAAGTAAGATGAACCAAATTAAATGGCTTTCTGATGCAAGATCTCAAAATGTACCATGGGCAGTACTGAAACTTTCAAGAGCAGCTAGAGCAGAAGAACTAAAGGAGGGTGATGGTTGTATGACCAAAGAAATAAATATTACCAAGCATTCAGAGAAGAGTATTCTTTCTTAAGGTCACTTCTTAAGCTATACCTGTGCTGTACTCATTCATTCTAACAGATTTTAGCTTGTCACCCAAATGCTACTTAGTAGCATAAAGTCTTCTGTACTCGGATAACACAACTCACAAGCATGCTGAATCTTTTCTGAGGGCTTTCCAAGCTTGCTACTCTACGCTTTGTGACCTTTTAGACCCACCTAATTTGTCTTAAAATGTTTCTTTACTCTTCTCTTCTACGTTACATTTTATTTTACTTAAAAAATCAGGGTGGATCACATTTAATGGAGTGCATTAAATGTGGGGATGAGAGAGAGAGAAATGGGGCAGTTATCTCTGTGCTACCGCTCCGTCCATACTCTTTGAATAAGTCTGCACAATGACACTTGAGTGAAAGCCTAAGTAAATTCTGGTTGATAACTGCATGGAACAAATGTGGAACAAAGGAGCTATGCTCTACTCTTTATATGTTGGGAGAATGAACTTGTGCTGCTTGATCAATTCCTTGACCTTCACCAGTACTCGAGCTCCTCCTTTTACTGAAAGAGCATGCAACGTTGTAGTTCAAGGTTATGTTGTATTTCCTGACCTTTGACACTATTTTTTTTTTTCAGAGATTTAAAGGAGTTAATATAGGAAGCAGTATTTGTTTTGTTTTAGCTTTTACATAGCAGAGTCTATTTATGTTTCATTCAGTGAGCCTCAATTATTTGTTTGTAAAAAATCATTTGGTAACAGGATTAATTCATCCTTCCTGTAACTACACTGGAAGACAATAACGTTACACAAGAGATGAATTTGCCAAATATATAATTCTTGTAGGGACAAAAGGAATTATTTCTAGAGCTGTGTGAAAGGTTTATGATATGTGCCTGATTTAGTATATTGCTACAAATTTGCATGTTAGAGCCCATTTGCCTTCCTCCAAAAGTACTTAATGTGAAACCAGGCTCAGGTGTTGAACCATCAAGCCTAATTTTAAGAAAAAGTGTTTTCATTATGCCTGTGCTGAGAGTGTATAAAGCACTGCTTGCTCTTGGGAAGTGCTGCTTCTTGTTATTTGTAATGCAACACAAAGTTGGGTAAGTCCACCAGCTGCATGCCAAGAGGAGTACTCGGTAGATGCCTGTGACGTGAGGCTGCCTGAGTCTACGGGTTCTCGAGCGCTGAGCAAAGTGGTGGTATTGATGGGGATATGGAGGCCAGGCCTCTGTCCCAATATTATGCTCTTTACCATAGTGTCTGACAAGACAGTCCGTTAATATGTTAACCAACATCAATCACATCTGTAGCATGCTGTTCCTTCTCTCCTCTTTCCCAGCAGAGGGGCATGCATAAGGAAATGTCTTTCTTTTGGAAGAGTTCTTGGTCTTATTTACTCTAGGCACCCGTACATGCTTATAGTATTATGTACAGTGTAGTGGCTCCCTAAAATCAAGCTCTGTCTGTAGCCAACATTTGTGGTGAATGTGGTATGTTTGATGTGTGTACTGAGGAGGTAATGTCATGCACTGGAGAGAGCAATAACCTATGACTCAGGACCCAGGATTCCTAATCCTGGCTGTGCTCTCAACCTGCTGCATGGACCTAGGCAAATCACTTGACCCAGATTCACAAAGATAGATAAGCACCTAAGATCTTCTTTAAATACTGACGTCCAGGACAGATTTATCAGGACTGCTAGATGCAACTCATAAGCAACCACGTGATGAGGTTGCAGTTGGGTGACTGGGTAGCTTTCTCTCCTCCTTTTAAAGCTATATCTGTGCTTCATCTGTGTCCACCTTTTCAGCTCCATCCAAATCCTTAGATAATGCATGTTGCAAAGGCTAGCAATGTTTCTGCTGTGCATATGGAAAAACTCACCTATGGTTGGGGGCCTCGAAGCCCTAAAGCGGGAGTTTAAAATTTGGTGCCCCACTGCCATGAGACCCTGCCGTCCAAGGGTGTGGCTGTATTCAGAGTGTGTAAGACAGAGATTTAGGAAAGGTGGAGGCAGAGAAGTGGGAGTTACCTGGGATATCTGCTGCTTAGGGAATCAGCCTGGGATGGTGAAAATGCAGGCTCAAGTCCCTAATCCAAACCACGTATGCTAGGGATGACTTGGCCACAAATTCCAAGTAAGTGTCCAAACCAGTAAACTACCAGATTCTGTGAAATGCCTTTCTCTTTTTTTTTTTTTTTGGTGTATTGCAGGGTAGGAGGAAAATCAAGCCTAGTAACCTGGCCACAGAAGAGCATTTATGGCCCAGAGTCTAAGCAGGCGTCAAGACAGATAGCAAACAGACACAAACCCCATCCATTAGCCTCCATGCTGCACACTGGGATGTGCAACTCCCCACTCAGCTCCTTCCTTGCTCTCCCCTGCCCTCAGGGACAAGGCTGGGTGCCTAATTTTCAGCAGGGGCCACAAAAAGTGTCAGTAAGAAGGAGAAAGGGAGCAGACAGCTAGATGCTGTAATGTCTATGTGTCTGTGAAGAACTACCTGTGTGTCTTTCTAGCTCCCAGCTTTTTGCTGCCTCATAAAGGAAGGGGACACTCTCCAAGCAGTCTTTGTGGGTGTGGAGATGTCCCCAGACACAGCAGAGCACAGCCTAGGACCTTGCTGCCACAACAGCAGGGAATACTTCTAGCATGATCTGAACCATTTGGATGGGAAGCTCCATGAGAGCTGGGGCAAAAGGATGCTGGGCTCCTTGGAAAATCTCAGTAAGAATTTACAGATGACACACAAAATAACCATTCAAGTCATTCAGCACTAGCTGTGCTCTGTGTAAGTATGCCAGAATAGTTACTGGCCTCAGTTTCTCACGATATTCAAAGCGATGAAGGTATTCAGAACTCCTTAAGGGGCTGGAGAAGCCTGGTACCTTGCAAGATGGGGTCCAGGATAAAAAAAATACATATTTTATGAGTAGGTCTGGAAGGGAAACAGCTGACTGCCTCTTTCAGCACAGGCTTTTATACATGGTCGTAGGGTATCTGGGAATCCATGAATTTACACTGACATCTGCACACTTAGAATCATGATGCTGCAGGCCCAAAGTATATATTTAGACTGCATCTACAAACCTCGCAGAAAAACATTAAATCAGCAACATGAAAAAAACAAACAAAAATGAGACATAAAAACGAGCTGGCTACTCTAAAACACAGATACAGTAATTATTTCAGTCTTTTGCTTAGGGGTGTACCAACTGTTTACAATTTACTGTTTGGCAAGCTGGGTGTTCTCATTTCCCTCATGGTTCAGGAGTCAAAAACATATGCTACCTTTAGTAATGAACTCTTCTAAGATTTGAAACTATCCATATTCATGTCACAAGAAATGTTTACACAAGAGCAAAATGCTCCAACATCAAAATAAATCAGTAACATCTCAGAGTTTATATTTCCATATGCTTCTTTGGCATAATAAAGCAGGAGAAGGACTGCTGTTGTAAAATGGAGTTTAATTAAAAACAAAAGAAAAAAAACTTTATCAGAAATCATGGCCATCCAAAAATCATGCAGACTAATGCATGGTTTCAACATATTCTAAAGATTTATCATCTATCAATAGAAACAAGAAAATGTAATATAATCATATCCTCTACACACCTTGCATATTTTCCATCTTCTGTGCATAAATTATACATTCATTTTCATAATTATGGTAACATTCTAGTTTTCACATAAACTGCTATTACTCCTGGGTACCAGTAAGTTTACATCTACCAAGGCTACATGCTAATTACATTTTCTTTTTATAATGTTATCTATTTATCAAATTTAGTTTCTTAATGGAAATTAATAGACTAGGTCTCTGCAGTAAAAAAAAAAAATCAGATGTAACATAGCGGTTTGAATATTTTTTCAGCTTTTATTTTATTCAAGCTTTAGGGGCTTTGAATGCTTGGTTGGTGATTATAATGTATGAAATGGGTTATAAGACCAATGTCCAGGAGATGGTCAGGAAGGAGTTAACCACCTCCCTTTTGCTAGAGGAAGGGCCACAGCTGCCTGAACTGAGTGCAGGGATTTTCAGGGTAGCCAGCTGTGGGGATTTAATTGATTCACCGCCAGTCTATAAAGGGGGGTACCACAGGGTGACTCTAAATCCTGTTGTGATTCAGGGAGGAGGAGGTAATTTGAGGTGGGTATTGTAGCCATGAAAATACCTAAGTGGGAATGACTGGTTGAGTAAATACTTAATGCTCTTATTTTCTTCTGAACGTCAAGTGGAGAAAGGAAGGATTTTTTACATTTCTTTATGGAAAAAGGGTGCTCTTTCTATTTTTTATTATCCTTAATTTTTCTAATGTTTAATGAAGCCTTGGGATGCTCTTGTCTGGATTTAAAGTCAGGGCAGCAAGAAAGCCTGGACTGAAGGGAGACCAGCAGATGGAAGATGTGCCTCAGCCAAGCACAGCAAGTGAAGATGAGTGGATGGGTGTTGGCAGGAGTAGGGAATAAGACTGTGTGGGATGCCAGAGGAAATCACCTTGTGTATATATATATACACATATATATATTCATATATATATGAGGTGGGACCTTAAGGAGTCTTGGCTTTCAAATCTGCAATGTATCTTTTAGCTTGCTTTTCAGTTGAATGCAGTAGAAGGATTGTTTACTTTCCTGGGACTCTTGAGTGCTTTTAACAACAGGGCTTATCAGTGCCTAGCTCACTCTCAGGGTGGGTTTCCCTTCTCTTTCTCTATCTCTGAATCAGAGTATTATTAGAAATCTGCAACTTTTTCTACAGGGACAGCAACGGTGTTGTAGTACCTTCACCAAGAGCTAGCTTTGACTTCATTGATTTGAGCCTCAGTATGTTTCTTTTCTCCCTCACCTTTAGTCAATTGTTTCCATCTGCCTCAAGGTTTTCCAGGTTTAAGCATGGTAATTTACCTGAGGAAACAGGATTTGTTCAGGGCAAGATGATCTACATAAATGTAAGGTACTAACACCAAGCAGCACCTTGCTTTGAATATCACAGTATGTTTAGTTGTTACATATTCTGCTTCTACTGTACTATAGAAATGGTCTGAATATTTCAGCTATTATTTACATCCACTTGTTCCTCCTCTGGCAGTAACTCTGCTGTAGTTGAAATGTGAATCCAGAGAGAGGATATCACAGGCTTCATTCAGCAATCTCCATCTAAATAACAGGTTGTCTGTGGAAGGATTGCTCATAGTTAAAACAATGCCATTCTTGTCTAGCACCTCATTCTAGCAGTTATACACTCCTCATACAAGTAATAAGGGTCTCTGTGATGCTTTGCACAAGTTGAGGAAAGAGCCATAAGCCTCATCTCTGTGTTCTGCAAGTCATTGAGAGGTTGTTGCAATGTGTTGTATTTGAACAGCTTTCAGTTAGCACCTCCTTTAGCATTACAGGCATGCGCCCTGAACTTATTGGGGTGAAGGCCTGGATGTGTTCAACTTACCACAGCAACACACACACTCCAAGACTTTTCTAAGCATCAGTAGTTTGTCAAGAAGGAATAGAAAAGTTTGCTATTATTGGTATTTTGAAACCTTTCATGAGGGGTTTTTGTAAGAAGTCCTGATTCTCCAGAGACAGTGTGTTGACTCAGGATATTGTCATGGCTGAAAGCTTCTCAGTCAATTTTTTTCGTCTAAGATTTGAAAAACTCACTTATCTTTTGCCCTCATTAAGGTCAGCTATTGCCTATGAAATACCCTATGTATTCAGAATGCTCAGTGAAGTGTTAATCATTGACGCAGGAGATGTTCCAAGTGTTGTGAGTGCTGTATGCCAGCCAAAGTCTCATCATCCCACGAAATCTGTTCCAGATTCTCTGGCTATAATTTATTGCTGGATTATTCGTTATTAATCCCTGACAGGGTGTCCTGCCGATGTATGCAACAAGAAAGGAGATGGTACTTGCTCACTTAACTGGTGAACAGAACATTGAGAAGTGATGTGGCTGTTGATGGCAACCTATGTTTGTTTATTGGCCAAGATTTTCAAAGGTTACTGACAGCACCTTGTCACACTACAGTCTACTGGGTAAGCAGAGTCCCAGAGCCTCCCTCACAGCTCTTCAGCTTCCTCTCAGAGCCAAGGGACTGTTCACCTAGATTCAGTGTATTTGTGAATGATCCCAGGGATAATCCATTATAAAATTGAGAGCGCTAGTCGGCCTTAAACTGTGTAAAACCCAAATTGGATCTACCATACAGGAATGGTTTAGATAAGCAGTCTTGTACATGTGAGATTATCTCTAAACTGACTTAAATTCTGAGTTTGCCTTCTGCTATTAAAATCTTAGTCACTCTTGGATCATAGCACAGCCCAATGAAGCATCACCCTCTTTCCTCTTTCCCTTTGTGATAATGCTCTTTCAAGATATGACATTGCTCAGAAACATGAAGTATGTCCTGAGTATTTTTCCTATAATGTTCAGAAATAAGTTCCTAAGAGCAACAGCAGTAGTTCAGGTGGAGGGCTTGTCTAGCATTATTCTTCTTCCAACAGTGGCCAAAATTGGATGTCAAGGGAAGACTGTACAGTATGTGCAACACAAATGTATAAAATTTGTCCACTCAGTATTCTTCCGGCTTCTAACTATTCTGGCTCAGGGACCTAAGACCACTGTGGCTTGTCTATGTACTAACCCTCTCCAGATCTCTTTTCCAAGTACTTATTAAGCCTACCCTTGAACCCAGTAAAGTTTTGCTTCTGCCACATCTTTTGGCAAGGATTTACATAATTCTGCTACGTATGAATGGAGAACTGCTTATTTGTTTTGAACTGGGTTCAACTAGCTTCCTTTGGCCCCAATTTCCTGTACTGAGAGAGCCAATGAGCAATCAATCCATCTCTCCGTATCTCGTGGTTGCTCGTGGTTTTGTGGACCTCTGTCATTTTTCCCCTAAGCAGTCTCTTTTCCAGGATGAAATATCTTAGCCAATGGAGTCATTCTTTGTATAGAAACTATTAATTCTCATTGCCCTTCTCTGCATGTTTTCCAGTTCTAAGATGTTTTTCCAGATGGAGGGCTTATAAGTAAACACAGTGTAGAAGCAGCATAGGTTTGTACAGAGAAAGAATAGATGTAGATTGTTCTCTGTTCCCTTCCTTATTACTTTGAAAATTTGGGTGACATTTCTAACTGTTACCAAGCACTTGCCTGATATTGTCATGGCACTATCATAACCCCAAGATGTCATATCTGAGTGACAATGACTAGCTTAGGGACGATCACATTTTATACATGGAGAAAGCACTGTTTTTCCCAACATACATTACTTTTCCTTAATCTGCCTATTAGCAATGAAGTACCCTCAATTATTGGTTACTTTTTCCTGAAGTATTATCTTGACATTCATTCTTTCACTTTCATTTTCAGTATATTTTAGAAGTACAGTAACTCTATAATTGTTTTTAGCTATATATCAAACCCAGTTTTCACAGATAGACAAAAATCCTCAAGTATCTTTCTGCAGTACACATTTAATCCTTTTTTTCTTAAGCTTTGTAGAGAATTTTTTAATAGAAATAATTCAGTGGAAAAGAGTAGCTGGTGCTCAAGAGGTGGAACAGATTTTCTGTGTAAAAGTGGTAGCATTTAAGAAAAATCATGAGAAGGTTACGAAGAAGAATTAGGAAGAGCAGTGCAAGAAGAGCACAGCCAGCGGGAGGTTTACTATATGGAAAGGAGGGCTGACACACAGGAAGGACTGGTAGAGTGTGATGCCTTGAAGTAAAGATGAAATACTAGAATACGATACAAAAGGTGAAGGGGAAGCCATTGAAGGAACTTGAAGGAGAATTTGTATGCTAAGAAGTTGGGAAAGATGATGTAATACCTCTTGGTTTCATCAGAAAGGAAGCAGATGCAGGAATTTTTCAGGCATTTTCCAAGTCTTCCAAAGCACAGACAAGAGCATAAAAATGCAGCACACTAAAACAGTGCCTCATTGTGTGGGATCCTTGAACATTACTGTGATGATATTACTCCTGAAGGGTTTGATGCTTAGGTTCAGCTGTGGAAATGTGAAGAGATCTGCAAAATGTCATCTGCTAGAAAAGACAGGTATTTTAGAAAGTCCATCCAATAAGCTGGATACTACTGGAGAGGGCAGAAAACATCTGACTCTTTTTGAGGGAGCTGTAGTAAGGTGTCATCTGTCTTCCTCATGCTGAGGGTAGATCAAAACTGGTCCTTATCTTCATCACTCATTAGAAGAGCCCCATGGAAGATGCTCTCTCTTCCTGTCTTTGCTTCCTCCAGGAGAGACTTCCCTGACTTCAGTAATTTCCTTTGTGATACTTGGCTCAAATCCTGTATATATGTAGATTGCCTTAGCACTCGTTCTTATTTGATGATTCCCATTTATGCTTTTAGTTAGAAAAGTTAAAGGGTATCTGAGATTCTCAGCTAGTGTACATTGATGTAGACTGGTAAGCATGTCATCTTTATCATATCCACATCTCTGTTCCTCTATTAGAGGAAGTGAGAATAATGATGACACCTATAAAATGCTTTGAAAAATGCATGCAAGAAGTTAGTATTTTATTATTATGACAACTTTTTCCAGCTGATAATATCCATGAGCATTCCAGGATGTTCTACTTTACCTATTGAAAATGGGCAGAGTTTTGAGATATAAGGAAGGAAGAAGCAATTTATTTCAAGTCTGGTCATCCCTTCTTAATAATGATATACAAAGAACTGGACTTTTGGACAAAGCATAACTGGAGAAAAAACATATTTTCACCAGATGCATAGGACATAAGCCAAGGTATTTTTGAGATATTAGTGAAAAGATAATTTGGGACAATAAATGTGTATTTAAGGCTTTTCTTTTTGTTTGAAGAATTTTTCTTTCTGAGAGGAGACTGAAGTATCTGTAAGACCAACTAAGTATTTTTAAAAGGAATTCAGACTAAAACTGTATCTGAATTATCAGGTTTATACTACCACATGCCTTCATCATATACCAGGTGGCTGGTGAGGCATGAATCTAGAGGAATATAATGTCCTCCATTCACATATCAATAAAATTTTGGAAGAAATGGTTTTTTTTAGGTGTTTTATTTTCTTGAAAAGTACAAAAGCATTTTTTTTCTGAAAAAAATACTCTCACTCAATACATTGATATTATTGGCTACATCATACTTTAAAAATCAAAACACTTTATGCTGATCTCTCTTGTAATGCTACTTCTAGAAACGGCACAGAAAAATTACTAGAACTTTACATTTAAAATAAAACATCAACAGATAAAGTGCATGAATAATTGTGAATGTGGTAAAAAGGGAGTCAAGCTGAGGAAAGGGAATATTTTATAAAATATTGAAAGCCTGCAACTCATACATGCTGCATAAGCACAGCGTATGTGGTTATGTTTCTGTACTGACTGGGCACCACAGACCAAACTGTATCTTTGGTGCCTTTAGAAAGCATCTATGGCATTAGGTCTTAACCTTATCACAGTTATTTTAATGATTATGTTTTTATGTTTAATTTAACTGTAAATCATGTTAGCGGAGTTTTGACTGCTATGTCAGAGAGCTTAAAAACTGAGCTGAAGTTATTTCAAAAGCAAAGAATTTGTCTAGCCTGTGATGTTTAGTCAATATTATCCACTCAAGTGTGGAGCTGTCAGAAAGGACACCAGTGGATGGTGCTTAATCTGCTCAGTTTTGAAGGGAAGTTGGACTCTTACTAAGAAGTTAAATTTTTGATCTATCTCAGCTACAGTTAAATAGCCAATTTATGGATTTGTTAAGGGCATTAAGGGAGTCACAATGGCCTACAAAACAGTGTGCTGTGCCATGGTACATTTTCTAGTCAGATATCCATAAAGTGTTTACTTTTGCTGTATAGGAAACTCTTTTCAGTTTAGTTCACTCACTCCGGTGTCTCATACAGAGCTGCGTAAATACTTCAAAAACCACATTGGCAAATGTTGGTTCAGAAGAATTCTGCACATTGATGTCAGCAATCATGAGGCTTGCTTTCTTTTCCACAGGCACTCATACATCCAGTTTCTATGTAGCCCCATGGACATAAACCCATAATGAGTGTAGTTCTTGGTTAGGCATTGTTGTAGATACAAAGTCCCCCTTTACCTTCCTGTCTCTGCTCATGTGCTCCTGACCATGTGTAAAAGATCATCCCCCTTCCTGCCTCCCCAGACAAAAACCTGACTCCCTGGGGAAGCCTGAAGTGTTATATGGTCAAGGTGATGATTAGATTTTGAGCTGAATCCCTAGTAATGTTGATTTCTCTCAGCATACTTTCACCATGCACATCTACACACTTTAACTAGGAAGATTTTTTTTTTTTGTCTAATAGGTCATAAACGTGCAAGTCTGTGCAGCGGGCTATGAACTGAGACCATGCACAGGTATGGTGCATGGCATTGGTGGCATTGCTCTTGCAGGCAAAAGGCTATTTAGATCATGGTTTGTAGATGCATGTTATATGTTGGAAAGGTTAAGATTTAAATCAAAGTGTTTCCCTAACATGCTATTTGAGACAATGCTTCAGAAGAAACTGAAGCATAACTGTCATGGTATCTTAGGGGAAAACCAGAAAAATATATTCCCTGTCTTTTTGTAATAAATGTCTAAAAGGTCTGGCATTTAAGAATAAATGAGTCAAGAAGTGTAACGAGCCCAGATTTTTCTGCAAAACCTGCTCTGAAACTTCTGAAAACAGCTAGTTCTGAACTCCAAGCTATGTGATGGCAAAACTTCACATAGCATATACAAATGATGTTTCATATCGAATCTTAGTGCTTGCTGGAAAATTAGGTCTGGAAACTGTTTTTACTGCATTTGGACAAACAGGATTTTCACTGGTGAAAGCCATCTGTTTACGGAGCATACAAAGACCTCTATCTATAGAAAACATGCTACTAAGGCCTGTAATGTTGGTTAACCATTCAACCCACTATCTCTTGCTAGAGATAAAATGATATGTGGATAGTGGAGTGTGCTTAAACACATAGGACTCAAATCTGCAAATATAAAATTAAACCCAAGCACCCAAGTGTCTGAAAATTCTTGCTTTTACGACACTTTGATATAAAAGAATTTTTGCCTGAAAGTATTGCAAATTGAACTCAATGAAATATATTTTTTTTTCATTTTGATTAATAAACACTATTGTCAGTTTTTAAAATGAAACTTAGAAGTGCCAGAAGCAGTCCTCTTTCGTGGCCCTGTAACTTTCTCTTATGTTTTTGTTACATGACATTGTCTAGGAAAAAATTACACGTGATCTTAATCTCCAGGCATCCTTTGTTCAGAGAAACCAGTAGAACATTTACAGTAATTAACATACTTTCTATTTTCTCATTTTGTTAATGATATCTTTTTGATGGTTGTGCAGTAATTACTACACGCAGAGGTATATACTCTGAAATAAATTAATGACCAATGACCAATAGTGATTACAGATGTAATTATCCATCGTGAAATATAGGCTAAAATAGATATTGGAAACAATGTTGGAAGCTAAAATAAACTGCACTGAAACTATGTTGTTAAACAATGCTAAAATTATTTCAGCAATTGATCAGAAAAATATACAGTAAATTATTTTCTAATCATATGCTAATGTTGGTAATTTTTTCATTTTTTATTTCCAAAACTTTTCTTCAACAGGCTGATAAACTAATGAATAAAAAAATGTAACCTACACAAGCTATGTTTATTTTTGATGAAACCTACTTTAGAAATATTGGTTTATTGTTAAATGTCCTTATTTTACTGATGAATTTTCAAACCAGCATTCAAGCCATGTAAGCATGAGAATCTGAACCCCAAACAACTTCTTGGGTGATTTTGCTTTGTAAAACAAAATACTGCAGATGGAAAAAACTGACAATATGCATACAATTTTGTACTGATATTTGCATACAGAACCAAAAGGTTTAATAGTGGTGAGTCTCCAATAGACTAATATACTCTTGCCATTTGAACTAAGCATAAAACACACATGGAAAGTTTTTTAAAAATGTCATATTTGATAAAGCAAGACTTTACCTTTTGTTTAGGGGAGCAATTAATTTTTTAAAAAGAGAGGTAAAAAAGTGCAGTAGTAATTTTTAAAACTAAACTGATTAAGAACATGATTTTTTTTTAATTTTTTTTTTTCAAACAATGTAGGAAAAGTCTTGTTGAAACCCAATAATTTGGTTCTTCCCCAAGAGGAGACAGATATCTTTAGCAGCTCAAATATTTGACCCTTTGGCTAAACAAAGTACATTTTCACTTTAGCAAACCTTAATATGCACAAGGTAGTTTGGCTTAACATCTATACTGTTTTTACCTGTCTCCAGACATCTTGGTTTAAGGAAATATAGCTTTTGAAAGTAAGCTCACCTGGAGGAGTAGTTTGCACCATACAGCAAAAGAAAGTGTAAAAGTAGCCCTTTGCTTAAATCTTCAGTGTTCTAATTTTTGAAACCATTAATTTTGGAGGTATGTGAAAAAGAAGAGTTAGGTCAAAATTCAATTGATAGTTGAGACATTCATGTGGCTTAAATTTACCCAAATTGATGGATTTAACTCTACTTGGGCTCTTGTTAAGATACACTGTCTCACAGTGGTGGGTTAGATTCTGATTTCTTTTCAAGCTAACACCAGCGTAAATAGAAAACATGCACTGCAAGTGAACAATATGGGGAGGGTGGAATCTATAAAACCCAAATGTGGGTATAAGCAGCCGCAAGTCCATTATCTGAAGTGGTTATGTCATCTTACACCAGCAGAAAACTCCGCCCTCTATATTTGATTCCTAAATCTCACCTTACCTCAGATGTTCAAAGGTTCAGATGAATAAGATATGTCTCTGTAAAGTGTGTTTTAAATTAAAAGCTAGTGAAAAACATGTCTTTCGATTTCTGGATGACAGTCTTGGAAAATCTGTTTCAACTGGCAGCTGCCCTCTTCCTATTTTACTCTACCCTCACCAAGAAACTGGTATTCAGTGATCTTGGAGATGATATTCTCTACAAATACAATAACCTCTCTTTGGTTCATCTTCTGTTTTGTGCTGAGAGGTGGCTTTGAAAGGGCAGCATGTATAAGGCAGAAATATTTCTTGAGGGTATGGGGAGGATGTTCTCTCATTTGAAGGAAACCAAGACTTCCAACTGATTTTAATTTTATTTTTAATGTTCATGGGAACCAGTCTTACATGCCTGGCTGAATTCAGAGTTTGGATTTTTGGAAGGTTTTTATTTGAGCCCATCTTGGCTGTTTTTCAAAATGTCCAGATTGCTCACATTAAATCTGAATAAGCACTACCCACTAGTTTAATCAGAGTCATCTGGTACACCTCTAATTAGTGTTAGTTAAAGTTGAAATTCATAATAACACAAATGCTGCATTTTTGGGATGCATTTAGTAAACCTCTGAATGCAAAATTGTAGGAGGGAAGTTAACTTTTGCAATATTATTCAAAAATTGGAATGCATGCATTATAATAACAATAACACAATGGCAACAAAATAAGGTTAAGTTCCTGAAAAATGCCGTGAAAACTAGTCTTTATCCATTTAGGTATGCATGCACATACACAATGTGTGTAGATACAAAGGCATTTATGAACTTTAATTGTTGGTCCTGCTAATCTAATAATTGACTATTGTCCATTGTGCACAAATCAGTAAAACATGTACACATCTGTGAGTATTGCAGCAATTATCAAATAAGCCTGTGACACTTTTGGTTTAGATATGAATTGTTTCCTAGTCTTAACCCACTGCAATAAATGATAAGTAAACAAAGTGTTATAAAAGTGTCTTTTTGTTTGTAATCAATGTAAGTTTTGCCTGAGTCAGAAACAGACTGCTAGTGTATTAGTGCAGATTATTAAAAAATGAAGTTTGAAAATTACCGTACTTGAGCAATTATTGGCTCTAAAGGATCAAACCTCCCCTACAAATCTAAATTTTTTGTATTATAATCTATACTGACGTGGTGCTTGTTTATCTTGAGTTCTTTCCTGGATCCTTGACTTTGAAGATGTTTTAACTTTTATTATGTTGAGACATAGATCAATTAAAACAGCAGGCCCTGCAGTTTGATCTTTTAGTAAAATGTTCCCTAAATTAAGAATGCTAGATTTATGATTTTCATTTTTCAGGTGTCACTTCTAAATCCTAGAGAACTGGTGAACCATTCTGTTATATTTTGCAGATGAGCTATTGTTTTTTACATGTATAATGTAACAATAGCGCAAAAAAGTATCAAAGTGTTTACTCAGATTTACATCTTACCTCAAATGTTCCTGTTTCTCAATCATGCTTCAATTGATAATCTGGACATAGAAAAGTCATTTATATTTCTCTTTTTTTTTTTTTTTTTTTTTTGG
>WHYT01014992.1:59418-70628 GCA_009806455.1 Tetrax tetrax
CAAGGGCATCTGTTCTTAGCCACAGCTGAGGATGGGGCCCACTGAGCCCACTGGAAGGATCCACCTAGAATTTGTTGAATTAAGTCCTTGCACCTGGATATAATTGTCATGCTGCTGTGCTGGGGTTTTCTTAAGCTACTGGTAAAACAAATTAGCTCAATTTAAACTGGCTTCCAGTAGGGAAGCAACAACTCACCTCATATAATGTTTTTCAAATAATTATTTTTCTATTGCCAGTTTTGCTTCATGAATATTTTCCTAAAGGCAGGATAAATTGTTGGAATTTTTTTTTTTCAGTTAAACACAAGAAGCAAGAGGAAGCATTATATTCTGCCTATCTGCTGAGTTACAACTAGTATCAGAGTAGTATGTGATTATTGATTTTATGGGACTGTATGTTAAAGACATATATATATATAAATATGTATTAAAAAGAAGGTAACAGCAGTTAAAACAGATTTAAAAATACAGTATAAGGCAGCAACACTCCCCATGATCCCAAAACCCTCAAACCAGTCTCAATATATACATGTATTTCATGTACTTTTTGCCAGATTTTACACTGTAATGGTATAACCATTTTTTACATTTGGGAAAGATTCATGCAAGTTTGGTTTGATTTTTTTATTGAACAGTAGACAAAGGTAGTCATTTATGTCTGACATGGGAATTTGTATAAATACCATGGGATCTCATTTCCTTATGCATTTTAGAGCTGTTTGAACTTGGCAACAAAATTCACAAGCTTCCTGGAAGGTCCACAAAGGTTCATCGCCCCAGTTGGACTTGCAGTGGCAGGACTTTGCATGAATCCCTGGAATGTGTGCCTCTGTGTGAGCTTCAGCTTTTCATAATCTTATCCAAATGTAGACTTCAGGGAAAAACAATGAAAAATCATCTGTTCAGCTGAACATTTCAGGATGACTTCTGAAATAGAAGAAATAGTACTTTTTACCGGTGCTTTAAATATTACTGTTGCATTTTTTTTTTAGTAGGTGACATGCTAATTTGGAGAAGAGAGGGATGTGTTCATTAAGCACAGATGGTAGTTTTGGATGCATCTCTAGAATCACCCCAGTGTAGTTGCTTAAGATCCTGACCAAAGATGCTATTCTTGTGACCTGGTCATGTCACTGTGGGTACCAACTTCTAAGACACTGCTCAACTGGCTAAAAAAATAACATAGACTGAAGCTACTTCTTGTTTATTATATTTTAAAGAAAAATCAAGAATATAAAATATTTTGAGATCAAAAATGTGTTTTAATAAATGCACTCCTGATCATCCTCTTAGAGATTGTGGCAGAAATATAGATGTACATATTATCATAAACCATCCTCTAAGCCAGTTTCTCTTTTAATATTGGGTAGACTCAAATGCAATAGGAATTTGAATTAGAAAAGCAGTGCTTTTTTTGATGGATGGCAAAATATCCAAAGATCAAAAGTTAAATGTAGAAGCTGCTGTCAGTCCTTCAGCTGTGCAGTGAATTTCAAATTTTGGAGAGTGTGAGCGTGCAGTGGTAGGGGCAAGCATGGCCATTTCTGTGGCTCTTGATAACAAGATAACTTGTGCAACCACTAGATCAAGGTGAACCTCCATGTGTCATAAATTCTTTCACCTGCATATGTGACACTGAGATGTGTGGGAATGAGCTAAATACACGTAGTCCTGCATGAAGGCTGCTTTCAAACAGCAGCTGGCTCCTAACTGGTGACAGTTTAAAGGTGTAGGATGGCTGGTTGTTTTAAAATTCTCTGTTATATAGCAAATTTTGTTTTTTAACTGCTGGGCCTGATTCTTTCTTACAACACAGCCTGTTTTTCTCCACTTCAGCAGCGTAACGGGCACCTCCCTGTGGCACAGATTTGCCATCAGCGCTGCAGCTGGGGGCTTGGTGCAGAAAATTCACAGAGTGGAAGGGGCCAGCACATAAAATAACATTGACTGAATTATCATTATCTGTCTTCTGTGGAAGAGAGTTACTATACCCTAACTCATTGTGCTGATGCACACCCAGAGTGCAGATTTTCTTTCAACTGCAATAGCCCCGAATCAATGCATACGAGGACGGGCAAGCAAGTTGCTTTCATACAATATTCCTTTTTATAAGCTCATTTTTCTTGAGCTTCAGGGGAAAGAAAAAACCTTCAGTTTTCCCTCAAAGTTGTGTAACAACTGTGGCTGGTGTAAAGGTTGCCTTGCTTCCCCTCTGCGCTCACTCTTCTCTCTGGGCTTCCAGGGAGGAGAAAGTAGGAAAAACCGGTAGCAAACTTAAGCTGAAGTTTTGTTGGGCTATTTTTTTTTTTTTTTTTTTCCTTCCCCCCCCTTCTACTTGATGATAATCCTAGGCCTGCACTTAGAGGGAAGCTTCCAGTGGGAAATTAAGCTAAACTGAAAAGCATAACAAAACCCAAATCATCTCAACTGCAAGAATTTCCCCACTGTTTTATTCTTTAATGCTTATTAATAGAGACAATACTAACCCCAAAAGGAAGCTAGCAATATCCTGTTCTTTTTCTTTCTTTTTTTTTTTTTTTGTTATAGCGTGGATTTTTGTTTAGTAAACTCCATGTCAGATCTCCTAATTTAATTATTGAACTCACAATGTGAATAAACGTACAGACATGACTAATAGCATTCTCTTATAATTTCATTACAGGGTAATAGACATGTGGTTTTAAAAACTGATTTCTTTTTTCTTCTGTTACAGAGTGTTTATAATATAAATGAACTCACACATCCTGCCTTCTTTTTCTCCTTACCCTCTTTTCATTTCTTTTTAGATTTGATTCATAGAAAAATGCGAGCGATGCGTGCCACTGATTTGGGTCATCTGCACGCAATTCAAAAGGAAAAGGTGATTTTTTTCATTGCCTGCCAAGTAAGTGGGAGAGGCGTAGGAAAAAGTGGATTTATGCATAAAACGCAAAACTCCAGATGAAAGAACGGACCTCTTTTATCATCGTAGAAAGAATCCATCTGCAATAATTACCAGTCAGACTATCCACACACTGTGTTACTTCGTGACATCTGAGAACTGCTGCACTTCTTGAACCAATAGCCGCTATATAGCAACCAGCATCAATCCTGAATGAAAAAATTGGCCCAACCGCTGGTGAATGGCACTCAGTAGGTTTCCCATTGAACTATGCTGCGAAACAATGATGCACATTGGTAAGTCACCGTGTGTGCCTTTCAGTTCTTATGCATATCCCATACTGGACAGCTTCCATTCACTCTGGCACCCACTGCAAACAAATGTAACTATGCATCAGAGATGAAAGTGAAAATGCATATGTTAAATCCCAAATGGAGGCAGAAGAGTGTAATATATACATAGTTGCTTAGCAACAAACATGTTTTGGCCACAGGAATGGTGACATCAGTCAGAGGGAAGCTGCTCTGCCCTCCTTGTCTTTCTCCCTAGAAGCTTCTCCTTATTTCTTTCAAAGCAGAAGAGAGTGCTATTGTAGACATTTGTTTGTGCTATTAATGCTACAGACTGCAGGACAAGGCAACTTTTCTTCGAGCGGGGAAACCTGTTCTTGTTCTGGGTGCCCATTGTAATGGTGCATGCCCTGCTCTATGGCCAGGTGTTTTCATCCCGGCTTTATGGCTCTCTTTGGAGTCCCTCGTAGCAGAAACGCTTGGATAGGAGAAATGAAGTGCTAGGTCTGAAGATAAACTGCTGGAATTAAAAAAAGAAAATGGTGCCACTCACTCTGTTTTTGACCCTATTATGCCTTCCTTCAGCTCCTAGAAGCTTTTATTCTACTGGCATTTCATATTCAACTGGCTCTGTGTTTTTTTCAGGAAAGCAAGAAACGTTTATTCCAGTAAATCACACTGTATCTACTACTAGTAGATATGTATTTATTAATACCTCCCATTTTAGCTGGCCTGAATATCTATTTTCTCCTTTTCCCTTCTCTCCTCTTCCTGCAGGCTCTGGTGTGCACGCTGTCAGGCCTTCTGTGATGGGCGGGAGAGAGCTGGCACATCCTGGTTCAAGTTACGTGCACCCCTCCATGCAGGTAGCTCTTATCAACACAAATGTGAGCTCTGTGTGTAGCTGACACCGAATGTCCCTCATGCTTCCAGCAGTCTGCTTGCTGCGCTGGACCAGAGCATCTTTCATATGTAGAAATATTGCACATTTGGGTTCAAATCCATCTGTCGCCCTGGATTGCTGCAGACACATTCCTGAATACATTATTTTTGAGTGTTTCCTTTTAATTTAAGGTAATGAATGTACTTTGGTGGATCCCCAGTGGGGGGAAAGAACATTTCAGGCATGCACTTCTCTTTGCAAAGAAGGCTTTCTTGACAGTGTGAGAGACATGTAGGAATGCAAGATATATTGAAGAACTCAAATGAAATTAAAATCATGGATGAAAGCAAGGTTAAAGGACCATTATGGTAAAATAAGGCCTTTATTTCCATTCATGGAGCTATTATGTAGACAGTGTTTTACTTGCTCTCATTTTCTGTGAATACATAGAGACCCTTTTCATGTACTAGCACGTATCAAATTGACAAGGTACAACCAATAATATCTTGCACTTACTATCAGATTAATTTTGGGAAAAATGTGTCATTCTGAAAATATGGAGGAACTTGAGACAAGGCATGGTGGTGCCTCTGAGCAGACAAGGTAAAGAAAACCATCATGGAAGGGTGGATCAAAACGGAAGGGAAGACAAAAAGGTTGTATGATAAAAGGCTGGAAAACAGGAACAAGTGTGATATTGATTCTTTCTGAAGAGAAATCATCTTTTCTCTTGAAACACCAAGAAAATGAACCAGGAGCTGGAAGGATATAATTGATGTCCTGAACAAGGAGCTGAGGTAGATACTTGTCTTCATTACCTCTCTATGACTTGAAGCAATTCTCCTAGCATGGCTTTCAGCCCAAAAGGGAGTACGGTGTAGCCTGATCCTACAGAAATCAAATTAACATATGGATCTGAAGTTCATGGCTGGCTCCTTGGAAAGACAATAGGTGAAAGTGGGATCCCATATCTTAATTTTGTGAAGTTGGTGGCTTGAGCAATGAACTGAAATCTGTTGGTTGGAGATCAACCCAAGAAATTCTCCTAATATGCTACTATGCTTTTCCCCCCTGTAAACTCTTTTTTTTTTTTTTTTTTTTTTTTTTAATTTGTGAAATGACTGACTATATCAGCTGAAAAGATAATTAAACTAGCAACCAAAATAGATGTTTTAAAGGCCTGTTAGTTTGCTAGCATTTTAAATGTGAATAATCAAAATTTTTAATAGTAATTGCTCTCATTGACTAAAACAAGATTTTACAATTCACATTAATTACTGAACTCTAATTTATTTCTCAATGTATACATTTTAGTTTATATCCCCGTGACTCCACTCTTTAACATAGGGTCAGTGGTTTGTCAAGTGTTGGTTTTCTGAGAAGTGTAATTTATAATTTTCCTAATGGAATTACTGTATTCTCTTATAGTTAACCACATAGATGGACAGATATTTTCCTTTTAAAAACCTCAATGTTAAGCAAAGATTAGGAATCTGTCCATGCTTTTAGTAGTTGTGTTGTGAAGCTCCAATCAAATGCAAATTATCTGTAAAAATATCTTGAAAGGTATTAATCACTTTGGCTCATATTTTAGTCTGCCATGGGTTTCCCTGAAAGATGAGATAGAAATAGGAGGAATGCGGTGCTGGAAACCACATGAAGATTTGTGTCACAATATTCATGACAAGTTCACATTCTGAGGAGTAAAGTTTAAGTTTGCAAGATTAATAAGAGAAAAGCTGGAACAGAACCGTGCAAGTTCTGAGTGTCAGTGAGTTCTGCTGTGTAATCTCCAGTTTTCTGTCCCTCCATCTTTTAGACAGATGACATCTCTGCCCCATCTCATTGCATTTGTTTTCATGTCTGCCACAGGCTCTGTAGGATCTGTACAGACTCTACTTTCATGTCACTTGGAGTCACTTTGGTATTCTTAGCAGTTGTCCTGGTCCAGTAACATGGTCAGATAACCTGGCTTTAAGTAAGACTTCTGAAACTCTTTCACTATTCACATGTGTCTCATCAAAACTAATTAAATATCTTACAGGGGAAATGATGAATACCTCAGACCCCATTTAATCTCTCCTTCTCTTGATAACTGTCTTGATAAGCTCATAAGCAAAGGTAAGGAAACACAGTTTTGAGGAAACCTGCCATAAGATGGGTGTTTTCCCAGTTGGAAAACCGTGCTTGGAGAACAGTTATCAATGAGACACCTTTCAAGCAGAAATCTGCACCAAGCAGGATCCTGTGTTGCAGTCTGGTCTTGCTGATTAGTGTCAGTAGTGTCCTGGGTGCAAGAACTGACTGCTCATTATGTCCACGAAGAACAGGAGCCTGGGAAAGCTTCAGGTATGTTGGATGGTGAAACTGGAAATCAGATTGGAGAAACAATTGTAAAAAATTTTTTTGCTGAGAAGAAAGTAAAAGGTACTTACTGTATATACAGAGGAAAAGTTGGCTGCAGAATGAAGAGTAAAATATTTGATTGTAAAGAAAATAATAGAGGAGTTATGATGGGTTCAACCTGTATTACTGAGATTTTTTTTTTTATTGAGCATAACCTGGAAGGCAAGTGTATGTGCCCTTCTTGCTTGCTCAGCATGGGCAAGATTTGGGCGTTACTTTCCAAAAATGATGTGGACCAAAAGAGAGAATCCTGAGCCAAGTGGTCAGAACAGCAAACGGTGGAATCAGAAGGACGGGGGCTGTGTGTGGTGTACAAAAGGGAGCATAACTGTCTTCAAACATGTGAAAAGTTGCCGCAGAGAGGAAATAAATAAATTGTTTATACACTTTCTCTGAATTGGTAAGAAAATACAGACTTAAATTACTCCAAGAAAAATTTAGGTTAGCTACTATAGAAGTCATAATTAAAAAACAGATCAGATTGCATTGGGAAAATGTGTGCATTTCCCCTGCTGGAGGACTTTTAAAGCTAGTTAAATAAATGTCTGTCAAAACCAGGATAGGTACAGTTGATTTTTGACCCCTTAAAATCTTTTCCAGCTCTGCTTTCTATTATTTTCTCCAAGTGGATTCTGCTGCTTGGATGTTTGTTGGTAAAGCCAGCAATCAAAATAATAACGTAGAAGCAGAGCCCTGTAAACACAGAGGACCTGGTACAGTTTCTTGTCATGTCATTTAGCCTCTAGTGGAAAGTGCAAAGATATGTGTTTTGGAAGACTTGTAGGGCACATAGCTACATGTCAGCCTATTTCAATTAGTGTGTTGAAATGGTGGATTACACATCTCTATAAAAATTAAATTGGTCTCATCCCTGAAATTATAACAAGCCTGAGGATCCACTGGAAAAATCAAATCTTGAGCACCTCAATTTCAGGGGCCACTGAAACGCATCATGCCACTGCCACTGTGGCACCCTGCTGCCGTCGTTCGTACCCTCTGGATGTCCCCTCTGCCACGGCACGGGGGTCACAGACAGGGACACACTGATGGAGAGCAGTCCCTAATGGATGGCTTTCTGCTCGGAGTGTGTTGGCTGCCGAGGTGTCTGTGAGCTCCAGGAGCCTCAGTTCTGTAGTTTTCTAAAGACAGACTGGCTCTCTTAAGTGCCTTTATTCAGACTACTTAAAGGTGGAGTTCAGATAGATTTTGAGTGTTTAATGATACAATTGCAGGATGTGGACAGGCTCTGAGAGCTACACAACTATCTGAAGATGCCCAGGCTAATTCCTGACAGATCTTCCCACCCTGTCTTGGGTGGTGAGTAATCCTGAGGGAAAAACAAACACTTTTAAGGGAGAGTCCCTTCCTGGACTCTGCTTTAACAAAAGCAGAGCCAAGATCAGAAAAAGTTCAGGCAGCTTCCCTGGGGACAGAGCCTAGTCCTTGGTGCATGGATCCATGCTCCGTACATGAATGCAGCAACATTTTTGTCTCTCCAACATCCCCTCCAAAAACTGTGCTTCAGGATGTCTCACTTTTTGGATGTGGGTGGATCTGGCATTGCATATCTTGTGGACCAAGGCACAGGGTTCTTGGGAAATGGTCTCAGGAGACACTATTTCCATAACTCTCATCCTCAGGGACCAGGAGAAAGGAGGGAGGAGGAGATTTGTGAGACTAGCTATTATAAAAAGAAAAAAAAAACCCGCCAACAACCCTCTGTCTTCTAATGCTGCATGCTCATGCTCTAAAAGTACTGGTTTCTAGATGTGTATAAAAGGCAATGGCATTTGTTGCATCAGCTTTTAATTCGATTCATGGTGTGATAGACACTGAAGGATAGCGGGACAACTCTGATAACTTCTACCAGCAGTCCTGCCCTGGCATGCCAGCTCTTCCCCTGCCTCCACCTAAGCATCTCTCGCAGCCCCTGCAGACCACAGGAAACGCAAACGAAGTATTTTTGCACAATGACAAAGTGACTGCAGTACATCAGGAAGGGCAGTCGCCTCTTGCTGCCACACCATGAAGCTCTTCAGGTGTGGTTTGAGGTGACAAGTGGGAATCACGAAAGCTGGATGTGCAAGTTAGCTGGTCTCCACCTATGCCCATGCTGCATTTCCATTGACAGCCAAGAATAAAAAAGCAGACATATTTTAGGAGGGGCAAAGGCAATATTGGCAGCACGCCTGAGATTCTGGGGGTTTTCTGGACCACACTGCTGCTAAAGTCCAGTTTTCAAGAAGAGCAGAATCGGAGGGATGGCAACAGACTTAATTCCCCCTGCCTGATATTTTGCTTTGCTTTGCTTTGCTTCTTTTTCAGCAGACAGGAACATTTGGCTTGACTGCTTCTGAAAGGAAAGTCTTGGAGGCCCATCTTCTGGCCTGTATCAAAATAATTTGCATTTTTCTGAAATTTCCCAATAAATGAAACTTCTGCATTATTTAAGATTATGTGCATGCAACAAAATGAATTTTAAATGGAGCAATTTTGAAAAGAAAATGTTATTTTCAGGTGAGGCCAGAATAAAATGCTTTGAAACTTCTCTGCTCTGTTTGGTTTAAAAAGTGCAGTGCTGCTGAAACAAACCCATTCCTCGAGGAGTTTCTTATTTTGAAAAAGCAACTTTTTCTTCCTGAAAAGCACTGCCCAGCTGCAGTTAGAAGCCTAACAGCCATGATGCCTCGTGGTGGGAATTTCTGAGGTGCATAAATCACTGGGGTAGTTATGGAGATTTTACCCAGGACCAGATTTGTCATATTTAATGTCTTAAATATTGGTTGAACAATGCATATTAAATGCTATGTACTATATTTTTTTCCTGATCAATTCCATATTTATAGCATTAATCATTTCTCTGCAGTTAATTAAGCGAGTTGATGGCTCTTAGGCTTCCTTAAGCTGATCCTTTAAATGCGTCTATCAAGCAAGATCTCCATTACCCAAATCAGACACCATCACAGTAGCTGTACAGAGGCCAAAGAGACAGGAGCACAGATCTGGAGAGTATTCACAGGGACTTGACAAACAAAAAAAAAAAGTAACATTTGGAGCTTGCGTCCCGGAGGAATGGGGAAATAATAGAGATATAATCGAGGGAATGTTTGTGGAGCTGGTGTAGTTTAAAAACCTTTTGCCTCAGCCACACTAATACTCTGAAACAAGGATGCTGATTATATGACCAATTGTTTAGCATGTGTTCCTAAACTGGTTTATAATTACCAAATTAATCTCTCTGAGGTATTAAAAGCCTATTTGCACAATCTTTGTGAAACTAAAAGGGAAGCAGAGCACTTTACCTGTGTTGATACAGAGCCCTGCAAACAGCAACTATTTGTTTTTGTAGCTGTTGTGGCTCTGGGAACAAGTAAATATAAACAGCAGGAAACACAAATACAGAGGCAGTGCAATTGGAGGCTGTCAGGAAGCAGTATGGTGGCTTCAGGAGCTGAATTCGCCTTGAAATAAGCTTTGTCTCAGTATGCGTAAGAGGCTTTGGCACTGTATCAGACCTCTGGGGAAGCCACTCAGCAGGGTGGGGATTACTATAGTTTGTGCTTCCCAATTCACAGCAAACTTGCTTCCCTGTCATACTCGTGCGTTAACTCTCTCTGTCCCACCTCGGTGCTTTTTGTGGGGATTTGGTGGCTTTCTAGCAAACAGCCTGACATCTGCTAGTTGAGAGCAGAGGAGAAAAAACCCCCAGCACACACGACCGAGCGGCTGCAGCGCGCTTCTCCTCTCTGGTGAGTGAAAGAGGCACAAAGATGGCTAATTTTGCCAGGCTGGGTAATTCTCCGCGATGGATGTGCTGTAGCCGCTTTGACAATACCATCTAAAATGCAAATGAATTATGCCGGCATATAATAGCCAGCAGTGCTGTGCAGACCTGCTGCTGTGATAAACTTCCTCCTAATGGTTATTTTTTTCTCTTTCTGCGAACACATGGGCTCCACTCTCTCTTTTGAGGTTTCGCAAGGGTTAATTTTCTCTTAGCTGTGGGAATATTTTGCGTTAGGAGAAACTCCATGGTTATTCCTAACACATGACTATCAAAGAGTCAGATTAGCCGAGGGGGAGGGGAAAGGCTCCTGAGTTTGCACTTCCTGTCTCTTAATAAAGCTGAGATTCCAGAAGTATTTAATATCATTGTGGTTTACATAGGAAATTGTCTGAACACTTTTAGTAAGTAACTGAATATATGGCTGCTATATTGAATACCATTTGTCCAAGATCGTTTTTCTTTCAGTTACGTTAGATATCTGGAAAACGTTGTAAAAGCAAGATTTCGTTATGGTGCACAGCTAAATGAGCAACTATAAAATACAGTTTTAAAAATTTAAATATCTAAAATGTATTGAGAAATGTGAGGTGCACCAGTACTAAAGAAACAACAGCAATTGTTTTATATGCACTGTGAAGGCAATAAAATGTGGATTCCTTATGTAGGTCCAAATGTAGCAGCTGGATTTGGCTTTACGAACCATGAAAAATAGTTCCCATCTGGAAGTTGATGTTGAATAAAGATGCAACAGTAAGGCTGCATCTTACATGTAACATTTATACATTTCCAACTCAATACAGCACCAGTATTGGAGAGAAAAGAGAGAGAGGGAGGGGGAGATGGGAATATACAAATCAGAAGCCTCTGGCCAACATTTTGTGTGTATTCTCTAATTTAGGAGCCTCAGGTTTTGGCAGCTTTTTTTTTTTTTTTTTTTTTTTTTTTTTTTGGGTCTTTTTTTTT
>WHYT01014993.1:0-27738 GCA_009806455.1 Tetrax tetrax
GAACTTATTCTTTGGTCCCTTCCTAAATGTGTCAAGGTGAATTTTGACTGCCTGCTGAGGCAGTGAATTGCACTTAGCAAACTGTGAAGACTGATATAAAATGCTTACATATGCTAGCTTTGTCACCAAGTTTTGTGTCTACTGCTAAAATTGTTTCTGGGTGCTGACTTTGCCATTGTGTAATATAACTGTTCCACTCAAAAAAAGACTTTAAGTCTAAACCTATTTGACGTTATCATCATGCACTACCTTTAAAATTTCCCCTGGAATGGACACATTTTTAAAGACCAAGAAGAGTCTCTCTGCTTTGCTAGCATCAGCATAGCTTTAGTGAGATAGCACTTCTGAACAGAAGAAGTGCTGTCAGAAGTCCGGTCAGATCCATGCCGATAATTTTTTTTTTTTTCTTCTTGGCTTAATAGCTAGAAAGTTCAGAACTCTTGAGGATCCTCTAATACTTTGAATTAATAACTGTAATTCAGATGACTGCACGCTGGTCTGCTGCTCACTTGCAAGCAGTTTGAACTGAATATTAAATCATAACTGAAATAGCAGTCATTTTTGAAAACTTAGGGTGGATATATTATCTTTGATTAATGTTCTCTAGCGGTTACTATATATTCTTTTCAGTAACTTAAAACAGTAGCTATATTTCACAGGGGAATAACTGGGTAACCTTAAGTGGCTAGTGATACAAGAACCATGTGTTCAAGTCAGAGGCATGTTTGTTTTATTCCAGTTTACGGTCTCATTAAAATACTAACCCCCTGCACTGCTTAAAATCAGATTCAGTTTAAGTATTTGTATCGTGGATGGCTGCACACTAACTGGCACTTTTCCAGTCCTTCTGTTTGGATTTTCTTGCTTACTTGTGAGTTCTGGTGAACTACAGGAGTGACAACCAACATGCTGCTTTCTGCATGTTTTAAATTAAGAGTTGTTGGTTAGTGCCTTTAGGATTCCTTAGGAGTTGCTCATTTGTAACTCCAGTCAGTTGCAGAACTGGCAATTTTCTTTTTTTTTGGGAGGGACGGGCAGCAAAAGGTGTTGAGGGTTGAGGATGTGTCATATTTGGAAGTAATGTGCTGGTTTTGTTCTTGCAAGTTTTCTATGACATGATTCTGGTGATTTGAAGAGAACTATTTATTTTTTTTGGCATAATTTTGATAAATTAAATCTGACTATATAAATCCTTTAGCTTAATTGATGTTATATAGTTGAATAGGGGTGCTAGAAAAACTTCTGCAAGTCCTTCTGGTTTGCTTGTTAGATGTGTATGTGGTATGTATTCCTGATCGCCTGTCTGGAACTTGTTGGAAAGATTAAAGCAGATCTTATCCTATTGACAGAAATAGTTTGCTGGCAAGGTGTTTTTTATTGCTGTTGTCTAGAAACGACATTTAAAACTGTATTCAACCACAGTCCTTGCATTTTGAAACCTTATCTTTACTTTCCAAAGTATATCATTTGCAGAACTAGTGGCCTTTTGGCAGATCATATTTTGCATGGTTGTGTGATGCCTCATTAGTTTTACTGGATGCATCAGAGGACAAATATAAATGACCACTTGTTTAAAAACATGTGACCCACTTAAAATTGAGTTTGTTTTCTGAAAGGTTACATCCCAGGCATAATTTAAATAGCAACACTAAGATGAGGTTTAAATTAGTATCAGCATATTTTTTTGCCTCATTACCTTCTATATTGCGTATTTTCCTTGTTAGAAAAAGTTATGAATTGTTAAATACTGGTGTTTGAGCCAAGAAAATTCTAATGTTGACCAACAGAGAAGAAAATACAATGTGTTAATTTCAAAGACACAGCACCTGTAATTGTTTCCTTTTATTATGTTAGTAATATGACCGAACACCTGATGAAGTGAAGAAGCAACTGAGTTTCAGTTAGCTAGCTCTCAGTCATGCTGCATTTTGTGTGGAGGGATGAGGTCATTCGATATTCTGATGAAGCCCACCAGCAAGGTGTTAAGATGATTACTTCTCTGTTAATGCAAGATGGGAAACTTGATGCTAATGAAAGAGGTTGGTGCACACCCAGCTGACAATGGATGTCTGAAGTGTAGATACTTTTTTTTCAACCTGGTCTGGACATTAAAAGTTTGTGGATGTGGAACATCCTGTCATGATCTGGTTACTGATCTCACTCCAAGACCAGATTACTGTGCAGATTACATCCAGTATTACATCTTTCCAGGAGTTCAAGCCCATGCATAATGTAACAGCTGATCTGTTAGCAGTACTCACCAGTTCCAGTACGAGTTCTCTTCTGATTTGTTATTTGTACTGGCTGCCACTGTTAGCTGGGTTTTCTCACTGTCCTGTAAAGTTTGAGATGTTTCTTCTCTATACAGTCACTTTGTGCTAAAATACTACAACAGCTTTCAGTGGAGTTACTCAACAGAGAGAGAGTACTGCCGAATGTGGGGGTAGGATATTCTCTTGCTGTTGCAAGGAAAGGAATTCAGTCCTTTCACGCTAACGTAGGTATAAAATAGTACATGTAATGCGTCTGTGTCTTCAAACAAGAGTATAATTACATGTGACAAGGAAGCTACTGTAGTTCTTTTGAACCAGTGAGTGTCTACTTAGTATAATTTTGTGGTTTTTTTTTCTGAATGTAATGGCTGTCAGCATTTTTAGATTTTTTTTTTTTTTTTTTTTTTTTTTTTTTTTTAATTGAGGGAACCTCAATATAGTAAGCACAAATGATTAATATTCTACAAGTGCTTACCCTTTTCAAAAATGTTGGTGAAAATAGATCCACATTCCGTTATATGGGTGTAACAGCCACTTTGTATTTTTTTGGTATTAAGTAACATTAGCAGGCTTTAAAATTTTCTCCTGTTAATTTTATGCACATGAACATAATTGATAGCTACTTTGGAGAAGTGGTAATACACAATAACAAAGCTGAGCATGATCAACTTGGAGCACCACGTACTGCAGTATGGAAAATAAAATATGCAATAGTTAAAAAAAAAAAGAGATGTTATTTTTTTTTATTCGGATATTCTGTAATACTTAGGAATGCTCAATTTTATAAATTGGCTGTTACATAGGAATTTAGATAGTGCTGCAATATGTGATAGCTGTGCCAGTGCTAAAACTGGAACAATCTCGTTAACTTTCGTATGAAGTTAATTGTATTGAGAGTGCTGTATTCTCTTTGATACATTGGAGTTTCTCATCTTGGGTAAGAAGTTTCTTTTCCCACAGAAATGCCTGAAAAACCGAAAGCTCCTCCTCTGAATTAGGAACATTCGTGAAATTTCATTTTGAGGCAGACAGTAGGTTTCATCTCTGCTTTTGTGAACTTCAGCCTTTGAATTTATGGTAAATGAAACTAGTTCAGGCAAACAGAGCTCTGCACCTGTGTAAAGGGGAACTACTTGAGGATATTTCTGGCTTTGATAGTGGTGTTTCCCTCTGAAACTGATTAAGGCTTCCCATTTTCTCCAGCGTAATTTTTTAATATTGTAATACTCTTTTGGCATAATTCAATTGCAATTTAAAAGGGATAATTCACTTTAAAGATACAAAATAAACCAAACTGTGAACTTTTTAATAACAAAGGAAACTTACATTTACCATTATTCAGGTAATATTTTTTCTCTCTTCAGGATTGCAGGTGAAATTTAATAATTGTTTTGGATACTCTTTCATTGTGGTCAGCAAACACATTTATTGGGGCTTTATGAAGAAAAAGGAAAAGAATTACCTTGAATTCATGAACACTCAAAAGCAGAAATGGCATTTGTAGAATAATGCCCCAAAGTTACCAGTATCAATCCTGTCCAGGTCAGCAAAGCCACTTCTGTATTTTTAATACAAATTTGAAAGCAACTGTATATTTATGCTAAATTATTAACAATGAGACCTCTCTGAAAGCTTTTTCTTCTTGGTAGCTGAATAGTTTTAATAAACCAACCCACAAAAGATGTTTAGAGAACACAATGTCACTCTTTCACTTTTATTTAGATAGCAAATGCTTAAATTGGTGTACTCAAAAGTTTGTACTTCTGAAGACTTTTCCTGTGAAAACCAACAGATTTCTGCAGGATTTCTCATTACTTAGAAGAACAATGTTGGACTGAGTGATTTGAAAAATACTGATGTCCAAAACATGACATGATTCTCAAATGTTTATTTCTATTTATGTATCTTTTCCCTTTGTTTCAGGAGCTGTGGAAGTGTCAGTCCGAAGTCCAGTTGCCTGCTGGTTTAGTGCTATGCTTTGTTGCTTTGGTGGTTCAGTTTTGTCTTCGTTAATGCTTGCAGAACCTCCAGTAGCATTTCTGGCAAAGGGCACAAATATTCTGCTGGCATCTTCAGTCTGGTAAGCAGCCATAATTGAGTTAGATGAGTACTACTGGTTCTGAGAAAGCTATGCTTTGTAAACTGAGATTATACTATCAAGCTTCCTGTAAATCAGAAGCTTAACTTTAAAATGTTAAACTTGGATGATGTTTCTTCATCCTGAAAGTCACTGCAGCAAAATAGCTGTTATGATCCTCTTCTATGGGAGTAAAATGCCTGTAAGAGAGCATCTTGCAGGGGCTGTTGTATAACAAAATGCTCAGTCACTAAACTAGGCTTGCCTTAGACTTTTTTTTTTTTGTAGTATTCCTTGTCAAACAGCTGAAAACATTATTTTAGAATAAAGTCGACTTCAGTAACTACTTTTGTGCAGTCTAGTTTTTCAGCAGTAGTTCTTGAAGACCAGAACCTGGCTGATGTAAAAATTTTGAACTTTTCTGTAACTGGAGATTTAAGACACAGATCTTCTTCTCCTCCTCTAGTTTCTGCTTCCTGACATAATTTTTCTTCTATATTTTCCCCTTTCCCAAGTGGATGGGTGTTGTAGTGGAAGACACTAGAGAGCTGGCTGGGAAGTCAGGTGTGTGAACAAGGCAGCAATTTGGCCTGTTTTGGAATTAAAAAAAACCACTGGAGTTATTTTCACATAAATGTGGCCTTCCAGTGGGACTCCATTTGTTCCAGAAGGTGCTCTTTGAAGAAACTTGCAAACTTAATGAAATTTGTGAGCAGCAGTGTATTTTTTAGTTTAAAAATCTCAATTCCTATCTTAGAAGAGTGTTGTCTGCTTGAAATTCCTTAGTGTCTGTTTATAATTGCAAATCATTAAAATTCAAGTAAGTATTCTATCTATCTGTGTATATATATATATTAGTTTTCTGATCTTCATGTTGCAATGGAAGATGACAGATTTCATTTAGGCAAATCGATGAAATGAATAATATGCAATAAATAGTGCAGTATTAACAAAGTTATAGAATCTGTTTATGATTCGTAGTAGCCTGGTGCAGGCAGCATGACTGCTTGTTTTAACAAATGACAGGAGTTACGAGTACACATAAACAGAACGTGATTTCTGTTGAACTTTACATAGTCAAATGTGATTTGCTCTGCACAAATAAAATGAGGTTTTAATGAGGAGCTATGAATGTTATGAAACCTTTTAAGCTTCTAGTTTTACAAAGTTCTCTCTTCATGAGTATAATGACTTTAATTCTCCGTCCCAAATCATGTGAAACGAAATTCCCCAAGCCATACACAAAACGAAAATAAAAGGGCTTGTGTGGTACGCTTAGGAAATGCTCCTAAATAGACTGTCGGACAGCGACATCTACTGTTAGCAAGTGTTGCCAGCAGAAATTACAGGCAAAAATGCCGTGGTGGGACTGCAAGGCTAGGTTCAATCCAGTTACCTGTGCTTCTGAGTCCTAAACCTACATTCTGCAATTGTAAATTAATTCTGGTTAGTGTTGTCTGTTGAGTGCATGGCTTAAACGGCTACTTGTAGTAGCTATGAAAATACATAGTCTCTACACATCTTTGACTTCATATCAGTTGAAGCTTGGTTGCATACAACGGCGATTGATTTTACAGCAGGAGAAAAAGGAAGACTATAAGTAGTTCGAAAGTAAAGCTAAAACTGAACAACAGAGCAGTACTCAGCTATTAATGTAAATTCCAATAACTTTTTTTGCATGTGAGAAATAGGCTACTGTGTGCTCCACTCTGGGAAGTCTTGAAGAGAAGAAGCTTTAGAAGTTTGTAGTGGGAAGGTACTATATCCATTGCAGAAAAAGAGAATATATAATTAGGACAGGACTGCAGCTAAACTTTGCCTTTCTGAGGAGGGAGCTTCCTGGCATTCTGCTGTAAAGGATAAGCTTTTTTTTTTTTCTTTCTTTCTTTTTTCCTCAATAAAAATCCCCAAACTTTGAGTGCTGTCCTTATTTCTAATTTCTAACCATGAAGCATGACTATTCCTAGTTGTGGTGTCTGCTAGTAGTTCTAATGAAGTAAACTGGATACAAGAGGTGCATATCTACATTGCAGCCTGTGTAAACAGAAGAATGATACAGCCTTAGAAATTCTTGGTAGACAGGATTGATCTCAGAGGCCTAAACCAACAGGAAAGTAGGGTTTTTTAAGAAGATGAAAAAGTACTCTCACCATCTTCTAAAGGCTTTCTCTGCTTTTACTTAATTGTTCCTCTCTTATTCCTGTGTTGAAATAATCTAGATACTTAATATTAGGGTTTTTTGAGACCTTCAGTGTCAGAACTGTATTTTGTTTATGATTTAAGAGAGATAATAAAACACCACATAATCTAATACTTTAAAATTTACTGTCAGCTTAGGGTTTCATTTTTAGCCATTTTTAACTTTACTTTGTTTTAAAAGCAAATTGATAAAAGATATTATTAAATGTTGAGTACTGTGCTTTCAGTACTTTGAAAAAAAAATGTACTTATAATTGACAAGCTGGAAAAGCTAGAATTGGTAGTTACTAAGATGTGAAATGTGTTTGAAAATAGCTGTGCATTTCATTTAGCATTACAGTAACTAGTGGAGGCATTCTTGCTGAAGTTATATAACTCCATGTAGCCATCACTATGAAAGCATAGTGCCAGCATGTAATTTACCACCCTGTTGTAATTCTATAAGAAAAACCCCCAAACCCTGCAAAAATGAACCAAACAAAAATAACCCACTAATCCACACAAAGTGAGTCAGACACTGACTGATGCTATAATTTTACTTATAAAAACATGATAGGTAAGCTATATAACTGTTGGTAAAATTTAAAGTGGTTTGTTAAGTAATGGATTAAAGTAATGGATTCTTCTCTGGGACAATGAGGCAGTAAGAGCGATTTCAAATAATGTTTCATGATTTTGGTGCAAGAGCTCCAGCATGCTCAAAAACAATTCACATTTGTTCCAATATGTCTACCACACAAGACAGTGAGTTATCAGTACTATATCATGCATTGCTAGTCATAATCCAAAAATACCTTTAACGATTATTAGAAAGTTAATTCCTTAGCAAAAACCTTTGAATGCTAATGGATTTTCTCATGCCTTTCAGGTATCTTGTCTTTTACTGCCCACAAGACATATTCTACCGGTGCTTTGCCTTTCTGCCTCTTCGGCTTCTGGTTGCAGGAATGAAAGAAGTGACTAGGACTTGGAAGATAACAGCTGGCGTTGCACATGCAGACAGTCACTTCAAAGATGCCTGGCTTGTAATGGTTGCTGTGGGCTGGGCCAGAGGTAACATGCGCAACATCTTGTTCTGATGGACTGTGATGTTTTGGAGTGGTATTTAAATGGCTAGCCCTTCAGTGTAACTGTAGCACCATTCTTTGCTGTGCTAGATATAATAGTCCTAAAAAAGTATGTTATACCCTCAAGGGAAAAAGCCTGTGCAGCAGTTTTTCTGCCTGGATTAAGGGTGACATTCAATGCCTTTGAGGGAAGTTCATCTTATCCCTTCAGAAGGTCTTATGAGGGCTTGTAGGATGGGCAGTTGATGGCAATAAAGAAATAGATATCCTATGTAGCTTCAGTATTATTACAAAACTTTCTAACAGCATATTTCCTCAGAGCTGTTTTCCCTGCATGTGGCTGAAGAAGAGAACTTGTTTTCTTAGCTTTTTGGGTTGTAACCATTGGCTGATTTTAAACACGGGAATGAATCTTCCTGCTTGCCTGCTTTTGGATTATGACTCTGGAAGCTACCTTCCTAGCAGCTGTATTTGTAGTCACAGTGTTAGAGCCACTTCAGGAAGTAGTAGTGCATGTCTTGTTTCTATTTGCTTGATTCTGTTCTACTTTGGAAAACAGCACGTGTTAATGTGATGATCTAATGTATGCTTTTCCCAGGTTATAATACAGATCAGTCTCATTGGCCAGAGTGCCTAACACCTTCTTATGGTCTTGTATTCTCTTAATATAAAAATATGTATCCACTTTTCTCACAGAGGTTCCTTGTAGTTTATAGACGCACTCTCTGTACTTAAATGATCACATGAAGAATGGAATTACATAAGCCTCTCTGGAGATTTACATTGGCAATTCAGGCATCTCTTTGTAGTAATGTGCGCATCAGTTAAGATGCTATCATGTAAAAGTAAACCTGAGGTTCTCACTAAGTAGCTAAACCTCTGAGATTTCATCTTGGTCGCTCAAGTCATGTACATATAAAAGACTCGATTAGTCTCTTTAGGTCTGAGCTTTGGGTGTCACGTTTAGCACCTGGTGTAACAAGTTTTGCTGGGAGCAATAATAGGTTGTGCAGTAGTAGTAGCAATCAGTGAGGGCTTATGCTAAATCTTTGCAATTTCAGGAGCTGGTAGTGGCCTAATTTCCAACTTTGAGCAGCTGGTGAGAGGAGTGTGGAAACCTGAAACCAATGAACTACTGAAGATGTCCTAGTAAGTTTTTAAAAAAGACTGCAATGTGTTAACTATTGTTTTGCTAACTCCTTGTGTTGACAGTTTTAGTGGTTCAGATTAAAAAAAACCAACAATAGAACATGTTTGTACTCCATGTTTTGGTGTATATCTTGTGAAAGATTGGTTGATGATCTTTGGTAACTTCAGCAGATGTTTTAAATCATTTTAGGTTCACAGCACAAGCACCAAATATGAAGAAAAGTCAACAAAAATTATTTGATAGAAAGTAACACTGAGTCAGTCGGAAAGCAATATTGATTCAATTTGTCTTACAGGAACATGGTCTTCTATCCAAAATGAAAGGACAGTGGTACCAGAAGTATGCAAGTGAAGTCTGCATTTTTGGTGCATGTTCTGAGCATCACTAAGATGTCTTCCTTTGAGCCTTGTTACTCTTACTTTCTCTGTCAGTACTGTTTTCCTCCATGGAGAACCAATTCGCACCTTCACAAATAATTGATATTCAATATAGCAAAAATGTTCTGCAAGATAGGAAATATTACTTCTTTGTAGAAGCAAAGAATGACAAAATTACATGGCTTCCCATTTAGTCTATACAGTAAAATGAGAATTGAGACAGGCTAGAAAGCCAGAAACTATTATTGTAAGTCAAGATAAGCTCCCTGTGGTAATTTGCTAAAATTTGTTTGATCTTTCCAATGTTACTCTCATGTCTTTAGAAATAATTTTTTTTTTTTTTAAGTTATCTTGCTTTTCTGCAGCCACTCTTAGCAACAGAATAACAGAACAGAAGAGGAATTTGTGGCCTTTCCTTTGGCAATATTTCAATTTTTTAAAGCTTTTGTTAGTTGTTGGCTTTTGCTGAAATTCCAGGTATTTAGAATTTCTCTCCCTCTGTCAGTGCCTAAGTGGCAGTCTTGAAAGCAGACTTCCACGAGGAAGAGGTCACTGTCAATAATAACACTGTAAACCCAAATAACACTGTACTTACAGGTGCAACACTAAAGCAATGCTTACTGACGGTATATTTTCCTTCTGCATGGTGGATGTCACTCAAAGTAACTCAAAAAGGATTTTAAAAAATTTGTTTTAATCTATAAAACTTAAGAATATTAAACAGAAGTAAGTTAACAAAGTTAAACGGATAAAACATTCTGCAAATAGATGTATACTCTGTATACACAGAGTTGTTTTTTGGACTTCCTAAGCAGGAAGTTCATACAGTAAATCTTGTGAGTTACTGAAAAGACAGTGAAGAATATATCTATGCTAGATGCTCTGTGATAACAGGAATGTCACCTGTAAGTGTCACATTAGATACAGATTAAGAAATGAACAGAATTTTTCTGCCGGTATGAGTGCTGCCTCTTCAGATGACTTTAGATAACTGAGCATGGTTCTCTTGTTTTCTGACTGCATACCCAGCAAGGGATTTCCCACCACAATGAATATAGCTATAAGATGTAAATCTTTGCGTGTCTCAAGTCAACAAGTTGGCAAAACCTGGTAACATAGGCCTGACTCAGGTCAAATATAAGCAGACTACAACTACAATGCCAGAACTGCTTAGTGTCACAGTGGACTGAGACTTCGACTACATTGTTCTTCAACACCTTAAGCAACTCCTTGGAGTAATTAGCACCTGGACTATAGAAGAGGAACCTGTTTTTAAGTGTATCCTGAGTAGTGCAAGACTTGTGATTTAACTTTTCAGTAAGGTACTGGGACAGGAAGGAAGGGGAGCAAGCTGATGTATAGAATCTGAATAGAAGAAATTATTTGAGAAGGATTTGTCAAATATGAGTATGCTGGGTGTGTAAAGTAGTGCTGAACTTAAGGCTTGTCCATATTACAGACAGAAAGTAGAGTAATAGTATTATAGTTAGGTTTTGGACCTTGTCACTGTTGCCATGAGTTTTCGTTAGTTCTGTTCAGAAATAATTATTTTGCACACTAAGAGCATTCATGGCTTTCTAGGCCATGGCATGTTTCACTGTAGAGTAGAGAAGAGAAACTAACATTGTTTGTTTGATTTCCAGCCCTGTGAAGGTAACATTGATAGGAGCGGTTCTTTTCACCCTACAACATAGCCAGTACTTGCCAATAGCAAGACACAACCTCGTGTTTTTATACACCATCTTTCTTGTTGTCTCCAAGGTAAGAATGTGAAGGTGTTGCAAATAACCTTCAGGAAAATGTTTTATTTCTTTATTTCAGAGCAAAAAATACGCCCTCAAACATTATACCGCAGGTTAGAATGTGTGCTTCTGGGTGGAAAGGCCAGCCTCTACTGAAGTCTTAAACCTGTGTTTAGTCTTCTATACATGAGCAAAACAGAAGACCTATTCTGTTACTGATACTATTCAATGTATGGGGGGAAAAAAAAATCAGGGATTTTGGCACCCTGCACTTGATATGCCTGGCTTGTATGTCCATAATCTCAAAAACACCTTATGCTTGTACAAAGAAACTCTCCTTTCCTCTGCCTTTTGCTAGCTGCTTAATGCCTTCCTTGTTCTTGTGCAGTCATCTGCGGGTTTACAAAATAAGACAACTACGTTCTCATTTACCTTAAGGTGTCCACAACATAAGTGTTTAGGTGGGAAGAGAAAGTGTATCAAAACCACTTTGAAGGAGCTGTAACTACTTTTATAATAAAATAGATATTACTTCTCTGTTGAATCCTTTAATCCCTTCAGCATTGTTCATTTCCAGGATGATGCCTGTCTTCAGGATTATTAGCTAATAAGAAAGTGTAGTCTCTGTGTTAGCAGAAGTTGGTGATTTTAAGAGCTTCAGAGCTGTTGTTGACTGGAGACTGTCTTAAAGTACTGGTTGCGAGTCTCCTTTCTGTGAAGTAGCTGACAAGTTTAATTCTAGAGAAGTTGCTTTAGGAAGCCAGGACTTCAAGCTGATTGATGCTCGTGATTCTCCACCTAAACGAATAAAGGCATTGTTGAACTGGGGATGCTGGGAATGGAGAAGGAAATGAATGTTATTCAAGAAGTAAAAAAATTATAGCTGTCTTTAGAAGCTGGCTGTCACACTGCATGGAAGTGAATAAGATCTTAAACTGATGGTCATTCTGACAATCAGGAGCTTGAGTGTCCCCTTAAATAATACAGCAACAGTTGTGGATCTGGCGTAGTCCTGTAGTAGTGTCTTGTTTTAGCAACTTTTCATGTCGCTGAAAACTGTAGAAACTATTGCAATATAAACTCTTCAGGTACCTGGATCTACAAAACAGTTTTTTTCTATCCTGATTTCAAGTTATATATTCTAAGGAATTTCCACCTAAATCTCTCAAATTTATGGGATGAATGTGGATGTTGGAATTTTAAGTGAAGTCTGGCTGTGCATATGTATTTAGGTGTTTACATTGCATTCTTCCAATTTAAATGGAAATAGCCACTCTGTTTACAGTTTTTCAGTTTGAACAAAATACAGTACGTACATATAAAAGTTGCTCTTCACCTTAGTTGTAACTTACATAGAATTTTTTTTGTGCACATTGTTTGTGTGTAACTGTGTGAAGAGTGTAGGTCAGAAAGAAAAACATTCTTTGATGAATTCAAGCTGAAATGAATGTATTTTCATTCTTGGTGGCACGGCCTTATGCTCGTGTAGGAAGTGGCAAATGCCATATATCCATTCAGCTTTGAACTTGGTTTCAGTTGCTGTGAAGTAATTAAAACTTCTATTGATCCTTGTTCTTCATAGGTAACAATGATGTTGACAAGATCTTCAGCTTCTCCATTTGCTCCCTTTGAGGCTGCATTAGGCTATATGTTCTTCGGCTTGCAAAAGACACCATCTAAAGTGAAAGGTGAAGGTTCCACATCTCCCAACGGCTCTTCAGTCTGTGACCGGTCTTCTGAACAGCCCCGTAATGGTGTTAAGAAAAGACAAACAAAAAAAACAGAATAAGTGGCTTAAAATCCTTGAAGATGTTTGTATTTCAGATTAGGCTGGCTGAGAAATTTGTTTAAAGAAGTGCATGTGAGGAGACAACAGGGCTGTATACTACTGTGGTGTTTTTCGCCTTTGGAATGTGTGTTGTAAGCTGCTGTTCAGATGTTTTAAATGCACATGTTGGATTTGTAAGTTAAAAACTACAAATTTTTATAGTGTTTGTAAGTTTACTAAATTTTGTATTATGATAACTTTAAATGCTAAGATGCTAAAAAGATAGTTTCAAAATATGACAATCAGCTTTGTATTTTTTTCTGATATATTACTTGTTTCACCTCTTCCCTGCACTCCCAAATTCTTATCTTTCATTGGGATAGCATGGTTTTGCATTGCCAGGTTTTCAGAGTAGCATGTCCCAAATAAGAAAGTCATCAGCTGAGTAAGGCTTAATCAGATCGTGCTGTAAAAACCATGAAAATGTACCAAACTAATGCCTTTAGCTAGAAAAATAACTGAATTACTAGTCTAGATTTTCTTAATTTACTTAAGTAAATATTTTTCAGATTTTTATATTTTCTAAAGTAAGAGTGAATTGTTTGGCACTTTTAAAACCCTTTACAGTTAGCAAGTAGAAACACTTTAATATTTTCGTTGTTGGCTTACTTTGACACTTTATTTGCAAGCATTTGATATATAGCTGTTTTTCATGTTACACAGGTGATTTACATGTTCTTTGTAGTTACCTTTCAGTTTGACCAGGACTAGAGATCTCTGCCTGAGCTTTTATCCAAGCATATGCATTTTTTATTTCTTTTCAAAGCCAAACTTCCTTTTAAAAAAGAATACTTTACCTTGTTTCTCATAAGTTCAGCCCTATTATGCCTACTGTTAATAAATACCAGCACAATTTTGTTGCTGTTATGTCTGGTGCTATTGGTGAAGAACTATTAATATCAGAAGTACTGGAACTATTTATTAGTATTTGCTGAAGTCTGCTGCTTCCTGCTCATTGCATCTTTTTTGCACATGATGTGGAGCAATTCCAAGTGGCATATACTTCAGAACTGAGAACGTTGACGTTTTAGAGATGTTACATTTCATAAAAATAGAATCTTTTCAGAGGACTCTTTCATTGATGTGCCAATTTTTAGAATAAATTAAACTGTTTTTACAGAATTAGATAATTTGTCTTCAGAGAGTACTGCTTTGAAGAGTATTCTTCAGCAAGAGCAGGTATCTTTGCGCAGGGATGCCAAAGAGAATGTGGAGGGAGATCTGATTTGAAAAGACAAACTGCTAGTTCCAGGTACACATCTAAATTTAGAAAAACTGTCACCAGTGCTGTGCTTAGAGAAAAGAAAAAGTAAAAAGTACTCAAGAAATTTCTTGTGCCTATCTAGTCAAATTCCCATGGTAGTGACCAAAACCACTGAACTCTCAGTTTGGAATCCAACTTTATAGCAAATGTGCCTGAAAGCCAAAAAGAGTATTTTCTTAAACAGAGAAGAATTTTTTTAAAAACCCCAAACCAACCCCCAACTCTTTGGACAAAATAGCAGTCAGATTCCTAACATTTTATTCTGAAACTTGGTGTACAGTTATAAATGCTTGGAGTATTCACTTTCAGGGTGTCTCAGTTTTTTGTAGCTTGGTTTCACGGGTGTATGGATAAACTAGAAGCTGCCAACTAACTAATTAACGATCACGTAGTTATTGCGTAACACCAGCAAAAGTTGTATGTCCACGGTTTTTAAAACTTCTGTATGTCTTTTTGAAAAAGTGAACTGTGTATACTAGATCACAAGAACCATACAGAATTGTGGTATGGAACTACGTTGCACAACTGTGAAATACTGGCTACCCTTAGCCTTAATAAATGTGAAAATATGCTTAGACTGATTCTTTAACAAGTTTACAATTTGAAGGAAAAGACATGGTTTTGTATTCATTTTGGACTTAAAGATGACAGTATGAAAAAAGTTGTTTTTCTTGACTGAATGCCTTAAAAGAAATACAAATCACATGAAAAATACATATTGTTGTGAGACAGAACAAAAGTTGTGCTGAAAGAAATCCCATTGTAAGCACCATGAAAACAAACATACAGTTTAAGGTTCTCACGGACTTTGAAGGATGGGTGCTCAAAAGAACTCCATACTGAATAAGTTACAAGCAAGTGTTCTGAGAACTTTTTTTTTTTTTTTTTGCAATACAGAAAAAGGTAACTAGTTGCACAGAATTTAACCTGAATTCTATAAGAGACTTTAATACAGTCTGTCCAGAATGCCTTAAATAAACAATTACTTCTTGCGTATAGTTCTGTATCTCTGCTAAACTTTTCTGTGTGGGATTGGTAAGAGTGCCTTATATCTGTTCTGGTAAAGCTTGTCAGATTCAGCAGAACTGCATAGGTGGACTAGTTGACTGTATCTGATATTGCCATTAGCGTGGTAAAATTAGAAGTAGTTCTTTTGTGCTAATATAAACTAAAGCTTGAAGGAGTTGTTTTATCAGCTCAGTTCTCTGGCTGGAAGGGCCTATTCCTGATTAATCCAATTGCTGTAGTGGCTCTTAATTTCTATTAAGTATGCCCATTTTTTTTTTGTAAAAAGAAATACATTAAGATGTGATTAATTAACAGAACCAAAGTTGCGTTAGATGATAAATGCATTTTGCTTTCCTCTTCGGTGTTTTCTACATTTCATTTTATTGGAAAGAAGTGGAGGTAGGAGGATATCATATCATTATCATTTCCATACTATCTAGTTGGAGATGTCCCTGCTCCTTGCTGGGGGTTGGACACTAGATGACCTTTAAAGGTCCCCTCCAACTAAACCATTCTATGATTCTTAGAGTCTATGAAAAAAAAAAAAAGTTTCTTCAAATTTGTTGAAGCATGTTGTCAAGGTAGTTGAGATAGCTTTACTGGCCCTAGAAGCTGATAGTGCCAGGGCCATGTAGTTCTTATCAAAGCATCCTAAAAGCAAGAAACGTGGATCTACTTTATTGTCTTTGGCTGAAAGTTCGTCAAGCTTTCTGCCATACTTTTCCATGATAAATTATATATAGATTGTTCCTTGTGGTAGTCACTTCAATCATCACCTTCAGTTTGGTCAGACTTCTTCCTTCCCTTAAAAGATGACCACTATCAAACACTTGAATATCAAGGTTGGATTAGAGAGTCTTATGGATTTTTAGTTTTGGTTGGGCTTTTCGGGTCAAATTTGGAATAAAGTTACTGCAAGATTTTTTTTTTATCCTAAGCTCTTTGGCACGCTTTCTGTTTTCTGAAAATTACATCCATTAATGTAATTATATGGAAGTATTTTTGCGTGTCTGTCAGTGGAATTTGAGTATGACTCTTAACAAGAAGATTATGCTGAGCAAGCTGAAGACATGAACTTACAGGTTCTTTTATTGTCATAGCAGAATGTCAGAAAAGGTGAAGAAATCAGTTTTATATTGAAGAGAGTACAATTTCGTGGCAACTTCTCTCTCAGAGGAGTGACTTCTGTAGTTCAAATGTTGTTTGTAAGAAAACTTTGCTGTCTTTATTTAACAGTCACCTATCATGGACCAAAGCTTGGTTCTGACTCTCCCAAAGGGAGCTGTTGTCCTGCAGAGGAGGTGATTTTTCTTTGATGTTTGCTTTCCAGCTCATGAAAGGTTAAAACAGCAGGAGAGAGGCTTAGTGATATTGTCAAGTTGAGCCAAGGGAAAGAATGGAGCATGGGAGAGAGACCCATCTTTCTGAGCAGCTGCCTTTGTATTAGCTGGGGCATGTTCCTTGGCTTCAATCCAATTATCCAATATATTTTTAGGCCCCTTTAATTCAGTATAGCTGCTGAAAACAAGGAGAGGTAGCTCATGATATATGTTTAGCTCATAGCAGGCCCCACCAGCAGCACTGAGAACCAGCATGTCAGGAAGAAGGATCAGCAGTGAATTGTCCCTTTAACAATAGCCTCTTCTATAGGGTTTGTGGATTTTTTTAAATCAGTTCAGGCTTCAGAGTCTGATAATGTGCAGAGGAGAGCTGGTGACCTTATCACCAAACTCGAATCCAAGTGTTGAAACAATGTTACAGGGTTCCAAAGATTTACATTCTGATAATTTGGGTTGAGTACCCTCTCCTGTAACTAGTACACATGTGCTTTATTTTTATAATGGACCTTCTGGATTAAAAAGTTCAGGATTAAGTTGGATTCTTCAGAATCCATCTCTCCTATGAGTAATCCAGATGTCTTGTAGGTGGTCTTCCCAAAAGAATAGTTCCTGAGAAATCAAATGTGCTGATTTTTTTTTAATTCTCTTATCTTTACTTAAATCTCCTCCTTATTTGAGACTGAAGCCTTATGTGGGTAAATTTGGCAGGAACTGGATCATAATTGAGTTAGAAGAAACTGAAACACAGAGGCTGTTTAAAAAAAAAAGTTTAAACGCTAATATCTATTAAGTGAGAAGACACAGATGCCAAATGTTAAAGCGTTCATGAAAAACCAACAAAAATTTAGTGCTAAAAGGCTATACTTAAGAAAAACAGAGAAATTTCAGAAAACAAACCCATGCATCACCATTGAGTAGCTGTATGCGGACACAGGAAACAAGTTTCCAAATCGTGCATTGCTATGTATGTGTTCTTATCCTCAAATGCAAACTGAACGGAGCACGAGGTTAATGAGCTTCCAACCAAGCTGAAGCAAGCACACAAGGAGGCAGGACAAAGTGAAGTAACTCCTGGAAATGCTATACAGCATGCTATTGCTATAGCAAGAGGAGGAAATCCAGACTGCTGTCAAAAATGAACTAGGAATATGGTTCTAACACTAGTACAACCTTATTGGTGCTGACCTAAGAGGTGACATGCTGTGTTTCTGAGCCTGTAGCTGATCTATATGGAATGTCTAGGAAATTAGAGCATCAATGCTGTAAGGAAAAGCAATGATTAAGAAGGTCAAGCTGGGTAAGACCCCTGGGGATATGTTTGCCGCATGAACTACAAGAATGCGATCAGGCATTTCAAGTTATTAATGAGATCTTCTTCTGATATCTCTAAACAGTGCAGATTTTTTTTTTTCCTAACCCAGGCTGAAATGATGTGGAGAAGAGTGGGATTATGTTTGAGCAGTTCATTAACATCAGAAAAAAAAAAATGAGGGTGTTGAACAGGATGCTCCTAGTAAAATGCATCCTTGCTTCTTGGTACTTTGTAAAGTAGTCATGCCTGGCAATACCTGACAAGAATTTAACCACCTCTAGTGTGGGCAATATGAGCTTCTTATTGCTCCTCCAGGGGCATCAGACTGGTGCGGCTACTAGATCTTATTTATGGTGAAAGGAAAGAGCAAGAAAACTTATAAATATTATGGGTTGTCTTTGGCACAGTCAGTCAGAGTGACTGACTCAGCAAATCAAGACTGCTAGAGAAGAGAGAGGAGAACACTAGCTATCACAAAGGTCTGTAAAATCAAAATTGAACCTGATGCACACAGAATGGTTTTTGCATAATTCGGCAACTTCAGGTGAAACTGGTAGGTAATGGACCCTAAGCAAACAAAAAAAAAAGCTACTACTTAAGTTGCACAACGTATAATTAAGTTGTGGAACTCATTGCCTCAGGTAGAAATGCTAGAAATGGAAATGAATTAGATACCAGTTCTGACTCAGGCAGGCCTCACGGTGTTCTGTCAGATAGTAGAAGAGTATGATGGGTACATGCCTGATCTACTCTTAGATTTTCTCTAGGCTTGTACTCTTGGCATCTACTCTTAGCAGACCCTGTTAGCCAGGGAAAGGTGCAGACAATCTCCTCCTACCAAAAATTATGCAGCTGAGGTTCCTGGGAAATTACAGGGATCAGCACATCTGGAGTGTGAAGAATTGGCTTCACCCTAGAAAACCCACCTTGCACAACCATGGTGTCTGCCCTACTAGGCAAACAGAAGGCTACTGGGCTAGAGAGACTGCTGGGCTAATCCTGTATTGCAGCAGTCATATTTATATTTGCTTCTGAAAAGTAAGCCCTTGCTTTGTTAGTGTTTCCTCTCCTGTAAAACAGAAATCTTTCTTTTGCCTCTGTGCAGTTCAGTCTATTATTTGTAGAATGCTTTCAGGAGCCCAGGCAAAAGGGGCATTCTAGACACATGAATTATTACTATTAGTGTTGAGCATGGGTTTTTTAGAGTTTTTTTTTCCATCTGAAAATGGGTTTGACTGAAAGGAAGTATCTTTTTGCAAGAGAACTATGTTGGTAGAAATTTTTTTTAACACCAAGTAGCAAAGAAAGCCAGGAAAATTATTTTTTTTAAAAAAAGAATGGTTTTTGTTTTGGAAAAATTATTTTTCCCTTTGCTTTAGTTAAAAACATTATTTTGTTAATGGAAAACTAATGTTTAGTTCATCACAGGAAAATGGTAAAAACCTTAAACAAAATAAATAGTTTTTGGTGAAAAGTAATTTCCTCAGTTGCATTCTATTCATTTTATTAGGTGTTGGCAGAAAATTTTCTTTGAAGCTGTCCTCTCACTGGGAAAGCAGACTTTGAGATGAACAAAAATTTTCAGCAGATAGCTGTTCTGTCCATCAATTGTATCCTTTATTTTTTAATTTTCAGACCAAACATGTCTTTGAAATAATAATCAAACTGCAGATGGAAATTTTCTGTGATAATACATTATTTTGAAATCTTGGTTAGTGAGGAGAAAAATTCTCACCTTTTCAGGCTGTGGTCATGTCGTAATATTACAAACGACTTGCCTTGATTATTTAGGTTGCAGAGAAGTATTTTATTTCAATACTCTGGTCATTAAAAAGGCTTTGTTATTTTCTGATACAAGCTACATCAAATAAGCATTGTTCTCATGTTGGAAGGCCTCAGAAAGCTTCAGGATGGGAAAAAAAGAAAAAAGTCTTATTTACAGCAGTCCTGTCTCTTTTCCCTTCAAATGTTAAGCTGATGCTAGAAGTACCTGTTTAAGCTTATCACATAGTGCTGTTAATAGTGAGAGGGTATTGATTTTTTTAACTTGTACAAACTCATGCCATTCTACTTCTCATTTTATGGTATGAGAGCATCTCAAGCAAGTGGGAAAAGCGTTTGCATACCTGCCTTGTGGTTGGTGTTACGGAAATATAAACACTCTTGACAGACAAAGCAAAATGGGAAAAGTGTTGAAACAGGCATGGACGCAGCACTAAGCTCAGCAATCAGAAGGAACATCTGCAGCAAAGGAAGGTGAATCTTATTCTTTGGCCTGTGGTGCCTCTCTCAAGAGTATCAGCTGATGGTTGACGGGATTGTGGCTTGTGTGATCTGAAGAGCTGCAAAGCCTGGGAACCATATTCCAGTGGAGCCAGGGCTGGGAGACAGTCTGCTGCACCTAGCATTAGCTAAACATGAAGGTCGGTCTGGATGTGAACAGTGAAAAGCCATGGGTCACCCTCTATGTCTCTCTTTGATCTCGTTAGAGTACCTGACCTCTTGTTGTATTTATCTTGCTATGTTTACCGAATCTGAGCTATGAAGAGTGCTTCAAGCCTCTCCTTTACTTGCCTGATGTTATTTTGCCTCCTATTACTATGACTGGTTAGTGGGTGTGCAGTTGTTTTGCTGCTTAGTGTGCTCCCCTTCACACAAAAGTATGCTCTTTCATATAGCCACTAAATGCAGGACTGTTCAGAGTGAAACGAGTAGGTTAGGCACCTCCAATGTCGCCTGTGAAACAGCCTGAATGCTGTTGTTCAATTGTCTAGAGAGTTCCATGTGAACAGTTTTGCTCTTATTCCCAAAGCTCTTTGCCAAAGGAACTACTTATAAACCATGAGAAAGCTTGGGTCAAAATCTCCTTTGGTATGACCAACACCAACTGTGATGGCATTCCTATAGCAAAAAAAAAAAAATTGCCCCCATGTGCCCCAAGAATATTTAAGATGTGTTACAAGTAGCAAGACAAAACAATGCAGATCTCTGTGTGATTGCACATTGGCAGTGCACTGAAAGCTCTAGATGCATTTATGTTCATTTAAAGCTTTAGCCTGAACACTTGACAGAGGATGCTTGGAGAGATGCTGAAAGCATTTAAGTGTTTTATTCCCCTTGAGTGTGCAAATTTCCAAAGAGGCTTTCATAATCTTGGCCTGGAGATCGAGGACCGATTTTCTGAAGGACTGTATGTTCCTGGCTCACAGTCAGGTGAGAAGGGATGCTGGGTTGTGGGTTTGCATCCGCCTCTGCTTTTAGAAATAATTTGGGAACGGGAAAGGACAGTTCTCTGGAGCCATTACAGTCTCTGCTATATATGCATGTTTGGGCACATTTTAAAGCCTTTCTTTGCTCAGCCATGAAATCTTCTTTGAGTGGTTGCATTCTGTCTTGTAACCGCTCTCGTTAGGGCTTTTCCAACATGTATTTACAAGCCCATATGGATGGCTGAGGATCCAGCTGGAGAATAGGTCTTGCTGTAGCAATTCCTGGCTCCATTTTATTGTGAACATCTTGCTACTCGTGGGGATTTGGAGAGGGAAAGAGCACAGTGGGAAATGACATCCACAATTCCCAGTGGCATGGATCGAAGCTGGATGCGTAAGTGTCCTTTAGAAAGTCTTCCTCTCTTATTTTCTCTGCTGGTAATAAAGCCATGCTACTTCCATCAACATATACATACTGTTCTCATTTTACCCTCTCTCTCCCCTCACTGTCATCATCTAAGACAGTCTTAAACCAAAAATAGATTAAACTAACCTGTTCAGTTTTGTATTTGCAGCTTGCCTAGTGAAACGTGTTTCAAGTGATGAGCTGCTGCTTAACAGCCATGGCAACCCTTTGTCCACACTCTGACTGCTGGATTTTTAATTGCCTGATAAATTAAACTGTTCTTTCTACCTTCCCATTGTTATTTTCCTTGATCTCCTTTGACATTCACATTACAAAGTAATGAGATGGTAATTATTTTTAAAAAGAATGAAATGACTTTGCCTGTGAGACATTCAATCTTAGGAGCTCTAACAACACAAAACATTGTTGGGTGGTAAGCAACAGTGTCATCCTGCAAAACATGGGAGAAAGGTACAAAAGGAACATGAAAGTAAAGCCATGAGCCTGTAAACCCTCAACAGGCTTGATTTAAGAAGTGAGGAGTTAGCTTATGTCAGCTGGAGCAGTTGTGAACCTGAAGAGCAGTGTGTAGAGACCAAGTAAGTCAATTAGCCAGCATGGAAGGTATTACTAGCACAGGTACACTTGTAATCATTAATTAGGACAGCACTGACCAGAATGGGGGAAATGTTATCCATGGAGTATTATTCCATAAATACTTGTCTTGCAGTGCTCACCTCTGCAGTTGAGCATTCCCTCCCCTCAGAAGCTAAAGTTACGATTGGCGAGATATGGATTTTGGTGAGAGGCAGGAGAGGTGGTACACATACCCTCTGGACTATACTGAGACCTGTGTAAGGGAAGGGCTGAGCTTGAGGTAGTGGAGTACACCCCTAAGCTACTCTCTTCATTTAGGGAGGTAATCTCCATTCTTGTTTTTGCAGTTCTGGTAGTCTCAGTACCCCCATACCTCTGAGGGAGGAAGAGTCTGCAGCTTGGGTCACTGTCTGAGCTGAGAGAGCACGTTTCTCCTGGTGAGGTCTGAATTGCTATGCTCTCTGCACACATAGCCTTGATGATGGCTTTTAACTTTCATATGCAAAAATATAGTAGAAAAACCCCAATGTCTGGATTGTATCTAGACTCTCATCTGTTCTGCCCTGTTACTGTGTTTCCTGCCTTCTTAGAGTGTTCCCATGGCTCTGAAAATACCTGTAGAGTCCAGGCATTTCCAGCCTTCTCCGGCCTATGGGCAGTAGTATTGATACAGCATTGTACTCTGAGCAACACCGAGGTATCCCTGTCAGCCCTGAAAACAGGAGCAGAGAGCTTGGTTTAGCTTTTTAACTTGTCTGGCCACAAGCCATTGTGGAGTGTGTTGCAAACAAGCAGTGGTGGCTCTTGATGGAGCAAAGGAACCCTGGTGCTGAACAACGAGAGGTATTCAAGATCTAGCGTAAAGCGTCAGATGCATTGAACTAGGCTTTGCCCCAATACTTTTTATACACAGCAGTCGCGAAGAACATTCATTAAAATTTCCATATGTCACATCCTGGAACAGTAACAGGGTTTGTGGCTTTTCAGGTTCCTTACTGTCTCTCCGCACATGGTTTCAGAGAGTGCTTCTGCACAGCCGGAGAGACATCTGCTGGTAAAAGCCATTGTAGCATTTTGCGTGAATACCGAATTTAAAACACAGGCAGTCTAGACAGTAACGACAGAGCTGGCAGTAACATGGCACTGTGCATTGCAATGTGAATTGCATGTCAAGCAATTCAGTAAAAGTTTAAAAGAGTGAAAGTCTAACATCAAACTAGTCAGTACAGAGAGAGATAACTAGTCCAACTTAACCAACTGTCTAGTTGTGTAAATGCACTTTTTGCATATACAGCTGCTGCTCTGGTCTGAAAGGAAATGGGTACGTACATTCTGCAGCATGTTCAGGCTCATGTTTACGCAATTAAAAGCTGCTTCTTGAGCCACCTGAAGGTGTCATAGAATTTATAATTTCTTTTGGTAAAACTAGAGACTGATTTTTACTTCTCTTCTAAAACAGAGTATTTGCTTTAAAAGCAGCTGAGCTTGTTCATACTGGCTGATGACCTAGCCCAGAAGCTGCCAGATTTTCACTTTCTTTTCCAGAACGAGGATAGAGGTCCTGTGTCAAGAAACAAAAGCCTTGCACATCATCTCCTGCGTTTAAGTTATTTGTGACATCAGTACAAAATAGGCAAGGTGAAAACCATCAACAGTAATACAGGTCTGATGGCTGATTTACATGTCTGTTGAACTGTTACTTCCAAAGAAAAGGTTTACGTTAGAACTGAGACCTACATGTAACTTAAATAGCATGTAAATTGCATATAATTTAAGTTGCTTATAAATTACAATTAATCTTTCATATAGCAGCCAACCTGTCTCCAACCATATATGCACGCAAAAGTTCTGTCTCTTCACTGAAATTTAAGGGCAGATAAAAATCTGCACTATCAGAACTAGCTGAAGCATAGCCAGAGATCAGTGATGTTCCGGAGGGCAAGTGGAGCAATCCTCCACAGCAGATTTTCAAAACAAATCTCTCGACTATGAGTATCTGGATGTGAAAATGGCCTTGTGAAAGCCTGTCTCCACAGCCATTCTGCATTGCTGAAACTGGTAAAATAATGCAAGTAACAGTCACCTTCTCTGTGCCTTCCTGTACGTGCATAAAATTTACCATGGTTGAAGTCTGTCTTTTGGGAAGTTCCAGAGGTAATTGTCTGGAGATGACTTACAGGGCTTCTGTCAAAAGAAATTAGTATTTCAGCAACTCCTTGGCCAATTCCATGACAATACTAAAACAGCTGACTGCCCTGCACATCAGCTGGCCTCACTTAGGAGGAACAACTCAAAAGTTTTTAAAAGCAAAATAGTTATCGTTCTTCCATCGCTTCCTGCCAGAAACTTCTATCCCAAAAGGTTTCAAGGGAGTGGCTTTATTTTTCTCTCCACCTGTCTCTATTTATAGCTTATGAGTATTGGAAAATATGTGACAAGGAACTAGGAGAGGAATGGATTTTAGGACTTCAAGATCAAATATTTCATTCAAGGGAAGCCTGAGTTGTTCTTGCTGAAAAGGACAGCCTGATGGCAAAGCCTTGAGGGGGAGGCGTGTGCTGTGATTAAGGTACACAGCTGAAAAAAGGAAAGTGACTAGTTTCAGCAAAAAATCTTCAGTGGACACAGAGGGTTCCCCATCACTTCCAAGTGCCCATCTGGAGCCAAGAAGCCTCTCTTGAAGCTCCCTTTTAGATATGATGAAATTCAGCAGCCCTTATTTGTGGCCAGATCAAACGCTTTTTTTCCTCGTTGCTCATGACAGCAGTTGCTGTGTGAGAAAATATTACTAAGCTTCAGTAAGAAATACTTGATTTAACTAAGTACAATTAAAACTGTGTTACATCATGAGTTTCTTTCCTTGCAACACATTTTGCCATGGTCATTTTGTCCACTGATGATCACATCCCCAGCTGGAGCAGGCTGGCAAAATTCACTCAAAGTCCTTGAAGTCAAGGTGATTTAAATGGATAGGGAATCTTTTCCCAAGGTTATCAGTTTAAAGATATCGGGCACTTGGCCTTCAAACTCTGAGCTGCATGATCCTTAGCTTGGTAAAGTCAGCAGCAAAGTCTTCACTGACTTTAGCAGAAGTGGACCTTATGTCATACAGCTCAACTATGATCCTTTGAGTCATTTCACCCTCTACAGCATACAGCTATGTGTCAGATGTGACTATTTCATTGCTTGTTATTCAGGTTTTGTCTCATTTCTTTCTGTTTTTCTGTTGCAAATGATATTTCACCCCCTTCACTGTTTTATATTCTACCAGAATCTAATTTGAAATGCATTGGTCCCATTTACAATTTTTAACACTACTCATTCCTTATCTAGCTGTAATTTTCAGTTCCACATTCTGGGCAGTGATGTGAAACCATCTTTCCTGAAAGTGTGGTAGTACTTCATCTAGGAACTCACTGGAGGCAATGTCCAGTCACAAAATCTCAGTCTAGCTCCAAGGTTTGTCAGAAATTGTATCTGGGAGCTTGATTCTTAGGGACTCTTATTTCAAAAAGAGTAAAAAGGAACAAAATATTTAAACTTGGATTATGTTGTAAAATTTTTCCTAAGCTGTCATTTTTCAAGTTTTGGGGTTTTGTTTTGAAATCATACCTCTTCTCTGTTTAAAAAAAAAAAAAAAAAAAAAGTACATCAAGGTAAACAAAATTTATCTGTGTCACAAGGTTCATTCATAATTCTGCTGACAAGGCTGGCTGATCCCAGAGAAGATGGAGAACAGTGAAAGTAACTTTCTACTGCTGTTATGTCACTGATTTGCATGTGCTCGTGAACACGGTCACTTTAGGTACTGGTTATGCTTCCTTGTTAACTTTAATTAGAGCAGGCTTTGGCTCTGTGTCATTCTCTTTCAAATGGCTGTTCATGTTGTATCCTGCAAGAGTAAAGTGTGTATATGTGATGTATAATATATATGTATGCAAAGAGTATTTGACTTAAAAATCAAAAAGAGAAATATCTAAAACAGAGGGCCAAATTCTGGTTTCAGCTGCAGTCAGCTGGGTAGGTGGTGTCAGTGACAGATAAATTTGGCCTAATGCCTGTATATTGTGATAGTTGATATTTTTGGCAAACTACATAAACAAACACTGTGGTATTATTCTTGGCAAACAACATGAATACCACTCTTGCTTTATTCTCTTTGTCTCCACAAACACTTTATGGCAAGCATTCATCACCAAATAAAATATGAGACCATGTATGCTGCAAAACCCATTAGGTCATGTATTTTGGCACTCTGCTAGGCTGCAAGGTCTGCCACAAACTTGGCTGAGCTGTGCGTAATGCTGACAGTACTTCCCATGCAGTGTAACTAAGATATCCTTTTCCCTTTGTACACAGAAGCGTGTATTTCACTTGACTTAGTATACACAGGTCTTGGACTTGTTTACCTTACCAAGACCTACGTGTAAATTTGACAAGTTTAAAATATGCCTTTGTTAGGATTTTTTTTTTAGAGCATTTACACTACAATTGCATTCGTGTCCTTTTTTTTCCATCCTGCCTTCTCTCACCAGCCAATGCTTTCTATTTTTCTGAGCAGACCCTTAACACTCAGGTGTCTCAAGAACCTAAGGACCTCTGCTGTTACGGCTATGCTAGAAGTTAACTGTAACAACACCTCTTCCACCAACCTGTCCTTCTCCACTCTCTCCTCCTGCCCCACTGCTACTACTGGCTCTGATCAGGTTGAAGTAGCATCGATTGCCACCCTGAACAGTCTCTCTTCCTGGAAGATCTCCCTGGGAAGCTTCTCCACCAATATTTCTTTCTACAGATGACAGCTCTGGCATACGTCCTTCGGTTATCGGAGCAGAAGTCAAGGATTTTTGCGCATGCTGAAGCTCCTTTTTCAAGCAATGCCTTGGGGATATGAATAGGAACCTGCCTGCAAGTCTCTTTTGATCCTGAAACTCCCACTAATTGATTGATAAATGGGAGGTAGTCACCTTAGTATCTCTGTGGATATGACACTTGATTCTTAGAAATTACTGTGCACTGGAATTTCAGGTGGGAATCCATGTAATAAAAATGTCAAAAGACAGATACTATAAAAAATTATTTCCCAATTATCTCTTGATAGTAAGGCTGTGCTCCAACACGGTGGTTGATTGTTGCCCTGATTTAAAACAAGCAAGGCTCTAGAGCACAGCTATTTCTCTGCTAATTCTCTATTTCTGCAGTGGTACTGGATTAAAGCTAAAAAATGAGCTTTGTTTAAGCCCCCTCTAACAATTGGCAATGGAGTTGGTGGGAAATAACCTACTTGGCTAAGTTTCCCAAGTTGATCTCTTGTCCACTTTGGCTTCTTTTTGCAGAATTTGTTTTGATGAATTCTGCACACTCTTCTCCCCTCAAAAAGGCTTTGCTGAATGGCAGATGATCTGCCACAGCATCTTCTTGTGCCCACAGACAGTCTAGATGGCCTCAGGGTTTTTGTTTATTTTGAAGCTCAGAGCTGTTATTTCAGGAAGACAAGCAAGCAAACGCACACTAAAAAGTACACCCAAAGCCAACCCAACCAGAATATTTAGAGTACAACTGATGCCACTTTGGCCTCTGAATCTATGCTGTCCTGACTGTAGATGCTGAAATGAAGGACCCCGTGTTGGAAGCCGTCCTCAGCATTAAGAGAAAAGCTGCAAACACTTTGATAACCCCGAACGGTGCAGCCCCTGTTCTTTTGGAAAAACTCACAAAACTGGGACACCTGGGTGGCTAAAATTCAAAAGGCACCGTGCGTTTTGGGGAATCAAGGCGGGGTTGGAAGAAATGCAAGTCCAGCAGGCGTGAAAGCATAGGCCGGTGGGGCTGTAACAAAGCTGCAAAGAGCAACTGGGAAGTTCGGGCTGGGAACAGAGGAAAAACTTC
>WHYT01014993.1:27758-106832 GCA_009806455.1 Tetrax tetrax
GGGGGGGGGGGGGCGGTGTCATGGCACCACCGCTGCCGCCAGCCCACCCGCCAAGCACGTGCTGCGGCAGCAGCCCCGCGAAGAGCTGGGAGCTGCCGGCCGGGGGTCTTCTGCGCTCCCACCAGTCACGGAGCATTGCTCCCGTGGCTCCACAACTTGTTGGAGGCTCATGTTGTCAAATCTTTTGGTTGCCTCCTTCTTTTTTATATTCCTTTTTTTTTTTTTTTTATATAGCGTAGATGTAATTTCCTCACACTTAAGTTGCATCCCATGTTAACACATTACTCCAGACATTGGTACTTTTCCAACAAATTGGACACTGCTACATACAGTAGTATGAGCTGCTACACATTTTAATCCTGCACTTTTGGAGATCCTTCCGACTGTGTCAGTGACCCTGGACATGACTGCCCACTCACTCACGTGAGGTCTACGTGAGCAAGCTTACAAACTGGGAACAAGTTACACAAACACAGTTCCCGTTTGTGTTACACACAGGCACGTACACTTTACCTGCCCTCGAGGCTTCTGCTAGTTGGCCCAAAGTTCTTCCCCTACTGACAAATGTTCAAGTGAATGGTCAGCTTTGGCCTACCGAGATCTCTTCTCCCCTCTCAATGGACAAGCCGAACATCAGGCGGCTGTCTGCCAGTCGTTGTACTTCTTTTGTTCAGGGATGTGGTGTTTTTACACTTACGAATTAGCCATGTGCCTGGGTTTCAGTTCTGCATAGTGAAGTTACATTGGTAATGCCACCTGTCACTCACGAGGTAACCTTTTTCACAGGCATTGTCTAATAAATATGTACACAACAGCAGTACGTACAAGTCAGCTGGGCTTAGTTTCTTGTGCATTAACAGTCTATGATAGAGAGACTCATTCTCCCAAAAACCTGGTTTTGTAAACAGCTTAGGTCCCACAGCGAAGACTTATTAAAGGAGATGTTCACTGCTAAGTGTGTGGCAGGCTTTGCTTATTCTTAATGACGAATTCTTAATATAATATAGGCAAATACATAATTTCAACAGCTTCTTGGTTTTTTTTTGCCATTCTCTCTGGTCTTGTCCTTATAAATTCGATTTCACAGGCACAATCTGTAACGCAGCAGGTGCCAAGTGTAGCCTTCTTGTTTCATAGGATCCAACTAACTGTTTATGTGGGATTCATTTAAAGAGTAAAGCAGGCAGCAATCAAAAAAACCTGTGTTTCTGCTATACAAAAAAAAAAAATGCTTCTCAATTAGCCTGCCTTTGTAGATTGTCCCAGGGTTGTTAAAGACCACCTATTACGGTGGTTCCACGCAAGTTGATTCTGAAGTCTTCATGAACTCAATGGAGAAAATCATGTTATCAGTGGGTGTGGCCTTGCTTTTGCCGGCAAAGTTTTGTAGGTCAGACCGGGATACTTACTGGTGCTGAAACCAAAGGAACTTAGACATCTGAATACCTCTGAGGATTTGGACTTCAGTTTTTTATTGCAGTCTGTTATTAAGACTCCTGAGCTTGGGCTATCAATTACTGTTTTACAGATTCTCTGTGACTTGTGCCAAATTAATTGACCTATGTGCATGTCCTAGTCCTGCCGTAGGGAAAGGAGCTACCTAACTCATTGCCTCTACACTTGCTCCTGATTTTTAGAGCGGATGCAGGCTAGTAGTCACTCCATCCTGAATAACCTCATGGAGGCTTCCCTGGGGAAAGCCTTTGTGTAAACACACGTCCATGATACGTCTACATGACAGAAAATACCCCCACAGAAACCTCACAGTAATTGACATTGCAGTAGCGATCACGATGGGCTGGGCAATTGGTGGTACTGAGCTGCATTTTGCCAGTGGGTTGGCTATGCAGCTGGAGTTCACATCTGCAGAGCTCAGACGCAAGGGATCTGTACATGAAGTCAGCAGAAGACAGAGGGGTGAGCACAGCTGAGGGTGCCAACATAATTAAAGCTAATGAGAAGCCCACAGCCAAAGAGAGAAGTGACTGTTCTCTGTCAGCACCGTGTGCTCTGCACCTGAGCACTGGATGAAGGAGGATCTGCTCTGAGCGAGTATTTGCATCAGGGTGGGGACCAACAGAGAATACACAGGCTGCTTTAAATTTTGAGGCAAAATTTTGAACTTCAACTGCTCTGATTCAGGTCCCACAGCTATACCTCTGGGCTCTAGTGTCTGACAAGGCAAGGGGATCGTAAGGAAGTTGCATGCTGAATGAGGAACACCCAAAAGGCCACCAGTTTGCAAATGCAGGAGGAGGTGGTTATAATCTCTCCTCTCTGGAGGAGATGAGTCCATCATGAGTGATGGACTCAGGGCTTTGGACAGGCACTTCCAAAATCCTCCCCCAAGAAGAAATGCTTGCATTTATTTTGAAGTGAGTAAACATAAAGCACCCTTTTGAAATCAGCAGGGAAGGGAAGCTACTGTGCCACAGTTCAGAGCCTTTTATTCAGCAAGGTAATGGCCAAGACGCTCACCTTGGAGACCTGTGCAGGGAGTGCAAAAGGCCTTTTGGCTGTGAGAATTAGGATATGTGCTATCCTTGCGTGTGGATAGATGTGCTGATAGAAGTCACTGGCTAAGGTCACACACATTTTAGTTGAACAATAGCATGTAAGAGAGAGGAGAGGCAGTGGGACACCCCAAAACCAAGGTTTCCTAGGTGTTGAGCTGTTGGAATGGCTCATCTGGTACATGAGTTACTCCCTGCTGCTTCTGAGGGGCGAAGAGTGGGGGGACCAGGCTGCATTGAAAGCTAGAGAGTAATGGTGAAAAGTGTTTGGCTGCTGGGCTGGCAAAAGGGTCTGGCCTCCAATCTCTGCTTCCACCATTATTTCCTTTTTAAAAAAATTACAATATAGTGCCATAGACAACATTTGTAAGTACCCCAGAAAGCACTGAGCCTTTGCCTTTTACTCTTTGGAGACTCTAGCCATAATGTTAAGAGAAGACGTGTGGCACAAGTGTTCCTCTGCCAGCCTTTTTCAGGAGTATGTTAGGTTCCAGCAGCAGATATTGAGGGTGGTGGTCTACAACTAAGTGATAAAGCAGTAGTTGCTTCTTAGGTACCTGGTTACATGTAAGACTTCCCTATTTTAGCCTAAATGGGAGGAGAATAGTTTTATGACCTTATAATTAGCAGTTGCGTGAGATTAGCAGCAAGACTTATTAAGTCATTTCTGATAGCACGGTTTCTTTTTCTTTTTTGCATTGCTTAATTAAAAAAAAATTGTTCTATAACACAGCTTTAAATAAGCAAACAGTCAAATTTAATTGCAAGGGATGGTCCAGAGATCTCTGCTACTGAGATTCATGGTGTCTGAAGCGTATCTGAGAAACTAGAACAAGCTGGTGGTCTAGCAAAGAGTGGATTAGGGAGAGGACACACAGGCGATACTTAGGAATGTCTTTGGGTCATGATTAGAGAAGCTTGGAAGATGTGAGAAAGATAAACGAGTGGCCAAACTGGTGATGGTATGCTAAAATGCTACAGTATATCCTTGCTGTCAGCTTTTCCAATGGCAGTGAAGCGCAGCTCCATTCATATCCATACCATATCATATGAGTACATGATGCATTTACCCCCTGCATCTTCCTTGCACATCTTCTGTTTCTTCTCTCTTCATTTCCAGCTCCTTCCATGATGTGGTCATAACAGTTATCTTTGATTTTCCCAAAGTCTGGGATTTTCAGGAAGTCTAAAGGGAGTTACTTCTCCAGTTACCAGTGAATTTCAATGTATCTGACAATCCCACCCGTACTTTTTTAGAGTGGTTTAGCTGCCCATCTTTCCTGAGTACTACTACTGCTGGGTTACCAGTTTCATTTTCAGGGTCTGTCAGCGTCTTTTTCCCAGAATATTTGGTCACTGATTGCTGCAGCAGCCCTACAGCTAAGTCTGGATGACAAGGCACACAATACCGGCATTGTGCTTACATCTAAATTTCCCATCAGGCAGGGCCTGGAGAAACTGCTGGAGGACATCTTGCTTGTATTGGTTTTGAGACACACTTGAGAAGCTGGGAGCTGAAGGAGAGATGCTTCTGTCGAGTCCTGAACATTTCTGTATCTGACAGAAGTTGGAGGCAGAAGTCTGTCCTCCTGTTTGGGATTTTCTCTGATAATCCCTGGTGCATCCCAGGTACCTGGTTTATTTGGTTTTCTGAGGAGAGAGGCTGCTCTCTTGTCTGGGTCATATCAGAAGAATCACACTCAGAAGATGGCTGTTAGCAGTTGCTTGGGACCACAGACCACATGCTTTATAAACAATAAGAAACATGCCTCACTCTGAAGTTTACATACTTTTCCCAGAAAAGGGGCTTTCTTATGGACTTCTTTTGGGGGAGGAATTGTCTCCCCTAGCACTCCAGTGCCAAGTGGTCAGGTTATCAGCTGGCATAAATCATTACCACTCCAGTAATGTTGAAAAGAATGATGTCTGAACCACGCTTGTTTACCATCTGGCTCCTTTGTTGACTATGTGGGTCTCTCAGGGAGGGGCTACAGGTCTGCTGAAGGAAACAATCCCATAAGGGGAGGTGCGTGGGTACCTCCTCAGCCTTGTCTACCCTTCAGTCTCTGCCATCACTTTTAAATGGCCTGAGGTTACCCAGATGTTTTCTGGGCTTAGGAGCTGCTGGAATCTTGACTGCAGCTGACATGCTGGTGTGCTGCTGTATCAGGTAGCCTGCGTCTGAAATGTGGTGAGAAGCACTGGTGTGACCTTTGAGGCTGGAGGCTTCATTGTGCTTGCTTGTGAGAAGGAGAGCTGGAAGATGCACTGTTGTTCTCCCATCCTCAGCATCTTCTCTGGGGATGACGGGCTTTGCAATCTGTGTGCTTATTAGATTATTAGCCTTCTGGTCTTTCTGAATTTGGGGAGATGAAAGAGTAAGCAATTTTTTTGATAGCCCACAGCATGGCTGTGTGGTAGGCAGGAAGCACATCTCATGTGGAGGCTTTGTGGTGTTGTGCTGCCATCATGGGTGGCAGGTGGAGAGCAGAGATGCACGGGTGCTTTTGCTCTGGGTGGTTGTCTATAAAGGAGGCCTGAGCAGCTGGGGTCTGCTTCTTTTGTCTTCATGGAGTAGAAGATTGCCCAGAGCAGAGTGGTTGTGGCCTGTGACTTTTGCTTGTGGTTGCTCTGGGTGATTAGGGACAGCCACCGATGAACAGTTACCGATGCTTTTGACTGGTAGCAGATCATACCTTTTCTTGCATTCATCAAGCAGAGGAGACTACTGGCTTTTGCATAAACCACCTTCCCTTACCCATTTTTGCCACTGGACCCTTTTGGAAGTACTACACGAGGTCTTTATCACCACTCTCGTTTAGAGAGGTAAGCAGAGGCATTGTGGTTTACTCTGGGCAACACATGGCACTTCTCCCTGGAGGCTGCAGGACTCCCTGATGCAATCCGTGGAGTCTCTTTTGACATTTACAGCTTTAAATGGCTTGGGGTCTGGCTGCCATGGAGACATGATCTCAGCCATCTGACGCAGTGTTTGAGCTCAGACAGGGACTTGAATCAATGGCTTCAAAAAGGAGGCAGCAGGGCATTATCAATGCAATGTTTTCAACTGTAATGCCTCCTTGTTGGCCTACAGACTGTGCTTTCTTCACAGCTACCTGGAAGTTCTTGTAGGCTTTCTCTGGACAGGGTGTCACCACATTCCTGTTTTTGCAGCAGCTTGAACTGTGACTGAAGTTTCAGCAGGATACATTTTATTTGTACATGGGGACACCAATAGGAAATGGAGGGAGGGATGTGTGAATGTTTTCAGGAGCTGCAGATGGGGATTTTCAAACTGTTAAGAGAGCAGGGGGCTCAGGTTCCACTGGGGTTGCAGGAAGATGTGGTCACCAAAGTTCATCCGTTCTTTTGGGAAGAAGTTTCTGTCACAATCTATAAATTATCTTTGAAGCAAATTCTTCTCTGACTGCAGCAGCTGTATGGGCTGAAGGCACTTCATTTTGCACTGAATAATAAGTGAAATGTTGCTGATGATGTGACCCAGCACCCAGAATGCAAAATGTGTGGGTTGTGGCATACTGGAGAAATAGCTAATCTGCTGTTTCTCCACAAGGCTGTAAGGCAGCATCACTGTCTTGCTGAAGTCTCTAGATTTTAGGACCAACTATCAAGTCTAAAATTTTAGTTTTTCTGGAGACAAGCCCTTATCTTTCCATTTTAATTTTTTCACCATGCTTAGAGACAAAGCAAGGTTCAAACTGGTGAAACACGTTGTGCTTCTAAGCATCTTCCAGCACTTTCTAAAGCTGTGTTTTAGCCCCATCGGTTTTTTTTTTTTTTTTTTTTTTTTTTTTTTTGACAGATGAGGTGGAAATCATGACTTATTTTATTTTTTCATCTGTGTGTGCTCAGATGACATAGCTATCCAGGCTCTTGCAGTCCACTGTTATCTTAGTGATACTCATGAGGGGTGTATGAGTAACATTTGGGAAAGCTGCTTGATGTAGCCTTTCGTAATGGTAGTCACAACAGAGAGCTTAAAACAAAGGACTTGTGTGTTTTACCAAGAGAAGCCACAGTAACAGGTTTCTGTGTAAATGAGAGCTGTATTGTCTTCCATCAGAGATGACTTGAAAATAAAGTACTTTGATGGTAATACTGCAGATGTCTGCAGGAAACCCAGCACAGCCTTGAACACTGTAGTTAGATAGCTGTGCAAAAAAGTACATGAAGGGAAGAGCTAATGTGCAATACTTCTATTTAAGATAGAGGGAGGAAATAGAAATTGTGATAGCATGCTATTTCAAGTAATAATAGAAAGTACTTGATGTTTACATGGTGAATGGATCAATACTAATTCTGTAGTCAGGGCACATACAGTAGTTTGGATTATACAAGTGATAGATGCACTCAGTATAGCTGAAATTTCCACCCTGCAACATTTATTTCTCACTGCGTGTTAGATGGAATTTTCCACCCAACTATCTGAAAGGATTTGCATAAGAATGGTGATAGAGCAGTATTCTTTAATGATGTGCTTTTCTTTGTTAAACTTCAAAAATGTCTACGATGCATGATGAGGTTCGGATGAATTGCCAAGCTAATGCTTTTATATTTTCTTTAAAGAGCTTATCTTCACTGTGTTGTGGGAGTTACTTTATATTGTTGTCATAAAGGCAGTAGCAGTAAAGCCGACTTTGTAGCAACCCTGGTAGGTGCCCCCTCCTCCTTTACCTTCAAGTCTTCAGTGCTGCTGAAGGAGACAGATCACAACACCCCTTACCCAGCACCTGTCCTACTGTTAGCTCGTCTGTGCTGCTTCTCTGGTGCTGCGCATGGTATTACTCACGATTGCACTGTGTCATTTTACTTTTAAAACAATGACCCTCTTGGCATTTAACCTAGATCAGCCCAAGTTGCTGTATTATTTGTTGAAACTGGGTCATCACCAGGCTCTTCCAGAATGACGTCTTGATTTAAAAGAAACTCAGGATTAAAGCAAATGTGAAAAATCTTCTGCCAGTGGTGATTTTTACGAAATGATACAGAACACCATTTTGTTTTGTTCTTCAACAAAAGTCTAATATTTTAAAATATGAGGGAAAAGCTGCTTGAAATTGGTCAAGTTTAGGAATGCAACCTGATGAGAAGCAGTATTTCCATACTTGGCCATTGGTCCAGTCACCTTCTAACCTGCACTGTAGTGAAGCTGTTCAGAAACCTCCAACAGCAGGAAAAATAAGCAAGACGAGTGACTGTGAGGTTTATCATCAAATCCAGTTGCATATAGGGTGCAGTGATTCCACTTTTATGATAGTTTTTAGACAGAGTGGGGCTAATTCTGCCCTGAATCAAGACTTCTGAAGCACAGTGTGAGTATAACTGAGGAACGATTTGGATTTTGTTGGGTTTGCTTTTTTATATTATTTTTGCCTTTACTGATATTAAGCATTAGTTGGAAAAAAATGTAACAGATATAATTTTTTCCCTAATGATCTGAGGCTCTGCTCTTCTCTTAGACCTCACATGTCAAATTCAACTGCATTTTATTTTGCCTGTGCTTCTGAAAGGGTAATAGAAGCTGTGTATCCTACATATACGAGAGCACAACGCGTCCCAAATGTGTGCCTTGGTAGTCAGTCATGTCCACAAGACAATTATTCACCTTCCTATGCTCTCCTTACTTCTTCAGCCTATCTTCATAAGTCCCCCAAACTCTTTGAAAACCCTGTGTAGCATGAGCAGAACATAGGTATCTGCGCTGAAAGAAAGGTGGACAAGTTTTATATCACCTCTCTCTCAAAACCAGCATGCAATACAATGTCTACAAAAAAAAAAAGCAAATAAAAATCAAAACCTGCACAGTGACTTCCTTAGTGGTAGCTGGAGAAGGTGGTCCTTTACTGCAGCATCGTACTGCACACGTACATATGGACATAGTTATTTGTGTGTGCCTTTACTGCTATACACGATATGTACGTATTTATATATTTGTATTGACATTTATAATGTGAGATCACAGGGTAATTCAGGCTGGAAAGGACTTAGGGAGGTCTCTAGTCCAAAATCCTGCTCAAAGCAGGGGCAGCCATGAGATTAGACCAGGGTGCTCACAGTTTTATCCAGCTGAGTCTTGAAGATCTCCAAGGATGGAGGCAGCACAGCTTCTCCGGGCAACCTGCTCTGCTGCTTGTCCATCCTCAGGGAAAGAGGTGTGTCTTTATCTCCAGCCTGAACCCCTTAGTTTCAGCTGATGCTGCTGGCAGGAGCCCGTCCCTGACTCATCCATTCTTTCCCAGTGGGCACTGTGGTGCTGTCAGATGCTTTGAAGCCATCTCTGCTCCAGGCTGAACCAGCCCTCACCCCACAGCCCGAACTCATAGGGCAGTGCTCCAGCCTCAGCAACTTGGTGGCCTCCCATGCACCCCATCAGTTTGTTGACTTCTCTCCCACCAAGGTCCCGAAGCAGGACTTAGTGCCCTGATAAGACCTGATGGGTCTCCTCTAGACCCTGCTGGCACTGCTGCTGAGGCAGCACTGCCTGCTGCTCCTGCCCCAATTGCCTGGGGTGTCTCTTGGCCCCTTCCTCCAACATGCTAGATATTTGTGTGTAAATGTTTGCCTAAATCATGGTTTTTAAAGTATGCTTGTGCTGATGTTCAAACCAGTATGTTTATGACATAAAATTCTTAAATTCAAGCTTGCATTTTTAGTGTTTTGTTGAATTTTTCAGGGATGATATATCCCTGGATCTCTGAGTCAGTACTACTCTGTCTTGTTATAGCCCCTTATCACAACATGACCCTTGTGCTCCCCCTGGAAACGTTTCATGATGGTGGCACAATATGTTTAGACTTGGCATCCATTACATGGTTTCAGAAGGGAGGATGTCCTAGCCTCTTGTTAGTGGGACCTGCACTAGGACATACACAAAGATCACCTGATGGACTAGCCAGTTTAGAGGAGGGGATGGTAGTACAGTCCCTGTGTTGATGCTGGAGCTGAATGTGTGTGGAAAGAATGAAGAAGGGCAGCTTTAAAACACAAACACTTCTGTGTACATGACTGCTATTTTACATGTTGGGGGTTTTGTGTTGTTGGTTTGTTTTTTTGTTTTTTTTTTTACCAGAAACATGTGGACCAGGTTCCTGTAAATCTCTTCTGTTGACATGACAAAAAAAAACCCCAAAGCCTCTGTGTCTTGGTTCATTCATTACTGCCCACTGCAAGCATGCCTGTCCTGCAGTCTTGCTCTGTAGCATCGGGTGAGATGTGCAGGTACTGGAATAGCTGTGTCTCGGAGTCCTGTGTCCCGGGGTCTGTGTCTTGTCAGATGTCACAAGTAATGGCTGACAAGTGTTGCTAGGTCTGTTTGCTAAAATGAGAGCATGCTTTAAAAATCTAGCAACTTCAAAGAGCAGCTAGCATGAGGGTATGAGATGAAGCTGCATGTGCTTTTCTTGCTGTATTTTACACTGTACTCTTAGTTGCTATTCTGCTACAGCCCTGTCTGACACCTCAGCATGCCAGCTGTACTCATTTTACACAACAACTGAATCCCAAATTAGTGCAATTGATGTTATTTTGCCATTTACACCTGTTTTCTGAATAGGAACTTGCAGGCGTCCTCCTTCCCCAGTATGTGCCTGGTGAGCCTGGCCCAGAGTACCCTGTGGTGGTGGGAGAGCCCCAGCCCCAGTACTCGTTTTGTGCCAGTGTCCTGCTCTTCACTGCAGGTGAGCAAAGACCTGTTTTGTTGCATATGAGAAGACAGTAATCCAGGCTGAAAGGCGGTTGCTTCAGATTTAACTGGTGTAATGGGGAGCGGTGTTTTGGCTGGGTACCTTTATGTGGCATTGGGTATGACAACCTCAACTCAGGATCTCTTTGCTTTCTGGATTTTATGTCCACTCTACATGTTCTTTTAACTTGGTTTTTGTGTTTAATTAACCTGTGTGGTGGGACTGAGAAATAACTGCTGCCTTTGTACTGGCAGAAGATGTGGTATTTGTAAAGCTATTATGGTGAAGATAAAGCTTTATAACAGTGCAGGAAATAAAGCCCACAGAATTATTTGAGAAGCCACACTATCCAGGATAAATGTTACAGGAAGCATTAACCTTCCATAAAAATTCCTTTGCCAGTGAGGAATTTAATACATAGCCTTTGTGACAGAAGATATTATTCCTCAATCATGTTCTGAAATGCTTTATTTAAGAATCAGACATGAGGAAAACCTTGGTTTTCTGCAGTTTAGGCTGTTTGCATTTAGGTATTTTAAACTTTTTTTAAAAGTTAGCTTAGTAGCTTGTAGATATATAAATAATACTTACATATAAATGATGTGTCCTGCATTTTGTACACATATATGATTTTTTAACTTTTTCTCTCTCTCTTTCTGTGTGTACAGCCATCTCCTGTGTATATTTTTTTTCTCTAATAGGCACCTGGAAGAGGATACGATCACAGCTGAATTGTACAAACCTGCTTCTAACTACATTAAAAGACACTGAGGTTTTTATCATGGCAATTTGGAGCTTTAATTCTTCCTAAGCTGACCAAAAAAAAAAAAAAAGAAGTATTCAATTTTTTCTTCTGTAAAGAGGCATTAGCTGGGCAGTGCTGGAGACCTAAGCTGCCTGCAGTTTTGTTGAGAAGACATGGTCCAGGCAGCGATGCTGCCTCTGCCTTCCCCTCACCCCCTTAGGCCGCTTTCCAGCAGCCTGTTCAGCTGGGTCCTGGCGCTGGCACTAAGGCTTGGACCTCTTCTCCAGAATAGGAACCTGCTGACAGAGTGAGACGAAAGGACTGAGACAGAGGGCTCCAACCTGCTTTGCCAATCAGTCAATAAATGGTACAGTTACTTCACCAGCTACAGTTTGGTCTGAGATGGAACCAATATTTAAGGTACAATGTTTTCCTGTCTCATGTCAAACTGCCAGAGTGACCCTGTTTTAGGCTCCAGTTAGTTATGCCTGATCAAACTGAACTTGTCATGGGTGTTTTTCCTTCCTTTTAGATGGGTGGACCTTGATAGCCAACTCAGTGGCTTCTCTTGCGACATTTGGCTTGGCTTATAGCTATGTCAGTGTCTTGTGAAGCCTTCACACAGCAGAAGTGTGTTTTGGATTAAGACAGTTTGAAGAAAAGAATTTGTTGCTATTTTTTTTTTCTCTAGTCTTTGTATTCCTGAAGTCTGCAAAAACGTGTTCAGTCAAGTCTCACTCTTTAATGTCTCTTGAATGCTATAGACCTATTTATTTTGCCCTCCTTCGTAGGACTGGTCAGGCAGTATTGTCATGTGATTTCAGATTCAGATTTGATTCAGAAGTGGCTGATAAAGAGTGTAGCTTTTGGAAAGACTTTCCTAGAAAGACTCCAAGTGGGACTCCCCTATGGGAGATACTGGTCTACTTCTCCCATAAAACTTTTCTATGATGTACCAATTCTACTTTCTTACTTTTGCCTTAAAGATAATATGTGATTCCCAACCCATATTTCACCAGACGTTGTGTCCTCAGCTACACCTTCTGGAGGTTTCTGCAACATTTGATGGCAAGACAAATCTTTGGTTGGTAGATATTAAGAGCTGTCTGTCCTTTGTTCATACTTAGAATAAACTGCAGATAAATGCTTACAAATAATGATCTGTCCTGACCATTGCATGAAGCTTTCAAAAAATACTTGTCTATAAGTGAAAATAATCCTGAAGTTATATGTTAATAGCATGATGCTTCTCGTCTTCTCCTTACTTGTGGTGCACTAAAGCTAAAAATGAGAAGTCTAACACACTTTCAGAAGAGAGTACTGATGTGAAAGGATCTTGATCTAAAAACCACTCAAAGTCTTTTCAAGTTACCTACTTTTTGGAAGAACGATGAGTACCCGTCTTCTGAAAATGAAGTGATTTTATGATGGTTTAAGTTTGACAGAAGTTGATGTAGTCTTTTTCAACGTCTCGGTCAGTTTCTGTGTTAGCATGTTATCTCGCAAGCTGAGCATCATAACATGACCCATCTATCTGTTTTTTTTTTCCAATTCATTTTGCTTTTAAAGTGAAGAAAGTTTGCAGTAGATCAGTTACTAACATCAATGACTGAATGCATACAGTCCGTTCAAAGTATCCCCATCTCCTTCATGAGGTTTCTGTGGAAATAATAAATTGATATTTCATGTATTTACCACTTGGTATGAACTGCTTGTCTTACTTGAATGTCTAGATGGCTCTGATTGGAATTTCACTCTATTGTGCAAGGTGCTGTACAGATGGAGAGTATCAGACATTCTCTATACCTAAGAACTTGCATTTGACAGAGACAAGACATGTAAAGGACAGAATGAAGAAACTCCAGAAAGGTTTACTTTACTCTGGTTTTTTTTTTTTGTACTGCACTTTATCACTCTGCTATCTTCCAGAAGTACATTAAGTTAGGTGATTAGTACTCATTGTGTTCAGTTATCTGACTTTCTTTTCAAAGAGAAAAATTCACAAGCTTCTTGATGGAGGGTTTTAAATGCACTTCCGTATTGATCCCTGCACTGTTTGTGTGTGCCAGCAGTATCAAGGTCAGAGAAGGGTTCTTGGAACAGGGAGGATGAGGCAGGATTTTTGCACATGTCACTTGATCTGCAGGTGGTTTGGCCTTGCAGGCAGGGCATGTCCCTGGAGGTATGGATGACTCACCTGAACATGAAATTTTGGAGCACCAGGCAATCTGATAGGTACCTCAGGCTCTGGAGACCAAGGATGCAGTCTCCGGACTTTGCTCATAATCTTGACTCTGCACTGTGAGAAGTCGTAGTGGTTAAAATCAGAGAGGGCAGGCATGCTGTGTTTATGGGAGACGGTGTGGTAGAGGAGTATGGTTGCACTATGTGCTGTGTACCTGCTTCCTGGGGAGGTTTTTGTGCCGAGTGTGCTGGGTTGCTAGGATCTGACCAGTTGCTGAGGGCAGGGTGTCCGCCTCATGCCAGGCTGTTGTGCCTCAGCCTGGTGGCCCTCCTGGGGTTCCAACTGCCAGTCCCAAAATAACTGAGCTGTCTTTTCATGTAACCAGCTTGAGGCTCGCTTTTGTGAAGTTTTTCGCACTTTCACTAGGCTATAGACACTGTCTTTTTCCTTCTGCTTTCTTCATACAGACAAGCAATCCCCTCCTTGCTTAGCTATAGGGCCAGGACCCCAAGTGTCTTTGGAGCAGGGCTGGCATCTGGAGGCACCCGCGTCACTGAAGCATATTGTCTCCCAGCACTCTGCCTTTGCATGCGGTTTTGATTTACTGATTACCTCTTCAGGCTTGTAACAAGTAGGCATCCCAAAGCCTTTTAGACGTACTTACTCTGCTTCAGATAGTCCAAGAGGTCATGTACAGGCTGAGACTGAACAGTGAAACATCTGCATATGCTTAACCTTACTTCACTTTTGGCATTACTCTGAGTGTTCTTTGGGCTTTGATCAGACCTTTTAAATGAGTCTAGGATTCCTCTTCCTCAATATCCTTGTACATGCCTGCTGCTCCAGAGTTTGGAGTCTTCTCATATTCCTAAATTCAGATTTTGCTTCTGCCTTTTCACTGTTAATCTAAAATGCCCAGTGAGAACCGGCATGTTTTTGTAGCTGTAGGTCCTCTTCGTCAAGGGGGCTCTTGATTAGTTAATGAGACAACCCATACACCCTCAGGAGCTGATCTTTTGTTAGACTTGAAAAACTGGTTCATCTCAACAATAGTAATTTCTTTGTGCAGGGGACTCTGTCTGAATGGCATGGGCAATATCTGTTTAAAGAGAGGGCAAATAACCCCTATTTTTGTAATAGAGTTTGCAGTATGCAAAACTGATCCATGGTACGCTAGATTCTCAGAGCATGGCACTGGGATTTGAGTACCCAGCCATTGCCCCATTAACAGTTTCCTGGATCTTTAACTCATGAGGACTTTTCTGTCCTCTGGGTGCTGAAAACTAGCACAAGCTGCAGGCTCCTGAGAAGTTTCTAAATTGAGCATTCGATATTTTTGTCGAAGACTTGAGTAAAACTTAAATATTCCACTAGTAGACTGAAGCCTCTTCAGAATGAAATTTACAATACCAAGATACCTTTATATGCATATATCCCTTACTATAGTATCCTGACTGGAAGCTGCTATACTTCACTTTATTTGGTAGAGCTTTCTGGTGAATTATTTTCTTTCTCAATAATTTCTCCGTTTAGGAAGCCTCCTGAGAAATCTTTACTGTATTAGTTTCAGCTTTGCTGCATCTTTATCTTTAAATAGTTCTTCTAAATTTGCTTAGGCAAATCTGGGGTTTTGTCTGTCTTCAATGGTATTAAAATAGTATCTGAAGGGAGTGTCACCTGGGTAAGAAGACACACCACTAGACGATACTATAAATGAGAGACAGATGGATTGCTGCTCAGAGACAACAAGATTATGGGTAGAAACCTGTTTACCTTTTGCAATACAGCCACCGAGCTGAGCAAGTCATCAGAACAGAACTGAGCTGAATAATGCATATCTCTACCAGTCTCTAATTCTCTGAGCTGGAGAAGAGTATTTACACCAAAACTCCTCTTCATCCCACTTGTAGTTTTCTATTCAGATTTGAATGCTGGAGAGCACCTTTGGTTTGAGTTTTGCTTTGACATTTTTGCAAGTGCAGACATGCTGTTGCCTAACTAATAGAAGGATTCTAGTCTTTTGCAAAGGCTGCCATTTTCTTAGATCAGCTGGACATACCGAGTTATTTACTTGGGGTGGATGGTCTCTCCCCAGGCTCTCAGAATGGTTCTTCTCTGGTCTTTGTGTGCCGCAGGTAGGAGCCAGGAGGACTTGTGGATCACAAAAAGGAAGCAAATTTGCATGAAATTTGGTATCAAAACCTGACACAGCTCCTCAATTGCACAGGACAAAACTAGCAAAAGCAACATGTGGTTGGGCTGCTGTGGTGGAGGCTGCACAGCTATTATTGTTTCCTTTTCCTTTTCTTTTTCCTTTGCTGACTCTTGAGCTCCAGAGCATTCTGAATTGAATGTTTGTGCACAGTTTTCTCTCTTTCTACAGGTGAAGAGAATGGAAGATCATAGTCATATAAGCTGTTTCGGGGGCTAGATTTTGCCAGCTGTGTACTGGGTGGTGGCCTTTGTGGCCAAAGTTAGGCCTGTGTTTTTGTCACTTGAGCAGAAGAGGGAAAGAGGGCAAGTTGTACATCAGCTGGAGGATTTTTTGCACTCACGGGTTTGAAAGTGCCACTGAGATCAGAGCTTCAACCTTGGTGTAGATAATACTCAACTTGTGGTAAGGTGCTAAAGAAAAGTCTTCCAATATCTTAGAGACTTGCAGATACCTTGTTGTAGTTCAGCCCCGATCGGGACCAGACTACGCAGTCTCTCTCTCGCTCCGCCACCCTCTGAGAGAATAGGGGGAGTTGATATAAGGAAAAACATCTTGAGGCTTGAGATAAAGATGGGGAGAAATCCTTAAAGTTACTGTCATGGGCTGGGCAAAACAGACTCGACTTGGGGAAAACTATTTATTTATTACTAAAACTAGCAGGAGAATGAGACAGGGAACAAGATAACCTCCCCCCACCACCTCCTCTTCCCGGCCTTAACATTATCTCTACTACCTTTTCCCCCCTGAGCGGCATAGGGGGAAAGAGGGAATGGGGGTCGCAGTCGTCGGAGGAAGAACGCCTCACATTCCTCCTCTGCTCCAGCGTGGGGTCCCTCCCATGGGCCACAGTCCTTTGTGAAACTGTTCCAGCATGGGTCATCTCTTCCATGGGGTGCAGTCCCTCCAGAACAGCTGCCCCAGAGGGCCCTCCACAGGCCACAGCCTCCTTCAGGCCTCCTCCGCCTGTTCCAGCGTGGGGTCCTCCATGGGCTCCAGGTGGATTTCTGCCCCTCCATGGACCTCCATGGGCTGCAGGGGGACAACCTGTTGCACTGTAATCATCACCACAGACTGCAGGGGAATCTTGGCCAGGAGCCATGTTACTGCTCCCCCTCCTTCTTCACTGACCTTGACGTCTGCAGCCATTCCTCGCAACAGGATGGCAGGTGCCTCTCAGGATCCTTTTTACATCTTATTCACTTCTCATCTCCTCTCCACTTCTTGCAGCCGGGCTGGGCCAAGTTGGGCCCAGTCGGCCGCCCGGCGGAAGGCCAGAGGGTGAGGCCTGCAAGGCCCACAAGGCTCACGCCTCCCCCTCTCTGCCCCCGCTCAGCTGCTTCACATCTTCTTCTCCTTCTTTTTCCTGTTTTCCCCTTCTTAAATACGTTATCGCGGAGGCATTATCACGGGACATTCTGCTACCAATTGGCTCAGCCTTGGCCAGCAGTGTGTCCACCCTAGTCCTGGTCGAGTCGACTGAACAAAGGGGAGCAACTTCCAGCAGTTTCCTACAGAAACTGCCATCTTAGGCCGCCCCTCACTAAACAAGACCAGAACATACCTGTGTCCAGATACCTTCACCAAAGTGAAGGTTCAGGACAGTCTGTACCCTTGTCACGTGCTTCTATCTTTCTTGGCAGAAGCTGCGGTTGCGGTCGTCCTCAGCAGGTAGGTCTTCTCATGGAGAATCTCGTGGAGAAGGAGCAGCATGGAATGCAAACCTTTCTCAAGTTTCAGTCTGCTCTTAATAACTGCTCAGGTAATAACCTGATGGAAAGACAAGTGGGAAGGGAATTCTGTGGCTTAATGATAGAACAGTGTTTTACACCTCGTTAAATATGGGATACCAGTGCTAGGCCTCAATTACAGATGGATTAAGTATGTGAATCCTGGACCACAGGCGTGAAAAAATGCACAAGGCTTGTCCTTTCCGCTTTGTGTAACTCATTTTAACATAACCAGTGTTAGCCAGAGAAAGTAAATTAATTGTGTAGAATTTTATGCTTTCTTCCCTCTGTTCTGCCTCTGTGTGACTCCTCAGGCTGTGGCATCCACAGACAAGTTTTCAGAACTAAATGCTGGGAGTCCTGTGGAGAAGTACGTCTTGGATCTCAAAGCGATGGTGTGGGAGGTGAGTCTGCAGCATCACTCTTGACACACTCCCCATGCAACACCCACATATTACTTGGAGTGGAGAAGTCCTTCTGGGCATGTGGGCCCTGATACTACAGGAGACACTCTAAGAGCTTCTTAACGGTGCACACACTGAGCTCAAGGCCACAGCCATCACTCCAAATGAGTACATTGCGTGGCATTGAGCAAGTGCTGCTAGTGTTCCCTGAATGGAGGAAGAGCTCAAAAAGTCGCTATTTCATCTAAATTTTATCTTCGTGTTCATCAGGCTGAACAACTCAAACAAGGCACCTAATTCTCTTTGTTGTAGCGGAGCAAATTCTTCTTACTGTTGGAGTACCTTGCTACGTCATAGGGCTGAATTCCTCCCCAGCAAAAAAAAATCCTCTAGTGTTGTGATTGGTTAAGATGAAATGCCAGCACTCTACTGGAGTCTCAGAAGAGCTATAAAGCCAAAGCCTATGTATCCTTTGCCATAGATACCAGCCGCAACCCCAGCATTTGGTAGAGAACAGTGGGATCTAAAGACATGCATAAGAAGTTGTCCTGATGTAGCAACAAAGGGAACTGATTCCAGTGCTCTTCCAGGCAGGGGAGAAAGCAGAAATGGGGACTAACAGGATGGTTTAATGGAATGATTATCCTTTTAATGAGGTATTCCTCAGAGCATTTGCCAAAAAACCCACCTTACTTCTGGTGCAGTCAAGTACATCTTGTGTCATTGTACAAGTAGACTCTTGTCTGGGTCTGATGTGTGCACTGTTGTCTTGTGGGAGGGCAGTGTAGTGCTATTAGAGGTCATCCTGGTGGTTCTTACTGCCTTCTTGGCTGATGACCACTAATTGTTCTAATTCCCTCAGAGCAGCAGTGTACATTTCAGGGATGCCCATAGCATGCCACAGTGCTAGGAGCTCCTTATAGCTCTTCCAAAATGCCCTGATCTTCCCAAAATGCCCTTCACAAGAGAGGACATTATTATCCCAACTAATTCTGCATGTGAGGAAGGCGTTCAGCCATACAAAAATGTGTTTGCTCCACACCGAATGTACAGGAGTGACACAAGATTGGTGACACAGCCGGTCGCAGCCTGGGGGAAAAAAGGCTGGGTGCAGGCCTACTTTTCTCTGCCCTGTGAGACAATGTGGATCTGAGGTCCTAGCCAAGGCCGCAATGCCACTGTAAGGGTCAGGCTGTATCTGTGCACCCACTGTCAGGTGTGGGATTGTCCAGGGACAGGTTTTGTTGGAGAGTATATCTCTAGCTGACATCAGTGAGGTCTTTCTCTCAAAGTGAGCATTAGGCAGCTATCAAAGTGCCGTTTGTGAGCAAGATTCATGAACTAATTAGTCACTAGGCCCATTAATCAGAAAGACTAGAAATAATTCAGCAGAATTCATGCTGTCAGCAAGGATGAGAAGAGCCCTCTCTATGACAGCTTACCTTGCATTTTGATCATTAGGCGATTCCGAGTTTAGCCCATCCGTCTTGTTTATCTGCCCTCAGGGGAAAATAATCCCTGCATCCTAGCCATCTCGACAAGTTTGAAATTCAAGCATATTTTCAGTTCTGTCAGTAAAATATCAAATGGGCACATTTGGATGAGTATTGACACACAACAGTGCCAGTGCCTTTTTTGTCCAAATGTATTGTCAACAAATCCCCCCTTCCCCTACTGCTGGTCTGTGTATAGTAGCTTGACACCATCTTAGGGAAAGCGAACGATGAAGTGCATGCATGGGTCATTAAAAAATAGTTAAATTGAAACATGCTAATTATTCTTAGCAGCCTTCTCAAGACAAGCCAGAGGCATTCCCCAGTGTAACTCCACCTTCTTGTGTCTTGGGTGAGATTTATTGACATATGCTTGAGCAAGAGATAGTCTTAAAATAATCAAGCCAGTGTTTATTTTGGCTTTCCTTGCATCTTTTCCCCACATCAGAAATTCATCCAGAGCCTGTGCAGTAAAATATTTCTTTAACAGATGCATACCACACTGTTGGTATGAAGTAGATTGGTCACTCTAGAAAGCATACACTAACAAGGCAGTAACAGATGGTCTCGAATCTTGATACGGAGTTGTTATGGCTGCTGTTTTTTCATTAAGCATTAATTGCTGGAGGTGGAAATCATACTTCTCAGTGTGCCAAAGCCCAGAGACGGGTCTCAGTGTGTAACTGATACAGAGAGTGGAGCAGAGAAGAGAGAAGTCTGGCTGGAAACATGGGATGCTGTGAATTTCTGCCCTTGGCCAGAAGGACTGGCTGTCATCTCCACTTTAGGAGTCACTGTCTGGGATGCAGAGGAATTTCAGTGTGAAGCAGGGAAGGCTTACCAGGCTCCCAGGGAATGGAAGCAATTTGGGAGGTAAAACGAGTTGTCTCTCAGAAGAAAGTCTGCCTGAGAGGAACTGTTGACCTGCTTGAGGTGAAACGAACACACAGTTGAAACTGAGGAGAGCTAATATAATGGGAATGTGGACCAGGCCAGGAGTAAGTTCAGTTGTGCTGTATATATTCTGTGCTTTGTATTTTTAATGTTACCAGGTGAAGCATTGGATCCTGAAGATATGAGCACCAAGTTCCTTTCTTCCTGTGGAATGTTTATGTACAAATATTTTTAATGCCCTTTTTTTGCCCATAGAATGTCTTTGTTGTTTCTGTATTATTTAAAAGAAAAATGTTATTTTTTCCTCTGTATTTATCAAAGAAAGCTACCATACCAAAATCCTAAAAGAACTACTGTCACTTTTGAAAAAAGGAAACCATACGATTAACCCCATACCCTAACTACCATTTATTGGTGGGAATGTACTTCTTTCCAATGTAATTCCTGCTTCTGCTCTTTTTTTTATGCTATTCTTATAATTTTATGTACTTTCTTCATCCATTCTCCTATTCAATCTTTTGTGTATCAGATGATGTTATTCCTTAGGCTTAAGCCTACCTAGTAATTTAACCTGATGCTCCTTTATACAGCTTAGGGGTGGCATCTCTTTGTTGCATATATGTGTCAATTATGGAGCTTCGTCACTGTGGTGCTGCTCTAACTTTATTATAGCTCTGGGTAGTCTTTTGGGGCTCTTCTGCCCCAGAAAGCCTTCAAGCTTTAGCTGAAGCACAATCTTCTTTACCTGTAACCTTGTTTGATTTTTCATTTAGAACTGATGCCATGCAGTGCACACAACATAATCAGTGTCATGTATCTAATAAGGCCCAGATAACTTGTTAAAGTGATCCACAGCAGAGCTTAGGAAGCCAGACTTGGTATCGTAACCATGTCCCTGTTTCTGCTGTCACATGCTGCCTTCATCAGCTGCCTGTGCAGTATCACTTTTGGAGAACTTATTGTGCCATCATTATATTTTTCATCTGTCTTGAAGTCTTGATAGGTTTATCCAGTTTCATTCTGAGATGGTGGAAGAAGAACAAATCAAAAACTTGTGACAAATATCAAAATGTCCTCATGTTGTCAGAATGAGATGTATCGGTGCTTCAAAAGGCAGGATAAAAATTTTATGTTTTGACTTTTTAATTTCATATTATGTATTATAATGTAAAATAAAAAAACTAGGTCAAAATTAATTTCATACTAGCACAGCCTAGTGGAGTTTTACCTGTAGGCTGTAATTTTTTTCAAAGTTAAAGGTTTCATATATGTGTAGGAAGATACTGTTCTCTCTTTTTGTGATTCCTCTTATCAGTCTCATTATGCCTTTGTGTGATCCTTCTTTGTGCTGTACCTTACATTTTGTTAGCATTTATTCTTTGCAATGCAGAGATTCTGATAATTAGAAGTTTCCAAAGGATTTTTCATTTTTAGGATTATTTCTTCTCCCATTTTTTAAAACCTCCCTAGAAATTGCAGATTAGGTAAAAAGTGGAAGATTCTCGTGTTTTGAAGCTTTAAGTAGTGCTGTTTGATTAGTTTTGGGCTGTCAGAGTGTAAACTGTCCAAACCAACGCAGTGACTGAGCTTTCCTGATGATGTTGTAAATATGCATCAGTTCCCAGAGGTGCATATCTCAGATCTCTTCACTGATGAATAGGAAAACCTTACTGCTGCTCCTGTTACAGTAAATTAGCAGGAGAAGGCAATGTGGTGAGGTAAAAGGAGAAAGAGAGAATGACCTGTGAGACTGATGATGATGAGGCAGAAGAAAGTGTTGAAGGAAAAACTGGGCCCTATTAGTTTTAATAAAATCCCTTTAGAATGCTATTTAGAGCTATTTTTTTTACAGTGGAAGGATTTTTAACATCAGTTATACCAGGGGTGGGGTTTTTATTTATTCTAGTATTTGTTTAAGTTAAATTATAGTATTGCTTTTATTCCATTAGCAGCCAGTCCTTCCAGCTAGGTGCAATGGTTAGCTGTTGCACATTTTAACCCTCTATCTTCAATTATCCATTAGTGCTTTCTCACACAGTACACAGAAGGCATGCACCAATGGCTAATGCAGATTCCATTGGTGGCACTTGTGTGGCCTTTCATCTTTTCCCGTTGAAGCAGCGGTTATCTACCCACCTGAAGTGTAAGTGTGCACTGAAGTCAGTGGATGAAGGCTGGTACAGGCAGTCAGTTCCAGCTCTGCCACAGATGTTCTTGACGCCCTTGGGTGTCTCACTTACAGCCACCTTTGTGCCACGGTCCCTGTCTGTTGCAAAGGGGAGGGTAGTATTTTCTTTGTCTACTTACCCTGCAAACTGTTCTTTTGCAAAGGCTGCCTTTAAAAATTGTGACCTTTGTGTAGTCTTAAAATATTACAGCATAAATAGGATTAGGAGAAAAATTTTGGTGGAGTAACATATTTCCCATTTGAATAGTGACTATCCATTTCCCAAAGAAAAGAAAGGAATTAATTTATTTGATCTTTAGCTGAACATTTTTTATTCAGTTTAAACTGTGAGAATTTCTGTCATGTTATGGAAATCTATTAAGATGACCAAATGACTGGCATATTCGGGTGACGTATACTAGTTGGTCCGAAATCTAGTCTGACTTTCCAGGCTTAAAGGTGATGATTTCTACCTTACCCATGGAAATTTTTAGAGCAATCCCCGTACTTTTCTTACTGCAAAACATACCAAGCATTATTTAAAGCTGTTAAGGAGATGAACAGTGTATCGGGACCATATTGCTCTCTTATCATCTGGCATAATGGTTTTCTTTTTGCCATTTAAGATTAAAACACATATGGAACTTGCTTTAATTTGTCACTTTTATTTTCTGAGTTGCTGAGTTCCAGCTTCAGCTGGGATGTCACATTAATTCTTTTTAAATCTTGGGGAGCAAGCAGGTTGATTGGAGTTAACTGTGTACTGTATAATGATTCGGAGCTTAAGCAGTGTTATCTCCAGCAAATGTCTTTGCTACAGTAGGCATCTGTGTGGAGCCCTGGAGCAATTCTTGGCTTTTTTACTCATATCACTTCACTATCAAAGCTGAAATGATTAATATTCACAGAAAAAGAATAGATTTTCCCACAGCAAATCTTCCTTCCTATGTCTATTTGGTGAGAACCAAGCCTTCTGCATACATTATATGGATCAGCTAGAACCAGTCTGAGGAGTGGCGATCTCTATCTGTGAAAGTGCTACAAATACATCACTCTGGTTTTCAAAAAGGAATTATAAACATGCCCATATTCCTAGCACCTTTTATTTTCTGAGGCCAAAATCCTTAGTGGCTTTTTGTCCTGATTCTCCTATTAGCTGTGGTAATATGAAATCAAGAATGGTACACTTGAACAGGCTTGATTTCTGTTGTGTGGGAGTGCGGCAAGTGGAAATCAAATTGCCCCGCTTTGTCACTGTAACAGTAATGCTATTCTATATGGCACTTTTTGACAGATGACCGCTACCATGGTGCAATCCTGCCTAGCAGCATCTGGGGGTTCAGCCGTGCGTGTGGTGTGACCTTGGCCCAGACACACGGAGAACCAGTCAAGTCTTGGACCGCTTATAAGGACCATGGTTTTCAAGAGCAGATGCTGACTGAATTGCTCCCAACTGCTCCCTACCCCTGAAAGTGCTCAGCACTTCTAAAATAAGACCAGTCTAAAACAAGTTTCCAGAGATGCATCTAGGAGTTTAAGATGCCCCTTAGTTAATGACAGAGAAACAAAGCAGCCAAAAGTTGGCTAATGTGCATGAGCTGGTTTCCCCAAAGAGGGTTTTAAAGGGGAGGCTTAACCCAGTTTCAGATACTGCTGAAGGTGGTAGTAATCTTCACACTGGTGAGGTGGACCTTAGATAACCTCCCAGAAGTCAATGCTTCTCAGGAGGAGAGCATCTGGCATTTGAATCTTCTGTTGTCAAAATGGTGAGTGGTCATATATTTTATTAGGGCATACTTCATCCTGCAAAAGCAAATAGCCTCTTTGCTTTTGAGAGCCCTTTTGTTTTCCACCCATATCAGCCTAAAGTCTATATATATGTGTGAAGTACATATATCATATGTATGGATACATACATATCGATTTATCTATAGATATATATAGAGGTATATTTTTGTGGATTTTATCTGATACTAGTTAATTATTGCCTCTGTTGGATGAGTGAACTTAGTTCCAATGTTTCTTTGAAGTACTTTGAGATGTCTTGGCAGGATAAAGCCTAGAAGATTCAGCTGCTGCAATTCTAAATGCAGGAAGTCTACCATGAGGGGTGTCCAAAAGCATAGTGCACAATGGGAGTCATAGTGCCAGCCTGCTGAGTGCAGAAATGCTGCAAAAGAGGAGCATCAAGTATCCTTCTTTCTGCATGAGAAGGACACCTGAGGATTTAACTCTAAGTCTGACCTGGGCATAAAGCAGAATTGTGACTTACCTACTGATGCACCAAATACAGCCATATCTGAAAAGGAGGAAGAAATGGGTCAGACTCAGTCACCTAACCTGAGGCTGGCAGCACAAAGATGAAGCTAAGGTACTGCTGCCTGTGCAAGGCTGCCCAAGGAACTGAGACCACTGTTACTCATGCAGGATGTTCCAAGCCTTTGTGCTGCAGGATCCTACTGAGCTGCTGCCCAACACAGGGAGTCTGCATGCTGAGTTCTTCCTACCTGGAATAGCCCTTTGTTGAAATTTCTGTTTACCCTGAAAAGAGGATCTGTGCAGGAAGGAGGCACCTGCAGAGGGATGGGAGCATCCAAATTTCCCAAGAAGTTTACAGTATATCTGCAGGAGCTGTCTATGTGAGGAACTGGCACTTATCAGCCCTCATCTCAAAGAAAGAAAAAATTCTCAGCTTTGGCAGGTGTGGCTTTAAAATGGTGACTAAGAAGTTTTTGGTTAGATTTTCAAGCTGGATTTCTTTCCTCTTCAGGAGGTGAAACCCCTTTGTCTTCATGTAGGAATATCAGAGGAGGTGTCCTGCTATGGCTTCCCATCAAACAAGGGTTCAGTTTTGGGTGTGGACAGCCTCGGAGGCCTAAGTGGTTTTCATTCCAACAGTACTGTGCTGTGTGTCTCTTCATCCACACCTTCAGCTTGGGATGTGACCCTAACCAATTTAATTGAGACCAGTAAAAGTAAAGAACTACTTCCACTGATGATAGTTACTTTTTGTAGCAGTAGTATAAAGAGAACCTGGCGTGATTTCGACCCTCTCTGTCAGGGAGCCAGCAAATAACCCAAGCAGATAATGCAGATAAATATAAATTCATAAAAGCTGTGATCACTAAAAAGAGCATTCTGTATGGGGTGGAACACGTTTGCCAGAGATCTAGAAAGACAATGGCCAAGTATGCCTTCCAAGTCATCACCATATCCGGTGGAAAAGGTAAGCTGAGCACCAGGATGTATCACTTCAACAGATAAAATATAAAGTGAGAAGCACTGCTTTGCACCTCATCAAGAATTTAATGTTGTGTTCAGATCCTTCTCTTTGGAACTGCGCAGAAGCAATGTGAGTGCCTTTGGAGGAGGCACACTGTGTGAGGATCAAACTCAGGAGCATGTCTTTTAGGAAGAGACTAACATGGTTACACTGAAAATGGTATCAGGCAGCCTGGGTTTTGTCCCACTGAAAGCATTAAGCCTGTGTGTGGAGCAAGAAGGCTGCAGTTTGGCACCTGGTGCTGTAAAGCATGAAATTAATAGTGATGGGACCATAAACATGAGCTCAAAGCTAGCTGCTGCCTTGCAAAGGCATTACACAGAAAAAGCATTTCCAGGATGACTGGAGAGGTGAGGAAGGGACCTGGAGTTGTGTGGCAACTGCTGCGAATGGGTGTGTGGTCTTGTCCTGTGTTGTGTGCCTATGCATTCCCGTGAGACAGTGAGGAGAAAGAACGCTGAGGAACCAATTCCCATCTTCACAGAGGAGCTATCCCTTGGCTTTGGCAGCGTAATTGCTATTTATTCCCTCCCTGAAGACATTTTTTTACTTTGAAAAGATGGAGGAAAAATGAGCTTTTACATCAGAAACTCTTTGGGTCTATAACCTTTTTTTTGGTGTTTGTTCTGTGGTACAAAGGCATAGGAACTCTAATGGACTTTCCAAGGAAGTAATTACCTGGTGTACATCCTTAAAGCTTTTATTGACATTTAAACGTGTAGCTAAAGAAAATACAGTGACAAAGTATCAATCTAATATATTTTTGCATCAATACAAACCAGCAGTTAATGCCACTTTTAGATGAACTTCATAGCTATTATTTCTTAAACCCACAATGGTAAAGGGAGAGAAAAATTGGAGAGGGAAATCGTTCTGATGTAACTGGGGCTGTTGTTTAACCATTCATCTTTCTTGATAATGGTGCTTGATCAAGAACATCTTATTTTGATTCATTATAATGATATTTTACTCCCCTTTATTTTAACATAAGAATTCAATTTTTTTAGGCCCAGGGAGTAGCAGCTGTGCTCCCAGTGTAATTCCCGCATAGAAGTAAAATCTAGCAGGCATTACAAACAGTGTGACTTGTAGCAGTGTTTCCCCGTTTTGTCAGTGGAGCTGGATGCTGTTCTTCTTTCTTCCTTCTCATATCCCTTTCCCCCTAATTGAGGCCTCCATGCTCTCCCACCTCTCTACGGCTGCCTTTTCCCGTAATACAACTTGTCCACCCTTAATGCATTTGCTCTTGTTGAAGTATATCCAGGAATATCTTCCAAATGCTGTCATAGATGTCATGTCATTTCATTATTTCTGGTGGAGGGATTTCGCTTAAATATAGCTCCACCAAGAACAGCAGGAGTCTATGCCTGGTCTACATCTGCTCATCCAGTTCATCCCTACAACCTCCTTGGCCAGCAGCGTAGTTAAAAAAATCCATTTTTTCCCCTGTTCATGACAAATTTTTGGAAGTAAGTGGATATGCTCCCAGACACCCAAACCCCACAGTTCTTAGCAAGGTTAGTTTCTAAAAGTGGTACAACCATTGCAATAAAAAGGTCTCAGAGGAGTTGCTAAACCTGTTCCTCATATCAGAGCTCCTGAGGTTCCCAAGAGGTGGTTGCTTACTCATCCAGGAGGCTTTGATGAGAGTGTGAGAGACTTAAGGTTCTAAAGAGGGTAGGAGAGAGAGTTTTTAGGTCATAGAGAGCAAGCATGAGTAGATGTCCAGTCCAAAAAAGTACTTAGGCATATGATTTTATTTCTCCGAGGACCTAAACCTCACTACATTAGCTATGTCAAATTCTTTCATTCCTTGTCATCGATGCAGTCTAAAGATCAGGGCACCCAAGGGAGTGGGGCCGAAGGGAGGGAGGATGGAAAATATGCCAGATTGCTCTTGTAGATCAAAACCCAGAGAAAATGGAGGAGGGTCTATCAGGTGAGTGAAGGGCACGAGTATGGAAAACACTTTAGGGAAATGAAGAGAAAGGGCTGTGAGGGGAGGGTGGAAGGCTGTGTCAGCTACAGGAACATGACCAGGAGGTCCTCCTTGTTTTGAAATAGGGGTCTGGTCACAAAGCACAAAGAGGAAAATACATAACTGCAGTGAAAGCTGGGACTGGACAAGATGTGAAGAAGATCTGAGGCTGTAAGAGCTGACACGGGGGCAACCCAGCATGTAAAGGAGAGGACTGGGGAGGAGGCGCAGGGTGAAAGGGCTCTTCGGTATGGAGGCATGGAGTGGTGGAAGTTGAAGTGCCTGGTGAGTGGTCCCACCTGAAGAGCCAGTGAACGTGCATTTGTCCCGAAGGGCCAAAGAGCCCAACAGCAGTCTGAGCATAGGCTGGGGCCATCAGCCCAGAGGGGACGTGGTTTCTGTGTGTGGATCATGTTGCCCACCAGGAAGGGTGATCTGGTACAGCCAGAGCATGTCTTGGGCTTGATTTTAATGAGTGGGAGGGGGACATATCAGCCATGGCCTCTGTAAGTTGGACCCCGGCTTTAGCAGCTGTGCTCAGCTTGGAGAGGAGGCAATCCCCAAGTACTCTGTGTGCAATTGCACATTGGGTGCTTGCAGCAATCCTCTTACAGCATGGGGCACCTGACTGCCTTACTGTGAAAGTGCCATTGAACCGTAGCACAGCAACAGTTGTGCAACCCAGCCTGAGCGGGTACTTGGCTGTCTTGTGGTGGTAGCTCTCTTCCCCATGTGGCTTCAGGGGTGACAGGGAGTTTCTGAGGGATTTCATTCAGCAGTCTCCTGCAGACCCAACTGCACTGCTCCCCTGTGGGGAGGTGATTTATGGTTTTACTTATCAGTGCAAAATCACTGAAGAGTCTGTTGTGGGTAGGGGAGGGCCTTAAACTGCAGCAATAGTCCTAATACCACCCATTTCCTTTTTCTCTTCTTACTTTGCTGTTTCCTGCTACCCTGTTTGGCATATCTGTCTCCAAAGGCCAATACAGGCTCAGTCTCATAAAGATCTGGTCTTTCTCATGGTAAATGCTTGTCAACACCTCTTGATGTAGATGCTCCAGCATTTACTTGAAGAGTCCTGATTTCACAGATGATTGGTCTTTCACTGGATGTTCTATTCTCCTGCACCCCAAGTGTTTTTACATTTCCCCCAGCTTGTTTAGTTTTTTTTTTAGTTTTAGTTTTTGGTTTGGGGGTGGTTTTTTTAGTTGTTTTAGTTTTAGTTTTTTAGGTAATTGTACTGCTACATGTTCAAGGGTCTCTGAACCTGGTTTTGAGCACGGTAGGACATGTGGTCTCAGTGGGATTGGGTGGTCTGGAGTACCTTATGGCTATGCTGTGAGATAGCTTTGTAGTGGTTTTGACTTTCTTCATTCTAGTTTACATTCATTTTTCTCTCACACCGTGAGAAAAGGTGACAGAACGTTCCTATTTTATTTCTCCTACATCATTAATTACTGTATACACATAGATCTGTATAAATATAAACACAGCTTTAATTGCATCTGCCCTTAGTTGAGCCATTTCTGTGGCTCTCATATTTTTTCCAGTCTTGTCTCATAAGCGGCTTGTTCGCTGTGCTTATTGCCAGACCCTTTTTTTGGATCAGATGTCTTGAGAAGGGTGTCTCGGATGGGACGCAGGTTTGGCATTGGGATATACAGTTTATTTCCCTCCAGTACTGGCTAGAGCCCCTGTTTGGATCTGGAGGATTTACAGCCTTTGGCAGGGAATGAATGTATCTGTTACATCTTCCCTGCAGTAACATTTACGGATCGGCTGATGTTTTTGGCACACAGGGAAAGGCCCAGAAGACCCACCGGATCGGCGGTGCCTGCCGCCTGCTCCTGGTGAGAGTTTGGCAGCTGGCAGCACTGAGCAAACAGTGCCCCGTGGATAGTGGGGTCCTTGGCTCTCCCCGTTAGTTGGAAGCTGTGCCTGCCTGTGGAAAGCGAAACATGGGAAGATGTCAGCGAGTCTCTCAGTGCCACATGTTCCTCACAGGCTGGGGACTGCTGGAGGCAGTTCAGTGTGGCTGGGGTTGAACTGTCCTTTTAATATCAGCCTTCAGTGTGCCTCGCTCTCCTCATAGGCTGTGGCATCCTCCGCGGAAAGCCCCCGAGGCTCTGCTGATCTTGATGGACAATTCCTTTTCTTTCTTCCCCTTTGTGCTGTCTCACAAAGAGAAACTGCTTCTCTTCCACGGAGAGGGAGGGAGGGAAGGACAGAGAGGAGGATTGTCTTTTTCACTTGGCCTGGGATGTCTGCACCTCCACACTTCCAGCCCTGTCCTACTGCCAGGCTGTTGGTATGGCAACGCATCCCTGCACTAACCAAACCGTGAAAGGTGAGGGAAAATAATTATTCATCTTCATTTAACTAATAGAAAACAGAGTCCCAGAGGTTAAGATTTCTTAAAGGAATTTTGATATGTATATGGCCTCACAGTGTTTTGTTTAAGGTATCCACAACACCTGGATTCCCCAGGAACTAAGGTACAACCAACACTGATCTGCATCTTTAGGTGGCTTTAACAAACGTATCTCACAAAAAAAATTAGACCTGAGGTTTTAAGAATCGTTTAGCATTGTTCTTCCTTTACAGTCATTAGAGGGACTGTCCAGTCAGCTGATCAGGGTCACAGAGACTGCCAGCACAGAGGTGGGACTGAGTCACATCTCTGGAATTTGAGTTGAGTGTCTTCTTATGCCTTCCTCTCTGATACTTGTGTTTTTAAAAAATCCAGCTACTCAGCCTGAGGTTCTCTTTGTGCTTCAGTGGACAGTTTGGAGGCTTTTAAAGATCAGCAGCAATTGGGAAAATCCCTGCAAGTGAATGAAAATTGCCTAAATTTGCAATGCCATCTATGGAAATGTGGCAGCCAATGGAGGCCACCAAGCTTGTCCTGAATGTTGTCAGCCTCCATGCCCAGTGGTTTAGCTATGTTTGTGTGCTTTGAGAAAGAATTTCATATGCAGGAGCCTGTTGCCTTGACCTGAACTTAGCAGAGGGGCATCTTGACGCATTGTCACATCTTGGGAATGTGGCCTAGCTTTGCATCATTTATAGAGTATGCATTATTCTGGGCTAATGTGAAAGTAAGCCTTTGATCTCATTCCATTGCACCAAGTGAAATAGATGTAACTGTTGAATTCCTTCCTCTTTTATCATTCCTCAGTCAATAATACTACAGCTTATCATTCCTCCATCCCCCTCCTCCTTTGTGCAGCTTCTGGGGCAGTGTTGCTTTCCTTCTGGTTTTCAATCCTGCTGCATTCCCCACGCTTTCAAGACAGGTTTTGTACAGGAAAAAGGAAAATACATTTCATAATGCAAACATGCCCTGCTCAGCACTTTCAGTTATCTTATTTATACGCTGCAGTACAGCTTTCTATGACCCAGTGATTATAATTTCCCAGAGCTATCATCATTTTAAAGCTACCTCTGAATTGTGCTCCAGCAGATGGTACAACCCTATGAGTACTGTGTGAGAGCCTGAAAAGGAGGGGACGGGGCAAGCTGCATATACACACAAACCAGACTGTTGCCCCAACAGCCGAGAAACCTCTAACTTGCATTGTTTCTCACAGTGTTCAGTTTCAGCATGTGTTGTGGAGTACTGTCAGGCTGTTAACCACCAGGGAAATCAAGGTGATTGTTTTTCTTGTTTTTGGGCCTGTCTACCCAACTGATTTTTTTTTTTTTCCTGCATAACAACTGAGCTGATTAATTCCAAGATAGAATACCAAATAAGTAAGAGTCATTCATTATATGCAGTATTCTAATAGATTTCAGTGTGATCTAAACTTGGATTGAATACTAACCCATTGATTGCTATTCAGTTGTTTAAGCAGCTGTGCTACTAAGCTGAGCACTTGCACTGTGTCATCCTTCCCTTTCTTCCTTCGATTTCTACATCCCTTTCTCCACTCTTGAAATGGCTAACCCCTTGCCTATACATTTCCCTTCAGTGGATTTTGTCCTTTGTGACTGACTACCAAGTATACAATGGAAATGGTAGATGACCAGCTAAAGTAATGAAAGATACGTTATCCTCATGTAATCGGGTGAAATTCCCATGGGTATTTCACCAAGCAGAGGACGTTGTTATCATTCTTGTTGAGATGATAATAAAGAGGCATGATTTAGTGCTTCAGTTGTTTCAAAGGTGTCATTTGAACCTGGATGAGTGCGGTGCTGTTAAACAAATGTGGACAAAGCCTTACAAAATAGTCTGCACATCTATCTGTAGTCAGGAGCATTAAAAAAATGGCTTAATTATTTTCAAAATCTTGTGCTTTTCTTTGGCTAAAAGTGAAGATGTGTGTGCTTACCCACCGTGCAAATGAGGCTCTTTTGAGTCTTGATTCAGCAGTGTCCATAAGCATGTATACACATATGTGTATTACTAATTTAATATGCATTTTTGCACATGTTAATATATACATTTAAGCACTTTTACAGATATCTAAGTGCTTTTTCTTCAGTAGCGAGTGAGCTACATTTGCTTTCAAAGTTTAATATGTACTCAAAGTATCTTGCGGAATATGTAGTTACTTTAGGGTATCTAAGCCAGCGTGCGATAGCTATCTTTAGGCTACTTGGTTTACACCTTCTGACTTTTACCACTAGTAATAATCTACCCTGAGCTTGATTTTGTGCAAAACATTGAGTAAACTCCTGCATCATTCACTTGTTGCTGCTTATGCCTGCAGACATTTAATAATTCTACAGGTCCACCTCTTTCCGTATACCTTGTAGGAAAAGTTATTACAGGTGGCTGCCTGAAGTTGGGAACTAGATCTGGTGTAATAATATGAGAGGAATCCTCATTTAAAAAAAAATAAAAGACTTAGCAGTATGCCTTTCATTGCAGTTTGAGACTCAGATTGTATTGAGGTTGTTATGAATTCTGCTGACACTTCTGCAAAGAGTCAAAGCGGGGTTGCATTGTGGTGGTGGAAAAAAATTTCTGATCTCTTTCATATCCACTACTTGGATGCCAAAAATGGTTAGTGCCAATGGCCATTCTTGCTTTAACATGTTACTGAGAGGAAATAGCTGCAGGGAGAATTAGAGGAAAGGGAAAAATAAGCAGCTGGCTTATGGGTTAACTGTGAGATTCCTGCTAGCAGAGATTTTCTTTCTTCTTTCTGAATTGAAGCCCATGGATGATAAAGCTGAAGTTCTACATCATAAATTCCCATTTGGACATTCAGTTTTGAGAACCTACATCCAGCATCCTTATCATTTTGAAGTTAAAGTCACAATCAGTAATGAAATCTGCTTGCTTTTCACACACTGAAATTAGCTTTGATTCTTTGCCTGAAACATATGTTTAAAAGGCAACATGCACATACTGTGCACTGACCCTATCAAAGCAATAAATACCATTGAAGTCATTTTCCAAAGCTGCCTACAGCATTAGTTTATTTTAATATGGTCCCTCTGAAGGAGTGGTGTAGGAAATACCTATGGGAGTTATTTCAATTGTCTGTCTGGGATGAAGTCCCTACCTTGCCCTGCTGAAGAAGAAAGTAAGAGGATACTAATTTTCCTTTGTTGCTGTGGAAGATAATGTTTAATTCATTGTATTCAGTTACTTGCTAAAGAAAATGGTATTCTGTTTGGGTGAGAAAAATGCTTCTTTGATACTTACCATGATTTGAAGCAAGGGATGAGGGAGAGGGCTATTGCTGTAACTGAGAATGGAGTTTAGACTATGACAGTTTTCCTGATTCTTTATCATACTCTTTTAGTCTTCTTGCTTTGTGCTGTTTTCCTGCACTGTTACCTGGAGAATTCTCCTGACTCCCTAGGTTCCCTTCGCAGAACAAGGAGGATATAGGTATGCACAGAGCAACCAACCAAATGCACTCTCCTCCCTAAGGCAGGTGAGGACCCACAGTATTTAGAGAGTATTTAGGGGATTACATCAGGGTCATAGAGGAGTTTGCTGGCAGAGCCAGTGAGTGGGTTAGACCATGGGGCAGTTTCACACTCCAGTACAAACCTTCTTATTTTAGTGTCTTAAAATTGCTAACCTTTCCCTATGTTTTGGCAAGCCGGAGCCACTGCACACACAAAGCATACACCGAAGTGCATGATTTTTTTTTCCCTTGAATTTTAAGTGATGTTAGCACAGCTTAGATTTTACAAATCTGAAAGATTGGTCCACTGGCAAAGGGAACACATTTTTTGTCACTCATGGTCACAATTAGAATGACAAGAAGGCCAGACTCCTCCATCACTGCTCTTTAATGCTGTCAACACCAGCTTTACCAGAATTATCCTGTCTGAAGCATGAATGGGCCTATTAATTTCTCACTTTGTTTGGCCTAGGACTCTAGAAACTGTTTAATAGCCTGTAAATAAATTATTATGTTGAAAACTGGACAAAAAAACCCCGTACTCTCTTAGCCACAAAAGGTTAATTTTATGTTTGTTTGGACACATCTGTAGAGTAGCTGTGTTATGCACAGTTATGCTTCTAAATATCATTTCGTGCAATATAATGAGTTTGAAATCTGTCATCTTCCAGGGTTTATATTTGTGTAGGAAAGAGAGAGAAGGATGCAGGAGAAGTATATAGTTTTAGGAATACAGTTTGATTAAATTTCTTGCATTTTATTATGTCCAAGACAGAAAATACTCAGAACCTCATGCTGAAGATATGTTTTCAGAATGCAGTGGTTTTATTTTAAATGGGTCCCCAGAGAAGATGATCTCAGTCTGGGAAATGCATGCAGTCTTTCCAAAGAGATAAGAATAATCATTGCATTTCTACTGTGCATTTCTGTAATGCTGTAAATATTGTATAAATTGCAAGACGGAGATCATATTCAGTTGCTGACGGTGAAAGTCCAGCTACCAGTGTGGTGAAACAGCAGTCTGACACAGGAATTTGGTTGCAAGTTAACTGAAAGCCATTTCGTTTTCTTACCTATAAATAAAGCAGATGCTCATGGGTATCAGGAGTCTTGTAAGCTTAAGTGAATCTTGCCTTGCAAGTGATTTTCAGGAAACCGTAAAAGGCAGATAAAATCCATCTGAAGCATAAATTTGAGACTAGGCTATGAACTCCCTGTTCACGTAGTAGAGCCTTGCCCAGCTGAAAATGATGTGACTATTGCAAGACCAGTGAAGCTGCGGGGATCGCTGGGCAAGTAATTCAGATGCTTTGCAGTAACCGGGACCAGATCATCTATTTGGTTCAGTACGTATTTGTGGTTAGATCCCAAGCATCCCTATTACAAGCAGCTTTCCTAGCAAAGTTGATAGCATTGTTGGTGCAGAACAACCCTGCTAGCCTGTAGAGGAAGGACATAATTTACTTGTCTTCAATGTAGAAATGGCCATAGATGCTCCTTTCTTTCCTCTGTGGAGCAGCTACGTTGTTCCACTGCAAGGCAGGCTTATCTAGCAAAGGTAGGTTTTGACCTCTCATTGTATTTTCGCCTCAGCTGTCCTATTCTTGAGGTTCACATGAATATTTGTGGAAGTTTTAGAAATTGCCAAATACCTTAGTCATCAGTCATTCATGAAGGGCTGGAAGAAGTTTTGGGCATCTCTGGGTAACCATTAATCACAACATAACAGAGCTGAGTATTTATTTGGAAGAGTTTGTTGACTCATCATGTGAGAACTGCACAGTGACGGGCCAGCTCCTCACACCCGGCTGCTGGTTCTCTTCACACCCAGCTGCTAGTCCTTAGGTGGTGTGGTGCTCGTTGTGTTTGATGTACCAACAGACTCCAAACCAACCTGAAACCAGACTATCCAGTGCTGAAAGAATCTCCTCTTACTAGGGAAAGGAGGGCTGTTTTTGTATGACATTTAAAGAAAATACAATTTCTAAAATGGTTTATTTCAAGAAGTCCTGGATATTTCCTCTGAAAAGTTAATTTTTGTCAATAGATTACAATTTTTGAAAATGTTTTTTTTAAAATTGCTGATGTGTGGGAAGTGTCCATTCTTCTTTGTATTTTTTAAATGAAAACTAACGTAAAACTAGGTTAATTTTCTATCTTGAAAACAAAGCTTATGGTGAACTAAGAGTTGTTTTTTCAAATGAGATTAAAAAATCAATGCTTACTATAAATTCAATATAAAATATTAAACAACAATTAAAATTTATGGAAAATTTAGAAGAAGGGGTAGTTAATTGCAAAGCCATCAAAATAAAAATATCTTCTTTTTTGTTAAAGGCAAACTCCTCTTGTTAAGTAATTCTCAAGTCCCATGTGGATTTGGTAGATGATATAAGTCTTTGTTTTGTTTGTTTGTTTTGTTGCAGTTGGATTTATAGGCAGCTTTTTCAGAGGTAGACTTTCTCTGTTTTTATGATGGGCTAGAGGGCTTAAGACTCTGTTGCAAATGATCTTGAATGCAGAATTTATGATGCTATTTGATTTATTGTTAAGTAGAGTAGTAGTTACCAGGTTAATGTTGGTGTTTTCTTTCTTCCTGCAGAGTTTACTCTTTATAACATCCTTAATTAGAAAGCTGCTGCTTACTCCAGGACAGATCCCTTACTGAATGAGCATTGTGTACCAAAGCTAGCGCCCACAGAAATTGCAAAAGCCCAGGAAGTTTTCTGGTATTCCCAGACTTGACCAACTTTATTCCCTTCCCATTCCTCCTTCCACCATCCCACTGCAGTACACAAGAGCTTTTGGAGACCCTCTGTGCTGTCATTTAGGTACATATAGTCTGTAAAACTCTATTGACAACCACCATTTGAGGATACTTCCTGCTGAAGCCCATGACAAAGACCCATGGGTTCTCTCCTGGCTTTTCAAAGAGAGATGCAGTTCCAAATCCTCCCTTACTGGGTTGCTTATGCAGTGCAGTCACTTGTTAGAGGAAAATCTATGCCCTAAGCAAAGCAGGAGAGGGACTGATCCCAACAGACTGAAAAAAATTAAAATATCTCATAGAAAAAGGAAAGGAAGAAAGTCCAAAGAAATAATGCCTAGACAATCTGGTTTCTCCTTTGTCAGAATTAAGAGTCCTATCTTTGGGAAGACACTTGTTGGGATAATGAAGATTGTGCATTTAGCAGCCTAAATCAAATCAGGTTCCTGTTCCCACAGATGCATTTTTGTCTAGTGTCTGAAGCTTAGAAAAGGAGTGTTGCAGATTTTCCTCACCCATTCATAGCAAACATCTAAATGCTGATCTTTTTGGGAAAGAAAAAAAAAAAAAACAATGAAAAGGAGAAGAAATGGAAAAGTGAATCTCTTGTTGATTTGACCCACCACAGGTTTTTTTTTTTCATTATTGATATATCTGTAATTTTCATCTGCCCTTTCTTCAGCATGTGTATTTATGTATGTGTATTTTTTTTCCCATGAACCTGCAGTGCAGTGCAAAGATAGATTTAAATATTTTCAGACTGACTGTACCCATCATTTGCATTCCACTGACTCATTCAGAGCAAAGACATCTGAGCAGAAATACAGCAGATAAAAGAGAAACCATTAATCCAGGAAAGATTACTGGCACAGAATCTTTATCCTGTATCCTCCCTGAAATGAGACAAAGATCTTACTATGTACATCCCTCTGGCTTAGCTTCAGAAAGTAAGCAATACGGTAGTGTAGACAAGGTACTTTTTAAAGGCACATTACATTGAACTGAAACTTCAGCCTCCTGACAGAGCTTATTACTGCTGAGGTGTTTTTCTGTGGTTGCTTTCTCAGAAGACTCTTCAGCGCCCCAAAACTGCTTTTTGGCTCAGGTAGAGGGTAAGGCAACACATCCCTTATCTACTCCTAAAAAGACAGCATATGTTTCCTGGAGAATGGAGACTGTTCTGTAGCACATTGGTTATACACATATTTTACAGTGTTCTCGCTCATGCTTACACCTCATCTTGATGTGAACTGTAAATGCCAGTTTGCTTTTAATGAGTCTAATAAGGCTAAAGCTTTCCAGATACTAGTGCTTCAGTTCTGGAAGAGGGGTGAGCTGAGGATGTTGAGGAGCCTTGCCCTTTTCAGGAGACACTCATTCTAGGTGATTTGGCATATTAGATTTCAGAGTGCAGCAGGCTTTTATCTCCCTTCACTGCAAATGTGGCAGGCTGCAGTTGCTTTTCCATTCACTGGTTTTTGTCTCTCTCCCTCTGTCTCTGCAATATTGATTCTCAGATAAAAGAGCTGAGATAGGTAGAGCTTGGGAAGTGCTCCTTTCTTCTCCAGCAATAGGTGGAAAACCTGCTTGCCATGCAATTACCACGCTATCTCAGCTGCTACTGGTCATTGCTTGTTTCCTGCAGGAGGATTTCCATGTCATAATAATAACAAAACACTGCTATAGTCAGTTAGAGGTTCCACCTGAAGCAGCCCAGAGGGTTAGATAGCTTTCTTGAGGTAGTTCCATGTGCTTGTGACCTTATCTTGATATAGTTTGCATTCAGCTATGAAATTAAATTGCAGGAAATGATTCAGTTTCCAATCATTTTATTTAGACTGGCAAAAGCCAAAAATCCTCCTGTGAGCTACCACAATGTGGACTGTTATTCAGATAGGAAATGTAAATACTTAAGCATGCCTGATGAGTTGGACCAAAAGTGCAAACTGTTCTGAAGCTTGGATTCTCAGCTTTTATTCCAGACAGTGTTGTTCCTCTTGAACATCTTGTTCAGGTGAAAAGCGTTTTCCTTTTGTTGTCTCTGTGTAGGGTGAATGTATATTAAGACCTCTGGAAACCAGCTAAGCACAACAGGAACCAAGACCTGGAGGAAGCTTGTTTCTAAACAATCCAGCATCCTCTTCCAGTTAAGAGCAGAAGAACATTTAAGTACATGGAAAAAAGCCTTGCTGTTATGGAAAGTTAAGCTTACCAAGAGTAAACCATGATCTCTTTGTTGATTTAAACTGACAAAAAGTGGGGTCAGAAGCAAATCTTGTTTCTTCCATAATCCAGAGCCCAAGATCTACAATGCCTTTTTCTACCCTAATAATGTTCACATTATCCACTAAGGGTGACTTGATTTCAGATGTCCACCTAGAGGTCTGGGGAATAATCTTTCTCAGCATGAACCTCTTATTTCTGGAGTATTCTTTGCCTGTTTGAAACTGCACTTTCTTCTCCTGTACATATCAATTATCTTTCCTGCTCATTTTTAGACTCTGTCACCTTGCCAAATATTGAAATAGGAAGGTGTATTTATTGCAAAGGATATGGAAAAAAAAAAAAAGGATACGTCTTTCAGTGTGCTCTCTTACTCTTTGTTGTTCCTTTGAAAGGCAAGAGTGCAGTTCTTGTAATCATGTGAGTTCTTCATGCTTCCTGCTGGAAGTGGCCCTTTTCTGCCTCTCCTCTGGGCATTGCCTTGAGGGCCTGTGCCTTGCAAGCTCCCTTTGAACCATAGCTGTTTGTTTTGCATTGTGCCACGTTTGTTTAGAATTTGACCAAATGACATTATGGATGAGCGATGGGAGGAACAGCTTGCAAGGGAACTTCAAGTAATCTTAGATCAGCTAGTTGTCAGCTGCATTGTGTTACTATGCAGCATGCTCATTCCTCTTTTGATGTCTTTGCAGATGTTTTAAGCCTCACATAAAAAAAAAAAAGAAGAAGTATTTATACAGACACATTACCTCACCTGAGATGGAGAGTTTGTGCCGTATGCTCTACATACAGTAAAAAAATGCTTCTCTGTTCCTCCTATGAACTTAGCATCTAAACGACCAAGACAGATAAAGCTTTGGAAGTGAAAAAGAGGTCCAAGGTCACCTCTGCAGGAAAGCAACAGAACACATCTCCTGTTCTGCAGTCAGGTGACAGTCTGTCCTGTCTTCTTTTATAGCAGCTTCGATAAGATGACATTTCACAAATCTGAGAAACAGACGCTGCCCATTTCCATACTTGCAGGAAGGGTGTCTTCAAGTGAGGAAGCTTGATTACAAAGTTTGCTGAGTATGTGAGGGAAAGAATGAAATATCGCACTTGCCACAGTCCTGATTTTGTTCTTCTCTTCCATTATCTAAAGGAAGTATAGTATGATCTTTGTTCTAGTCATCACAAGCCTTTTCCAAACGGTTCTTTGGAAGGATGATGCAAGGGATAATGCGTGGAATGGGACCAGAATTGTTTCGTTTGTGTGTGTGTGTGTGCACAAATGTCCGTGAAATGTCTGATTTCTAGAAATCACAGATGCATAAAATTAAACTTATGGGCAAGTCTTTGCACATTGCAGGAGTGGGGATGTTCGTCACCTGCAAGAGAAAAGAAAGTTTTCAAGGCCCTGCAGAAACCATCCTCTGGAATTCCTATTATCTCATAAGGAATTCCAGAACTCTTTTGTGAAGCCTTGTAACACTCTCAGCCCCACTCAAAGAGGATGGATAAGGCTGAGGAAAGAGCTGCAGCTTGGCAGCTTGCACAAAAAAGGGAGGAAAGATCCCTCCTGCCTCATGGTATAGAGATCACATTAATGCCAGGAGCCATACTGGAGAATAAATGAAAGAATAACAGATCCCTGCATGTTGCCATGGAAGTCTTCTGTCTGGGGTTTGGATGTGATGTAAAATATGATCCTGCTCTTTGTCTCTGTTTTAGGCAGTCTTGGTTGGTATTGACAGTATTACTGTGTTCAGCAATCAGTATTATCCCCATAAAACAACTAGATTAGTGGCAGCAGAGCCATCTGTAGGGCTTGCATACCTTGACTCCTTGCTTGCACACTGGTTTCCAGTCCACCATGCTCTGCTGCTTTCCCCCCTCCCAATCCTTCCCAGCACTCTTTCACCATGACAGAGTTTAATACACAGAGGTGGAAGCTCTTAAAAAAAAAAAAAAGGTCTTAGGGATGGCCAAGGTATTTTTAATATTTTGTTGATTTGCCAATTATACTTTCCCAGGTTTCCCTCTCATGGTGTCTGTAACTTGACATTATGAACCTTCTTACTAAATCAACTGCTTCCTGAACTTTAGGTGGTAGAGTGGAGGAAGAACCAGAGATGTTTTCAAGGAAAGCTAATACTGATAAGGAGTTGGCCGCTGGCTGTCCTGTTATTGTTAGAATGCACGTTATCTCCCTTGAGTATACAGCACCTTCTGACGGAGTGCTTCTTATGTTGAAAAATGACAAGCATTAAGAACCCCATGCCACTTCATTGCTAAAATATTTACTAGAACATGCTTACTTCCTCCCTCAGAAAGTGCAGTGTATTTATAGGAGCATCCTGTAATAGAGCATCATGCTCTGAACAGTATTTTTGAAGAATAAGGCAATACTATGTGTGAAGGGGTGGGGCAGGGCTCTTCTGTTGTCTCCTCCTGTTAGCAGGTGTTGGAAGCCTGCAGGGAGCTGCAGGAGTTGATTGACTGGCGCAGATTCACTGTGGTATGCGAAGTGTGTTAAGTCCCTGCAGGGGATGGGAAAGGCTCACTGGGCTGAGGAATTTGAGGTCTGGGGTGTCTGTGGGAAATTGCCAGGAAGGACCAACTCTGGGTGAAAGGGGACATTTAGGTATTTTTTTGTTATTAAAATGCCAAATCCCAGGGACTGATCGGCATGTAAGTACTGTAGGCCAGATCCTCAACTGATGCGCTGCGGCAGGTTCATAACACACTAGCTGTAGCAGCTGGGAATACAAGGCTGTTGGGTAGAGGAATATTCCTTCCCCACTTTGTGGCTGTGAGTGTTAGAAATAAGGTCCCTTAGCTCCTGTCCAGAAAGCAAGAATAATGGAAGATGGAGGTCATAGAAATGACAAGAGCAACTCTTGCATTTGTGTTGTCAGCACAAATGCAGCAATTGATTGACAAGTGTCTGCTAACCAGCCAGCAAAGATCCCAATTAGAACTGAAATAGCAAGAGGGTCTGTTTCTGAGTTTCATGATACCAGCTTGCACCACCCAACTAATTCTAAGTCTTGATTATTTTTCTGTCTGGGCTGTAGTCAGCTGGGGACCAAGAGCAATCTTGGACTAAAAGAAACTGTGTACCCAATTCAGGGCTTCTCAGAGCTCCAGCTTTTAAGAGGTACCACCATAAACACACCCTAAAATTGAAAGACAATCTTCTGATCTATCTTGATGATAAACAAGGACCACCATGGAGGATGACTGAGGACTGCTTTCACTTTGCTGGAGACCATGAGGTCTGTTGGAGTTGCTAGGTCCTCTGCATCCGAAATACATGATGGACTTGGCCCAAATGAAAAGGTGTATCAAGGCTCAAGCTGGACAATGTTTAATGAAGGCATGATTAAGATTGGATGCGGGAGAACCCATTAAGGCCTTCCAGATGTGAGGGGACTCTGAGACAGCGTGCTAATGTTGAAGGTCAAGTGCTTGAGCTCTGGCTGGGGAAAGGAAAGACTTTTAGAGAGTTGGGGATGTTTTCTTGCTGTCTGTCTTGTCCTCCAAGGAATGTAATATGGGAGAAGCACGGCTGAAATTAGTAGACTTAATGATCTGGTGGAGTAATAGCATTTAGGGACTTGGACAAAGGGGCTTTGTAAAGTAGGGTGAGCAAACATAGGGCATTGCTAAGCGAGACAAATAAGTGCACCATCAGGGAATAGTGGGCAGCAGATGTTGGCAGATGGGGCAAAAATGACTTATCTACACACTGGTTCTAACTAGGAGGGAATGGTGTCTAGAGAAGAGATGTCTTTGCAAATAGATAGACTTGTGTTTTGTCTGTGTGCTAAGGTTAGCTGTTTGAGGAACAGCTAATAGATGCCAGGGATGGGTAAATTAAATGTGTGAAACTCCATGGCTTAAAGCACCATTGATCACACTGCACAGCAATTGTTTCATTTTTTCAAATGGATCCAGTCTGAGTCAAAACTTGCAACAAACAGATTAATAAGGGGCACTCGGACCTCTTAATAAATATTAGCAGTGCGGCAGTAGCAGTGCAGTGCAATGTTGGACAGCCAGTTACTTGAAGTGTTGCTGTACAAAAGAGGTTCTTGATTTCTTGTGTCATTGCTGAGGCTGGGATAGTTGCTACAAGAATCACAGTGTTGACCCTGGCTATATTCCCAGTTGAGTAAACAATAATTTTTGACTAACCGTGTTGGGGTTTGTATTTGTAGAATGCTTCCCTGCATAGTGCTGAGTGCAACATAAAAAAAAAAAAACGGTATCTGTGCCTGTGGCACTGACGATCTCAGTTGGCTTTATGGGGAAATATAGGCACATAGTGCTCCAGACAGTGGGATGATGAACAGAACTACCTCTTCATGTTCTTCTATTATGCCCTCACTCCCACCCAGAGCTGCTTTTTCTCTGTTAAAAGGTAAAACTATGCACCACTTTTCCTGGTGTGAATGGCTGCTGTATTTTAAGAAAGGATCTGAAATCTACTGATTCAGTTGAATGTGACATTCTTTTGAAAATCAGTCCAAGTTCACTCCAGAGGTGGCTTCCTCTCATAGTCAGGTGAAGGAGTAAGTGTGCTACTTAGTTTGCACAAGGGCTGTGGAAAGTAGATGTGGATTTGAGCACTGCTTATTCATGCTAAGTAGCCCTGCACCTTGCAACTTGAGAAGCCCTATTGAACTTCGAGGAACTGCTTGTGAATCAAGTCATTGCTTACTGTGAGCAGAGGTGACTGACTGTGTCCCTCATATTGTTGAGTGTTTTGGTGTTGAAGGCTCTGTATAAATGTAAACAATTATCACTACTATGCTGTTGTTGCAGACATCTTTCTTTGTCAAGAGCAGCTATTTCTAACTAGTTAACATGTTTGGAGGTCCCTGAAGGTGTAATGCAGTACTGTTGTAAGTGAACTCTATATAATCTATTTGAAACTAGCTGACCCAACTTAAGCATTAAATATCTCATCCAGAAGTCATTACTACAGTGAAATAGAGTTGTGGTAAAAGCAGTTCAGGCTTCAGAAAAGGTCACATAAAATGTTCTTCAGTGCTGCATGATAAGTAGACAATACCATCTTACAATACCCTGTTCTTGAGTGGGTACTTTAGGAGCTTACATTGCCTGGTTTATTCTACATCATGAAAAAAAAAAGGAGATCCAGTCATTTTATTCTGGAAAGCTTTTTTTTTCCTGTCTCTTTGGCTGTCATATGTATTTAACTGTAGTGCCCTCAAGGACAATGTGGTGGATCAGCATGCTAAGGGCTACGATCTACAGCCTGTAGTTTTTCACTTCACATTTCTTAAGAATGGTCCTCTTTGTTTCCATTTTGAGACACAGCTGAATTCTTACATGTTGTCTGATCTTCAGGCTCAAATACCCAGGAGAATAGGCAGCTGTGAATCAACCTTCTGTGTGCTTTCTAGCAGGTAGTCTAGCAAAGAAGGCAGTATTCTTCTCATTTCTTTAAATTGATAGAGATTTGAAGGAAAAGACTTTAATAAAAAAATCTAATGAATTATTATTTTCTTCCTGCTGATGATTCTGAATTGCATGCAGAAATATAAGAACCTTTTAAGAAACACCTATGGATTTAAACCCAGTCCTTTAGATTTCTAATTAAAGCTCCTTGTTTTTATGCTATCCTACACCTTATGAGAAGGATCACTTTTCTAATTACACAATACCAGGAGGTCTGTCTGTCACATGCTTTAACTTAGTATTAAGGTACACAGTTGCTCTATTTTTCTTCTCCTTCTGCTTCTTCCATAGATTCTATATTATGTTTTGGAAATTTTACATCATGCTTTTTTGTTGGGTTTTTTTTTTTCCAGGCCAGATGTTTCATCCTGCTATGTTAAGTCATCTTGACATACTGCCATGAAATGGAAACAACTGCTAGTTTTAACACCGCTCCATATCTTTATTAAAAGGTACGTCTCATGCATCTTAATTCCCCATATACATGCTATCTTCCTGTCTCCTCCGACTCCCTCATTACACTTCTTTCTTTTCCTCGCTGAAGAGGAAGGCATATTAAAATTTCCTTGCTGTTCTGCCTGAGTGGTTAATGAGGTTCTAGATAGCATAATGAATATGCAGTGCTATTGATTCTGTGTGTGTGTATACGGGCGCGTGTGTGCGTTTGTGTGTGCATGTCTTTAATCACAGCTGGAATGCAAAATCAGGCTCCACCTTTCAACTCTATCTTCATCATGCTGAGAGAGTGAGAGCGAGCGAGACTGAGACTGCTAGACAGCTCGAAAGAGATTGCAGCTCAGATGTCCTGGAAAACAGCAAATCCCTCAGACCTGGCAGATTCCGTTACCATGAGAACTGCAGATATTTCCATTGTGATGGCTTGCTCTAGCAGCCATCTGTTACACCCATTTGATTAGGAAGTGCAGTTCAGCTTGTATGGGATTTTCGCTGCACCTTATCCCATGGCAGTATACAGAAACTCTCTCTTTTTATATGCTAAACTCAATGTTTTTAAAGGGCTGTAATTTACTGATGCTAAAGGCATTTAATGAAATGGTAGGAGGAGGTCACTGAGGGATGGTATCTCTGAGAAGAAAGAAGCACATGACATATATGAAGGGGATTAGTGTCCAGTATATTAAGATCAACCCAGAAATTAACTGTATTTAGCAATTCCTCATCCTTGCTAGGGAAAGGAGCTTGAAATACAGACCTCATGAAGCCATAATAAAATTAGTAATTGCCTTCTGTTAGTTAATCCCACTTCATATATATTTATTGTATGCATGCAATAAATGCATGCAGCAAATATATTTCAGGTCCTCTGGAAAAAGGAGGAAGGTGATGACTCTTCCCAGACGCCTGAAATAGTGCAGTGACTGCACTGTGTAATGATTCTAAAAATTTAATAGTGCTATTTGACTTTTCCTAGGCACAGAACAACCTTAAACTTTCATGAAGGTTTTCTGTAATTTACTGATTAAAACAAACAATTAAAACAATTGTTTAGACTGGTTGTATCCCTCTGTGCAAATTCATGGTGAAGGAAATGGTAATGGCACATCAAATGAATATCGAAACAAAGGAGTCCCCTTCAATTAAAACTCTCCAGACATTCTTCCTAAGTGGCTGGCATTCCAGATTCAGGGTAATCTTATGTGTGGGGTAGTTGCCTGGAGTATCTTAAAATGACTGAAGGTCTTGTAAACTCGGTGAAGCTAATTAAATGCTCACACACTGAAATGAATTTCTGATTGCTGCTAAGGAGGCATTGAGGTCAGCTCCTCTTTTCATTGCCCCCACTTTATGGCCAATGCCAGATACCAAATAAATCAGATCCTCAGAATCAGAGACTCTGTGTTTTTGTTCCTCTTACATATTCTCCCACCCGGCTGAACATAATTCCTTATCCGTCTTCATCTCGGCATGAAAAGTTTTCTCTCCTATTGTTTTTCCTCACATAGCACCAGATTGCCATGGAGAAGACTATGATATCATAAGAAATGAATGAGCATGTTTCTCACCATGGGTGAAATATACATTCCAGACCTAATAAAGTCAGAAATCATTTAATGGGCTTGGTAAAATGAGCTGCTTAGTTAATGTAAATATACATGGTGGTTCTTTAGGGCTCTACTTCAGCTAGCAAGTTCTTAGGCACTTTGCTGAGTATGGAGACGCATAAGAACATGTTTAAGAGCTTTTCTGAATAGGGATAGTTCTTAAAGTGGTTTGCTGAATCTGAGCCCCCAAACATGAAAAAGAGAGTCCCTTCCCTCTTAAAATAAAAGATTTTCTTGTCGATCATCTTTACAGCAAATAAGAACTTTTGCTTCCTGCAGCTTCCCATCTCATATAATCCTGGAGATTGAGCCACAAAGAAGAAAGTTTGGGGGTTTTTTTCTTGTTTTTTTTTCAGACAGGGCACTTGTTTTATGAATGTGGTATCTGCCTTTGACAGGCAGCAGATGTATGGAAGCCCTGAAATCTGAAACAATAAATACCATTCAGAGTCTCACCACTGAACCTTCTTATAGTACTGCCTTTGTTAAATGAAACATTTACAGGAATACCATCCCCCCGCTCCCCGCTTCCCACCCACCTTCAAGGCTAGGATCTGAACCATGTTTTTAAAGTAAAGGTTAAGTACCTGAGGCATGAACAGTTGACATACAAAAGAAACTAAAGTAAATTTATCATTCGTTTGCCAGCTGCGAGGTGTGTCGAGGGCTTTTTCTTTCTCTTTGTAATGCATGAGAAAACAAACCTGGGAAGTGTATGCAAGGAATATTTCTTTTCTGTGCTGGAATGTTAACACTTACACCTTCTGACTTAATACTGTATATTTCTTTAGAGTCATCAATCTCATGAGAGTCATCTTGCCATCTGTACCAGCATTGCTCCAGGCTTCCATATGAAAGTCCAATCTGGCGGTATAAATACTGGATAATGAAGAGTAGGTGTTAAAGTTTCTGACTGGTTGGGAGATGAGTCTGTGTCTATGAAGGATCTGAATTCATGTGTTAAACAAACAAACAGAATCTATGTTAACATGGAAGTTCAACCAGAAAGAGCACAGGTTTGTCCCCATGCCCTCTTTCATACTCTGTGTTGGTTTCTCAATTTTTTCTTTATCTTTCTCTTTTTAATAGAGTTTGCCCAAGATCTGCAAGAAAAATGTTCTCTGACCATCATGTTACACTTTGGAGATTACAAATAGGGGCGAGATGTTGACTTGCTGAAATGTAGGGTTCTTTTTTTCCTCCCGCTCCTTTTGCTCCAGGAAAGCTGTAACTACATAGATTAGCAAAACTTTTGCAAGAATGGATATAAAACAGATTTATCTCAGTGTCAGCTTTATCTGATCCATTCGGTCTTGCAGAGTTTGGATGGTTTCCTTTGTTACAATAACCAGCTTTCAAACATCTATATCCTTAGGGTATTAAATGTCAGCCTCTAGTGTACTGTTCAAGGATAAAAGATTGACAATACTGAAGTACTTTTTTTCTTCTTTATTTTTTCTTCTTCAGCACTGGCAAAATCTTTACCCTGCACACCACTGCTGACCCCAGAAATGACCCACAGGAACTACTGGCGAAAGGAGCGAAAAGGTATTTCAGCTTATAGGCATTAGAAACTCTCTTCATTAATAGCCTTTTCGCAGACTTTTCAGATAGATTTCCTGTCATTGTGATGAGGATATATTTGTAACTAGCTCCCTTAAGTAAATGGCCAGTGGATAATTAATTGAACTAAGTAGGACTTTCTGTACCATATTTCCTTTTTTTTTTTTCTCCAAGGGGGGAAAAAAAGTCATCTTGATTGTCTGGTGTCCTGTGAGCTGGATGTACAGCCTTTGCCACCTGTTGGCCAAGCATTTCAGCCCTCATTCAAATAAAACTCTTAGGTGCTCTGATGAGGTAAATTTTTTTTTGTTTGGTTGGCATCAGAACTCTAAGAAAATACACCTAGAAGATCAGTGACCAGCCGAAAGCCTCCTTAAATGCAGCCAGCAGAACTGATGTGCTTTGGGTACAGCTAAAAATGCAGGAGGCCTGAAATGTGCCACTTGCTTTTCCTCTTGCTGTCGTAGTGGCTAGGACTGCATTGACCCCCTTCTCTCTGCAAGTGCGTAGCTACCCTGAGCGTCTCTCTTCATAGCTCAGGAGGATGCAGTGTTCTCTTTGATCCAAACCTGCTGAATCCACCAAATACCAAGTCTGCCACATTGACTAACAGGTACTGCTGAGCCTGATCTTGCTGTAAGAAGGAGCTTGGAAGACAATATTTGGGCCACATCAGGGTTGCACTGTTGGCAGTGAGTAAGGTAGTTAGAGAAAAAATTGGATTATTTATATCCTGATGTGTATTGTACTGTGTCCAATACTGATATGCAGTCTACTGATAATATGCCTGTAATTCCGATTATAATACAGTTCCTTGGCATTCCCATTGTGCGTACTCTAGTCTCCAAAATAAGTCACACGAGTGGAAATCTACGGTAAGGCTGAATTAGGCTCATTATTTTTCACTCCTAGATTACCCTCTTAGCACACTGGCCTCCAGCCCTTTTAATTAAAAACTTGCAAACATGCATTCCATAAATAATTTCTGACCTTCAGAGCTGGTTTTGAGGCAGCTATACTTGATGGTTTTGAGCAAAGTCTTTTTCCCACTCTCAGTTGTCCTCACTTTTTAAATTTTGGAAATACAATCATGACTTATTCAATTTGCAGTCATTGGGACATTTCTCAAAATGTAAAATGAGTTTCTCAATGAACCTGCACAAATTTTCTTTGCACACTAATGAGTTTAAATTTTGACTCAAGTTGTCAGTTAAAGAATATTGATAATTACTTTTAACCAATTTGCAAATAACTTAACAAAAGTATGAAGAAGAAAAAAAGTTTAATTTGAACTCTATGAAATGCTTTTAAGAGTAACTATGACTATTGTCTATGGAGCCATAATTTTGTCAGCAAAATAGCATCTGTGAAAGAGGCAAGGGGAGAATATTGAGGTGCTGGCCAAATGCTTCTGAGATTTTGTTCTGACAATTCTTTGCATGGCATGTATATTTAAATTTATTTGTCTCTGTATGGAGTTGAGTGTGTCCACACATGAGCTGCTTTGAGGAATAAATGTGCTTGACTGAATCTTTGCTTATTTTTTGTCAGAAAGGGTGTGCCAAAACAAAGATCTTATTGCAGGCAGCTTGGTCAGATATATATTTATGTTTGTCCTCGCAGTGATGGACATAAAGCATGAACAACATGATGCTTGCCTCACTTATACCATTGGAAATCAGGATGAGCTTTGCTGAAATCAGTAGAGTGAGACTACTGTTTAAAGCAAACTTAGGAGAATGAGGTATTTGACTGCTGTGTTAGTGCTTCCTTCTGTTTGGCACTTACAGTCTGCTGTGGACCAAGCCAACAAAAGAAAAAAATGTCATATAAGTTTTTAAATAGTTGCCTCTGAATTTCAGCTGTGGAAAGGTGTGATCCTCTGTAATTACTGCTCTAGCCAGGATCTTCAGACACCCAGAGACCTTGCTCGTACAGCAGCAGAACAATGTACAGCATGCCTCCTTGCCTCCCATCCACCCCTGCTGAAGATGTGGTTGCCCTGATATTTTGCAATCTTGATATTTTGTTAGACCTGTAGGTTCAGCTGCTGCAGCTCAAGAGTCCCAAGTCCTGCCTGTATGCAAATTCCTGATTTGCCAGTGACTATTATTTTAAGTATTTCCTCCAAGGCAAATGTAAAAGGGGCTTTAGTATGTAATGTGTGTTTAAGCCTGTCTCTCCCATTAAGTCTTGAGATCAGTTATTTATGGGAAGCAGACATCTAGGCAATCTTACCTTTTTCTTCCCTGCATTGAAGGCAGTGAAGGTTGCAATATTAATTGCTGCATCAGCCACTTTAAGATTTAATGTTTTTCCCCATTCTACAGGCAATGTATCTTCTGCATGATTTCCCACATAGTCTTCACTTTCACAGTCATCTGAATGATAAGCAACAATAACGTCTCTGGAAGTGATCCATAAATCATATTCAAATCCACGCATCCACATGATCCTATTTTTAATCTCTAAGCTACGGTAGTGTGTGCTTCCTAGTGCTGTTCAATTGGAAGCATTATGTTCCCCACCTACGTTTCCTTCAAATCTGTGCTAGTACACCCAAAAATAATAAATAAACTCAACCTGGAGCTTGAATAATAACACATAGAAAAACTATAGGCAATGAAGAGCTCCCCAAATAAGAGAAAGTAGTTACATGCAATAGAAATAATACTTTTTTTTTACCACGATTTATAGAGATGAATGATCTTGAGAGAAAGAGAACTTGAACTGTCTTTGTTTCTTTGACACAGAGTCTCTGAATGACCTTTGACATGTTGCCCACAGCTAAAATATACCCAAGGCATAAAGAAGTAATAATTAAGGAACCCAGACTATCAGTGTGAACATGCCACCTCCACTCTCCACTCCCTATTTAAAGCTGAGAATGATAGACAAATCCAAAACTTCTAAACCAAGTAAACTCTAGACAGTGTTTAGATACAACTCAGGGTTCAGCAGCATGTAGGAACCAACCAAGACTGGTCTATCTAGTCTGACTTCCTGCCATTAATTCCTTGTGCTGCAAGAAGTTTCAAGATTTAGGAAGTTCTGAAGTAGGTAGGTAAGGGATGACCTGTTTCTAAGGAAAGGAGTTTTTAGCATTCTCAGACTAGTTTCCAGATGGGGAGGAAGGTGATTTTGAGTTGCGTATTTTTTTTAAGCTACAGTGATCCTCCTCTTGCCACTGAGGTCCATGACAGTGGCTGGTGACTTTAGAAAAAGAAATGGTAGGCCTTTTCTCATAAAGGAACTGGAATCTTGCTGATGAAGAAGTTTTCATTATAATTTGTCAGGGAAGCTTGACTGGGACGGTGGTCAGGTAGTGTTGTTCTTCCACAGGATTGCCATCTGAGGTCTCCTTCCTCAATCCATCGGTCTACTTTGCTGGTTTTGTTGGGTCCTACACTTTGGCCACAATAACCCCAAGCAGCGCTATAGGCTCGGAGCTGAGTGGCTGGAGGACTGTGAAGAGGAAAGGGACCTGGGGGTGTTGGTTGATGCTCAGCTGAACATGAGCTGACAGTGTGCCCAGGTGGCCAAGAGGGCCAACGGCATCCTGGCCTGCATTAGAAATAGTGTGGCCAGCAGGAGCAGGGAGGTAATCATCCCCCTGTATTCGGCGCTGGTGAGGCCGCACCTCGAGTACTGTGTTCAATTTTGGGCCCCTCACTACAAGAAAGACATTGAAGCCCTGGAATGTGTCCAGAGAAGGGCAACAAAGCTGGTGAGGGGTCTGGAGCACAAGTCTTATGAGGAGCGGCTGAGAGGGTTGGGATTGTTTAGTCTGGAGAAGAGGAGGCTCAGGGGAGACCTTATAGCTCTCTATAACTTCCTGAAGGCAGGTCATGATGAGCAGGGGTTTGGACTCTTCTCCCAGGCAACAAGCAGGACCCGAGGTAATGGCCACAAGTTGTACCAGAGGAGGTTTAGGTTGGACGTGAGGAAAAACTTTTTCTCCCAAAGAGTGGTCAGGCACTGGAATGGCCTGCCCAGGGAGGTGGTGGAGTCGCTGTCCCTGGCAGTGTTCAAGAGGCGGCTTGATGAGGAGCTACAAGATATGGTTTAGTAGCTCTGGCAGCAATGGTAGTGGGAAGATGATTGGACTAGACGATCTTATAGGTCCCATCCAACCATGTGATTCTATGATTCTATGAACAAGACCTCTTCAACAAATGCGTGAGTACAGTGTGATATCTGGTGTCTGAGAGATGTCTGGAAACTCTTGCAGACAAGAAGTTGCAGCTTTGGCTGTCATTCAGAGTCTCCATCAAGAACTTTCCATCTTACCAGCTTGGAAATGAGATGCTGTGATCTGGTTTCATTCTGTGTAGACTACATTATATGTCCATTAACTAATGAATTTTTAGGGACATGAATAGCCTCCAGCCCATGTAAGCAGTAGGAAAGAAGATGGTCCATTAATGTCAACTATGCAAAATTGCTCCCTCTCAGACAGCAGACACCAAAGAAGTGAGTTTTGGATGCATGTAACCATAAAAAGGGTAAGTCTTTTAACCAGAGAGAACTGAAACTTCTGTAAAAGCTGTGTCCTCTTTGGGCACCCCTGCCTATGGAGGGTTTGAAGGGGAAAGGGTAGCAGTGTTAACATCGTGCTTCCTCAAAGCACAGCTCCTTGAATAGCACAGCCAGTGACTGTTGCCAAGTCCCCACTTTTCTCTGCATGAATTTCTGTCTCTTACCCATGTTGCTACGTGGTAGAGCAGAAAGGACAATGTTCTTTATCCGCCTCCATTGTCTGGCTACTCATACAGGACATGTTAGTAGAGAAATTTGACCTGATCTTGTTATGTATCAAAGGGTATAAATAGCTCCGGGACATTGTGTGCTTTTTTTTCCTGGTACATCATTTGTTGTTGTGGTCTTCATGGTGATATTCCTGGAACAAATACTTTTGCTTCATTGTGGCTACAGCTGAAACTTCCTTTTCTTCCTTTGCTCAGTCAGTCCATTTGAATCTTCTGAAGATGAAATCTGAAGTGGTGCCAAGCTTCACCCAGCTGCTGACATCCCCATACATGAATGGTTCTGTCCCTTGTGGAAGTTTTTAGGGATCCCTTGTCCCTTGATTCTCCTCCCATGCATCTCTAAATCCACAAGCTGTGACATGTGCCTGGTCATCTTCTTGTAGTTAGATACCAAAGAAGAAGGGAGAAAAGATCTGTCTTTTCTTTAACCCATACATGGGCAAAAATAATTGGACTGTCCACCCCTTGCCTATGTTTTAGGTGTTCCCTGCAGCTCCAGGGGAGGATGGGAGATAGGTGGCTCTGATTCTTCTAGTTCTACATATGCCCATCACGTGTCCAGAAGTAGCAGGTGCACATCCTCTCCACTGCCAGGGCAACTCATTATGCAGATATCCCCCAAGGCACGCAGTCTCCATAGTCCTATGCAGGCTGGAGCACTGCCTAATAACCTTGAGCCTGACCTGAATGCTAATGGGCCTGTGACTTCAAAATGTTCTGTGCCCATTGCATATGTTTCTCTTGAGGTGGTTACTGTGGTTACTGGAGAGAGATTTTTTTCTTTCAATGGCCGTGAGAGTATTTTTAGGTATAAATGGAATTCTCAGAACATCTGACTTGGGGTGTTTTCAACTAAGTCATCGTTCTGGATGGCAAGGAAGTGTATAATATCTGAAAGGACGTCGGTATTAGGCTGTATGCCAGGCCTTCTGTACTCCAGTGCTGGACTTCCAGGCAAGCAGATGATGACAGTTCTGAGCCTCCACGTTCAGTATTCACCTGAACTAAATATGCAAACCGAGCTGAGAAATTTAGTAAAATCTGTGTGAGAGTTTAAACTTTGCATCCACACTAGTGGGGGAATGCGAGCTATTCTCTAGAAGAAAGTTCTGACTTTTGACTCTGTTCACAGTATCTAATTGTTTAATTGTTTGTTCTGTTGAAAGCAAATCAATATGAAAGTTTTTTAAGGTGAGAAGCTCTCTTAGTAATGTAAGTAGTTGGTTACCATTAGGGGTTAAAAAGGTGATCAGGTAGTGATACTCCTTGATCAGGTAGTGCATACATTGGTGGACAACATATAAATTATTTATTGCAGCTTTTGATATGTGTTGCATCCAACGTTAGCTGGGGTGGGGATTCTCAACTGAGTTCACATCAGACTTGCACCCTTCTCTAGCTTTCTTTTTTTAACCAAATTCAGCCCTTGTGGAATTGCAGTGAGTTAGTGATCAAATTTTGATACAAATAAGGCTTAACTTAGCAAGTGTAAGAAAGTGTGGACCCTAACCACATGCAATTTGGTGGATGTCTACACATCAGGAATAGGTGTCTGAGTGAGAATAAAAAGTTTTGGTTGAGCACACTGTAGAGAAAATGACAACTGGGTTCAAATTGAGACTCAGATCACTCTAGGATAAAGCTTTTTACAGTCCTAGCAGAATTCAACATTGGTAAGAGTGCCGATATGAATTTTCTGTGCATGTGCAAAAGAAAGGTTTTCTCGTCCTGTGTGGACGCAGACAAAATCTCTTTTTTGGCTGTTTGTTTTTGACTCAATATTAGCAGCTCCCCTTTTCATCAGACGACATTGTAAAGACATGTAAGAATCCCCATGGAAATTACAGGTATCCTACACAGAGCTTCTGTCCTGCAAGTGAATCTCCTGTAGTTCCCTTCCACTACGTTTATGAGTGGCAACATTTTCAGCCTTGCTCCTTTAGGGTAAATAAAAGCAACACTAACTATTGCAGAAAAACATGCTCACCTCTAAATTATATATTTTTTTCAGGTTAAAAGTATGTAATTTCACAAGGAACACTCTGGGACTCATCCTGCTGTGAAACCATTGCTCAATTTCTCTCAGCAGTGGTAAGGTGCCTACAATTCATAAACTGCTGAACAGCCCCTGTGAAAGTCAGGGCACCAGTATTGTGGATGACAGCTGATGCTGGAATATTGGCACGTGGCTGAGAATGCTGTAACAGCATTTTGCTCCAGGGTTCCCAGTGCTTGCGTAGTTCATATATGTCAGGCTCCTGGTTAATCATATCTCACCGTACAGTGAATGCATCCAATTGACTTGACCAGTACCAACCAGTTAATTTAAAAGAGATGACAGTGTCTGTCTTTTGCCATCTTCCCCACCTCAAAATAATAAAATAAATGCCAGTGGTTTGGACCCAAGTGTTAGGCAAGAAAGCAGAAAAGAAGGTGAATGAGAAGACTTTTTGTTTTAGAGATGAAGACCTGTTTAACAAGAACAAAAATGTTTTCATGAGCAAAAAATAGTGAAGAATGGGAAAGATGACCAGGATAACTTACAAGGATATATGGTGAAAACAAGAGCAGTCTAATAAATTCAAAGCCTGACTCATATTTGGAGTTGAAGGTTTGAAAAGCAAACACTGATTTTTGTGCAAGATTTATAAGAAAGACATGCTGCCAGTCAAATGCAGAGTAGTTGGAAGGAGAAAGATACGTCGAGTCGAAGTGAGAGGCTCCAGCTCTGTTAGTTGTCCTGGAAAAAGTAAAAGAGGGAGAGAAAAAGGAAGAAATTAGTTGAACAGTTCAATTGGTTCTAGTGGCTTCTTTTTCTTTTCTTTTTTTTTTTTCCCTCTTTTTTTTTTTTTCCAGGAAAGTTATTAGAAAGCTGAAGGAAACTCACAAATTGCCAGGACAGGATGGTGGAAGGATTATGCAACCAACATCACAAACCAGACTGTCTCCAGAAGACAGTTTCATGTAATTATTACAGGTGTGCAGCTGAGCTAATGCAAAGCTATGAATGGGAATGAATAATGCAAAAGAGAATTTTTATTGCCCCCCTGGCCCCTCCCCCCAGCTCCAACCCAGCTTTGTCTCAGCTATAAAGTGCTGACTTTGATAGTCTTCCTCTACTTTAGCTGCTGTGGCTACCTGCATCCCCAGCCTGTCTTATCCACATTGTTATTAATCATGTTTGCACTCATGCTTGGAGATACCCAAGCAAGTCTAGGCTTCAGCAGTTTGAAATCTAAAAGCTCTTCTTATTTCAGAGAAATGCCAGCTACTCTTCTCTGACCACCAGTCCAGATAGAGATCATTCAGCCCATCCAGAGGGAAACCTTTGCAAGCACGATGCTGCCCTTTTATGACGATGGACATCTTTCTGCTGAGGGGAGAGTGATTATATGAACAGTGGGTCAGAATGTGATGAAGTTACCCTGGAAAATCTAATTTTTAAAGAATAGACTGAAGTTTGAACATCAGCCTTTGACTAGAGCTGGCTAGTAATGCTCCACCAATTTTCTTCTTGAGAAAATGTCTGCATATGCAAGAATATTATATGTGTGGGGGGGAGGGGGGATGTGTATGTGTGTGTAGTTTAATTCGGGTTGTTTTTTTTTTCATTGAGAGAAATTCTATTCTCCTTCCAAAATGTTCTTTTTTTCTTTCTCAATGAATTACTTTCCTCCCTCCCACAGCCTCCCTCCCTCCCACATCTATAAGATGAGGAAGAAAAAATGAATTCTTAAGATTTATTTCGAAATTTTCCATGAAAAATGCCTTGTTTTGTTCGCTGTCTCTGAAATATAACTACAAATGCAGTCAAGTTTCCCACCCATCTAGGAATAGTGTGGCATTGTCATGTCCTTCCTCCGCTTGCCTCTTCCTTTCCTCCATCTTTCAGCTATGTTTACTAAGTTAGATTCCCTTACCTTTTACTCATACATCATACCTTCCAACCCGCTTATCTTTATCGCTGTTCATTGTGTTCACTCTATTTTATTGCCATCCTCTTTATATTGAGTTGCCCAAAACTGATCACAGTTTTCCAAGAGGGGCCTCACCAGGGCTGTGTACAGAGGAATTATTACCTCTGTAGTCTTGCAAGTAATTCTGCTCCACATCCCAGTATGGTATTTGCCTCTTTGTGCTACAGTCTCTCACTGTGAGCTCATATTTAATCTGTCATCCACTATCACTCCCTAAATAAGTCCTGCAGCACTTCCCCCTTAGTAATAAAAACACAGAAAAATGTTTGAAGAAAAAGTAAGTTATCCCCTTGGGTGGCTCTTTGAGAAAACCATGGTTTTCATACAGCTGCAACGATACTGAAACACAGCTCATGCTCTGCTTCCACATATCTGGATTTTGCAGCTCTAGTGCCAAGAGTAAAAACAGATATGACATTTCCTATTTGTACATATTTTCTTAACGTTTCCTGGTTGCAGTCAGGGACTACCCAGAGCATTGATAGAGTGGAGCAATGACATATCTACTTTTAGAGTTCCTATCTACTAGATTTAGAGCTCAGAAATACTGCTCTGCTTGAAGTAGTTTGGAGATATGTGCTACTACTTGATATTTTATGGAAATTGAGTGAATGCTACTCTATATGGGCAAAACTGAGGCATGACTTGAGTCACAATTTACCACTTCTGCATTTGGAGAGTTCTCCACTCTCCAGACTGGATTCCTTTAAAGCACTTTTAGAGTGAGCATTTTCTTAGGACTGCCTATCTTTCTTTTCTACTGTTGAATTTATTTAGAAGAACTTTGTTGATATTTGAAGTTGAAAAGCCTGCACAGTGTTTAATCTTCTCCTTCTTTTTGGCCAATGAGTTGTCCTTCCAGAATAAAAATCCTCTCCTTTTTAGTCCATCTGATTATTCGGCCTAATTAATCACTGTGAAAAACACCAGTGAGGATTTGTAAACATTACGTGGAGGAAGATGATGACCACATATTTACCTTCTGAGGGCTACAGGAATTACGATATGTCAAATCATATTGTGTTGCATATGTGGGCAGTCTGTTATTTTAGTACTCAGCCATTAACATTTTCTTTATTTATTGTAAATCAACCTAAGATTGTTAAACTCCAGCAGTATAGATTTCTCTTTCTTCCCATGTATCTGAGATCTCCCAACCAGTTTCTCTCTTGCTCTCCCTGAAGGAAACCAAACATCACAAACTGCAGATGAGCAGTTCTTAAAACTGCCCAAACAGCCAAATGCAAGAACTGAATGATGCAGGAAGAAAGACTTTATAAATATTGCAGAGCACTAGCATTTTTAAAGCGCTCCCTCATTCCTTATTGCAGCATAAGAGTGTGCATTCATAAGGCACACCATCCTGAAGCTGATGGGAAGCTTTCTGTGGACTGCACAGTTTGTGTACTAAGCCTCCAGGTTCTTGAAGTGAACCCTCACTGCTACAAAGAGCTCTTAAAATTACATTTAAATTGGAAATAGAAATCTTCTCAGCCCTGACATTGGAGCCCAGTTGTTATTTCCCATGCCTGTCTTCTCTCACTCAGGAAGTTGCTGCAACATGAAACCCTCTTTTGATTGTTCCTCCTCCAAATGCCTCTCTCAACTGCCTGAACTCTACTATTTCCTTGTGAAAGGAGGGAAAATGTGGGAATTTAGGCAAGCAGAACTTTCATGCTCAAACTGAAAAAGCAAGGTCAAGAGGGGTCTGATTTTCTCAGCCACTGAAACATGTTTGCCTTCTCCCTTCGTCTTGGCACAGGAACGTGTAAAGTGCAATTCCCAGTTCAGTAAACTGCTTCAGCATAATCAAGGACTAAAGAGAGCCCTCAGGTGTGCTTTTAGGGCTTGTGAGAAGATATTTCTTCCAGCAGTTTAGTGTTGTAGAACCAGCTAGTGGTGAGACCAGAGCTATACACACCTGCCTACAGCTCTGGAGGTGCAGTTTGTTTTAAGACCAGAAACTTAAGAAGCTAAATCTGCTTGGCTTAACAGGATGATAAACGAGAGGGAACATGACTGTTGGATTATAAGTATACTAGGCTGAGGGGGAAGAGTTGGGGGAAAAAATTTTTAGTAAAAGACAGAGCTGTGGTCGGAAGAAATTATAACAAGCTCTCTGTGGAGACATTTTTTTTCTGTCAATTAGGTGAAGATCCTTAACCGTTTAAAGGAGGTTCTGGAGTAGCCTTCCAACAGACAGAAGTGTGCAGGGAAAAGTTAAAATAGAGTTGTATCCATTTGCAAGAGGTATTAGGTGATGTGATTGCATGCAGTCACTCAGAGGGGCTCCAGATGTGTCCCTTTGGAGTTGCTCAGTGGTTTATGTGCTCATCTTGGAATTAAGATTTTTCAGTCCCCACTGAGAAGTGGACTGAAGAAATGTAAATCAGAATGTATGGGTCAGTTGCGAACATTGTCCATCTGTGTTAATGTACTAGCTGTGAATATAAGGCTGTTTAAAAGAATGGGCAATTTATCTCCTAAGTATTCAACAAGGTGTTCACAGAAAGGCAGTGTGATCACAGTTGCAGACTGAGTCATGGTCATATTACTTAAACAAGAACCTTGTTTGGGTTTTGCTTGGAAGGGGAAGGAGTGCTGGCTTTTCTGTCTGACTTTAAATGGGAAATACAAAATCATGAGAGGTCCGCTACAAAGGCAACAAGTCTGTACAAGATGGTTGCTTGGCTTCAGGTCATGCTCTCAAATTCAAGTTAACAGTTTTTCTGCATGAATCAAAACATCATAATGGTCCCTAACTTTAAGCCTTAAAAGGAGAGTGGTGATGTGGAGAACTTACAGTGTTGTCAAGCAGGTAGCAGGAGTAAGTTTTGTGTGCTCTTTCATGCCTGAGCTGATTGTAATCTAAAAACAAAATACAAGTGAAGCGTTAGTGACAAAAAAGCATGGGCAAGGAATAGATGACTGGCTGTGTTGAATATGGCTGGGTCAATGCCGTTTGGACTTCTGTTCTTCCAAATTTCAGGTCTTTCCACTCTTTACCTGATTTTGGTTGTGTGGATTTCCTTACTGAAAATTACCTTCCTCGAGGAAATTCATTGCAAGTGTCTGGAAGAACCTTTTCTTGGTCATGTACAGATCAATGCAGGTGATTTGGAAATATGTGGTTGCTTTGATTTTCGCTTTACCAGGTGGCATACCAGGACTCAAAAATAAAGCATCTCTATCGTCTCAAGCTATACTGCAGGCATCCAGCAATGTCTGCCAAAGACTGCATTCACTTGTGGAAGTCTGTGTCTCACCAGGACTGACTGGTGATAAGGTGATATGTGCCTGTGCAGTGATCTTCCTCACACTTCAGACACAGCTACTGTCAGGAACTGGACAATGTGAAAAACTTGGTTCAGTCTCTGGTCACTTCTCTCACCACCATTCCTTTCCTAGTTTGGAGACAGATTGGAGCATTTCCTTCTTTCGTTTATTTCAGATGGGAACAAATGGTTCATTTCCCTGTGTCCCAGCTGCTCTGAAAGGTTTTCTAGTTTCTCCAGAATACGTTATGCAATGCTGCAGAGCAGGTCCTTTTTGACTCCATGCCTTTACCATGTATTGTACTCTGTCTGCTCTGATTAGGTTCATCCTATAGAATCACTGCCAAATTCTGTTTTACACAGCAATGTTTAGTCTTCAGCCTGGGAGCTACGTACAGTCCTTTTAAGATGTTCATACATCAATATCAGTCCTGACTAATCCCAAGAAGCTTGGATGGCAGGAAGAAGAAAAGCTTGAGGTTAGCTATGCAAGTTACAGGACAAACACTGCACTCTTTACTCTGGCCAAAATTCCACTGCCATCAACAAAAGTTGGGTTTGAGACTAGGGCTGCAAATTTGGTTTCTCATGTAGTGGTACAGGCCACTGTGTCACCAAGGACTGGGTTCTTCTTCTACTAAATAGCTTCACTGCTCTTTTCAGAAGGGACTGGTGGGACTCCATGTTTGTACTGAGTATTCTACTGAGGCAAAAATAAATTTAACCCATCTAATACTTCTGTGTCAGAAAATACAAACATTCCAATATTTTCTCACAACTTTCTTAAATATAGCTGTATTCCAAATCAACATGATTGCTGACCTGAGTGACAATAGTAACTCATTATTCTTTAATTGATGCTTGTATTGCAGGGGTGTGTGTAATCCAGGCAAGCTGGAGCAGTCCCATACACGCACGCAGGGACAGAGATCCCCAAGCAGCCCTAGAAAAAGTAAGAACACTCAGACCTTTACAAAACTGTGTCCTATATCTTTATCAGGTCTTGGCTAAAATTTCAGGGAATGGGAAAATGGCAAATATTTTAATGTGAGAAGTGCTCCTGGTTTTGTGGCTGAGTACACTCACAGGGGCTCAGCTGGTGGTGATGCCTTGCGATGAGAAAGGATGGGTAATCCTGCTGCCTAGGGTGGAGGGAATTAAGAAGCCATCCTTAAGATGGGAGCTGTGTTGGCTGAGGAGGCCACTTAGCAAATTCCTTACTTGAGCATTCAAGGGCACTCTCTTGCAACTCGATCCTCACTTTTCCAAGTGCAGGGAGGAGAAGAATGTTTCACTGTCCAGAAAGCACCCGGGCCTTGAGATAAATGAGGATGGAAACAAACGTTTCCATTCATATCAGGGGCCCCTCCTCACTAGCGTCCTCACTGATCTGTAAAAACCTTCTTTGTAAGTGGTTTCTAAAGCATAATCTGTGCTTTTAATACCATTTGATTGAATAATTCCAATGTAAGTTTTGTTTTTATGAAGGTTTTGAGAAGTGTTGCAAGTAGCAAAAGTTTTTAATATAAACCTCAAGCCACTGACTGAGGAAAATTTCCTCACAACTGTTCCTGTTGTGGAGAAAACTGGAGAAAAATCAAGTCCAAAGTGCTGAGGGTCATGTGAATAGCTAGAGAGTGGAATTCAGGGGCTTCGTTTCAGTAATTGCAGTGAAATTGCTCCCAGCAGAGGCAAGGAACAGAAGAGAAGTTTTAAAGGTCCGAGCAGGAAATAATAGAGCTCTACTTGCCTTCCTAAAGCACCAAAGGAGTCCTGAGCACAGAATTAGCTTACGGAGAGGGGCTTTTCTGTTTTCAGAAGAGTTTTCTCTTTTTGTTTCACCATCCACAAGTCCACACCAGATACTGAGTGAGGTTTACAGGGAACTGCCTCTGTTTTCTCTAAAGCCCAGGAGAAAATCAACAGCCCTGAAATGGTAAAGCCAGAATAAAATTGTATGTGTGTGTAAGAATGGTTTGTTCTTTTTCTTTCTTTTTTTGTTTTAAAGAGTGCTGAAATTAGTTTCGTGAAAAGTCACATTCACTCTTTGGTGAAGTTGCAGACCAAGGTTATGTTGCAGCTACAAAGAATTTGGAAAACAATATGTAGGCTTGAAAAATGAACCATTTCTTCACATATATAACTTATCATATCATCCTCGATCATAATTATAGACAGATTTGGATTGAAGCGATTATTGAATGCATTGTCCTTAAAGATAATCAGGGACATGACCACTAGTGACACTGTGATGGAAAGGACTAAACAGTGCAGTTCATCATCTCAGCCCTTGAAATGGCTGAGATATGCAAAAGTGCACGTTTTATCCAAGAGATATAAATAGTACAACGGGAGGAAGAAAGGAAAAAAAACTAAAAAGAGGAATCAGGTGGCTTTGCACACTGCTGTGTTTGAGGAACAATTTCACAGAGACAGAGCAAGATGATGATAACTTAGAAAAAGTATAATTTGTCATGATTACCTCTTTTTTTTTCCCTTCCTCCTAAAGCAGTACAGTTTGCAGTTTGCAGCCGTTGCAATTTATACCTGGGTAAAAAGATGGCTTGAGTAAAAGATAGTTTACTTGGGAACATACTTGGGTAAAAGATAGCTTCGCAAAGTAAAGTATAATTTAATCCCTTCACTTACCTGGGCCTGCACTAAGTATTTTAGGTGTCTTGAAACCTCAGTTAATGAAGCCCCTTGCAAAAGGCCATTAAATGCCTTGTGGGTGGGATTCATTTTGTGAAGGACACCAAATAGCAGGGAGGGAAGATTTCCGAGTGCAGCACGATTCAGATAATGCCATACTTCCTCATACTGAGGCAAATACCTTGCATACATGTTTCTTCTGCACTTTCATTAGTCAGCCCAGTCCACCTTTATACCTTTCTACAGACAAAACCCATATATTCTATAAGTAATGTGAACAGCTGATTGTTGCTCTTGGCTACCAACGCTTTCACTTTGCCGGCTATTCCATCCAAAGGTAATGGCACTGATGCAGTTGTCACTGTATATAAAGATGCATCTGTGAAAGAGGTCAAAGAAAATAGGGAGTTTATAATCCTGGAATCCTGCACAGTCTAACTATCAGCTGGGGTATATGACAATTGCCTGTTGCTCTGCATTACCATACAAAGCAGACAGAAAAACTCCTCACAGGACGTGGGTGATTAAAATGAGCATTTTGTTTTCTCTTTGAATTTAATTTGCTACTTACATGTCACTTTTACTCAAAGTACCTATATTTATTTTGAACATATAAGAAATCGTTCATTATCTGCAGTAATGTGCCTAACAAGTAGCACATACATAAGGCTATGCAGCTTATCAACAAAGCTCAGCTATATGTTTAACCACCTATTTAGCAAAAACCCTACATCTCATCTAAGGTATCCTTTGGCATCCAGAATTTGTAAAGGAGGGATCTCCTGAGTTTTGCATGTAGGTTTCATCAGGAGAATAATTTCCTCTAAATTAAATTCCATTTGAATATTGAGGTATTTGAATATTGACACTTTTAAAATATTTTTTTCCTCTCTCTCCAATTCTATTTTTATCTCTTCTTCTTCCCAGTTTGGAAGAGCAGCATGTAATATCAAGCTTCAGCAGAATAATACATTGGAGATGCCATGCCATGCTCTTAAATCTTTGAGCCATGTTATGCTGTTTAAAAGGTTTCAGGAGCCATATCAGGCTGTTTAAAAGGGTTGCAGCACATGCAACACACTGAAAACTCTCTGAGCTATCTTTTCTACTTGTCATTCCAGGCTCCATTCCTCTTACTTGCTCTCCTTATTTCGCCTGTTCTGCTTCCACTAGTATGATTAGTTTTGGCACTAGCAGCCATCCAAATGCATTATAGACTTTGAAAATAAACACCTGAAGTGTCCTGTTTCCTCCTTCCTCCATGCCTACACAAAGCAGTGAGCCTCCCTGCCTAGAAGGCCTCTTCATAACAGCTCTGTGCACAGCCCAGGCAGAAAAAAATGTGGGAAAATTTCAGATCCTGTCTCCTGACACTCTGCAGAAATGTGTGTTTTTCTTGAACACTGGGTCTTTCCTTTGGAGCTCTTTGTGGATGTCCTCAGTGAGGCTCCGTAGCGCAGATGTGGGCTGCTGAAGCATCTCCAAAGGGCTGGCCCAGAGTTGGACCAGTGCCCTTTTCTAATTTAGAGCTGCCTGGGGGCTGTGAAGCAGCTCTCTCTGTGCCTTTTTCCTTCCCACGTATTTGTCTTGCACTCTGAGGCTCAGCTCCACAGAGGTATTTGAGCTCCTCAGTCCTCGGTATCAGTGGGAGCTGTGTGCCTGCACAGGAAGTAGATAGCAACATCTGTTACAGATCCAGGCCTAAGATTTCGAATTTCTCACTTACCCTATGTTGATGATGACAGGATTGAAATGGGACTTTCAGGCACTACTGTAAAGCAAATGCTTTGGTGGCCTGAATTTACTGAGATCTTGCTCTGCTCTGAAGGCTTAGAAATGGTACAGGGGATGATCCTGTTATACTAAGTGAACTGCAATGGTCCCAGTCCTCCCCAATGACGTCTGCATGCTGTCTGGCTGGACTATAGTGGAGAGACTGGCTTTCCAAGCCTTGCCATTACACGCTGAGCTTCCCCAGTGCTGGGGTCCTAAATCCTTCTCTCTCGCACACCAAAATTCTCCACTAACAGCAGCACATGCTAAGAGGACAGAATCTCCTTTTGGTGAGCCACTGATTTTGGGGAAAGTGCTTTTTATTATATGCATGCTCACATAATTTACTTATTTTTTGCTTGTTGTCCATCTGTTTCTTTTCTTCTCCTTTGATATCTGTTTAGTCTCCTTCTTTTCCTTTATTCCTTTCTTGTTCAGAAAAAATAAGCCAATGGATCTTTTCCCTCACTGGCTTACGAATCCGTTCTCGTATCATCCAGTTAAACATTTCATTAAACAAGGCACTCTCAGGAAGCGGTTATTGACAGCAACCTCTCCATGTTAGGCCTCTGGTTCATGTTTGAAATTAGTTCCAGAACAACAGAGGGAAGCTTTTGGCCTTGAACTGTGATGTCCTGTGTGCTGAAAGAGAGTTTTTTTCCTTTTAACCTTTAACAGTCCTTTTAACCTTCTGCTAGCTCATGGCCTGATTCCCCAGTCCTCCATGGCTGATTCAATTGCTCATGCTTAAGCAGTGCTACAAAGATGCTGAGGTAATGTCCCACCAGACAGTACCTCTTACACCAGTGAAAAGGCAAGGGATTAAGCCAGATCTTTTGCTGGTGATCCCACCAGCCCCATTTGTTGCTTATGAGCCTTACTTTTCTAATAGACTTTGCGTGAGCTCATGACTTCCCTTGTAAATACAATGACCTCTCTGTCCTTATGACCCTTTTTTCGGGAACTGCAGTAAGCAACAGAAAGCCTTTTGCTTCAGTCAGTGCGTCTCTCCTACTTCCCCTGAGGTCTTTGGCACAGGCCTCAGGAGCCCTCCAAACAGGTGGGTATTTGCAGAGGTACATTGACAAGCACAAATAGGACTCCAGCCTAATGAAAGTCTGGAGCTTTGCTGCCTTCTCTGCTTTAGAAAATCCTCACTGATTCAAAGAATTTTTAGGTTTGGTATTTCTAGGAAGGGATGGGGTGGCGAGGCATAGCCATACAATTCTTTTAGCTTAACAGGAGGAAGTTACCAGTCTTAAGGTGCTGTCCCTTCAAGTTTTCTCCATGGTTCAATTTTGCGAGTAACAGCTGTAACCAGAACCTGATCATTACTCTTTCTCTGGAGAGAGATGTCACTAGCTGTTAAGACTGATTAAGTTTATACAGGGCCACTGGAGTAAAATCCTAATAGCTTTTTGGCAGAGGGGAGGTGAAACAGTTGAACACAAGATCTGCAGCCAAACAAGAAATGCTATTGTTTAAGTTTCAAGTAGCCTCACTACTAGATATGGCAACAGTTGCTCAGCCGGGATGGAGCAAGGTGCATGGTGTAAACCCACACTGCTGTCTGCTTTCCTAGCTTAGGACTTAGGCTTGTCTATGCTTAGGAGACTATGTCCCACAGTTTGAGTGAGATGCAAAATGATATGGCCTCTCTAGCCAGTGCTAGAGAGTACCAAAGTACCATTTTGAGAGGGCTGAAACACTTGTGTACCCAGCTCTGGGGCTAACGTGACCTCTTTATTGATTAGTTATTTGTATGAAAGCTGGTCTAAATGCTAGTTGAGATCAGCGTCCCATTCTACTAATCCCATTGTAGCAGGGGCTGTAAAAACAGAGTTATAAAGACTCTATATTGACGAACTTGTGATCTAAAAGCATAAGGAAGGTAATGAGTGGGAAAGGAAAAAGAAGCAAAATGGCTTGGAAGCTGTCAATGGAAAGAGATGCAGAGTTAAGTGTTGTCATACAAGTTTATTTTAGTGGAATGGAAACTCTGCTGTGTCTGGTTCTGTATGATCTATCCAGACGAGGGAGGTTCTTCCCACCCATCTTCTGTAGCCCAGCCTTGGACAGCTTCTCTTCACCCTTTTGTTAGGTACAGCGGAGGAATGAAACTCATGCTAAATGTGCAAATAAAGGGAGGAAGAAGGAATTATCTGCTGTGGAATGCTGTCTGGCATGATGACTCCTGTGCATGTGGACACACATACACAAAGAGAGCCAGAAGGAGGTGAGGAGGGAAAGTTTTTCAATCTCACACTAAGCCTCACAAAGGGAATGAGTGAATTCTCTGGGCGAGCAGTTAAGATTTGGAGGAGAATCCAAATGCAGCTTGTGTGTCATAATTGCGTCGGATGCTCAGGTTACCAAATTAAATCTGCAAGTTAGACAGGAGTCCATGTTCTGCTGATCATCTGTTTAGGGAGAGGAGAACAAAAATGACAGAAGAAAAATACTTGCAAACAACAGTAGTAATTAAAATAAAGGGTTTAAGCATTACCACCCCTCCCCCCAGACAGATTTGTCTGAGGAGAAGATAAACAACTTCAACTGCAGCCTCCATGCTTGCTCAAGCTCTGAGATATTTAAACCAGGTCCCAAAAGCCCATACACATTTTTAATCAAAACCTGCTCTTTTAGGTTCCCTTTTCTACATAAATGCCCTGACTTGATAGAACACCAAAACTTTGTTAAACTGTGATCGGTATAATACAAAAGATGGAAAATGAGCAATGCTCTTTCAACTGTTTCAACTGTACACAGACTGTGTTAGACAATTCATTCTCAGGTTCAAGGTTACACATGGCATCATAAGGAGTTCACCTCCTCCCCGACTTCCAGCGCTAAACAGGGCTGGATTCTTGCCAGCACAAAAGAATCTGCAGTCAGCTCCTTCAAGAATGAAAAATATTTTTTTTTTCTCCCTGCAGGAAAAAAAAAAAAACACTGAAGAAAAGCAGACAGCTGCTAACTAGTTGTCTAGCTGTCTATTTGTGGACATTTTCTTTCATCTTGTCATACCTTTTGTGCTGTTTGAAATGTTTGGAGCTTAGACTTGAAGAACACTCAGTGGATTCCAGACTTGTATTAAAAGAAAGAAAAAGAAAAGCAGAGAAGTTCTGACAACAGACGTGTGTGTTTGTGTGTTGGGGCCACATCATTCCAAGCATCAGCTAGGGCATTGCTTTTATTTTCATCTGAGTGAAGGAAGTTTTTCACACAAGAAAATATACAGTAATAATGCAATTCATAAGAAAAGCACATATATCTGGAATGCAAGTAACAGGGATATGTTGTGAGATCTCTGCAGAACAAGCAGAGGCCGTTTGGTCGATCACATCTGCTGCTTTTGCTATTATGCTGTTCTGTTTTCACAGAATGGGTAAAGTCAATCTCTCTCTAGATGGTTTTCCTTTGCTTTGCCATCTAAGCTGTTGGAAGGAAGCAAGGCAAAAGCCTAATTAATGTCAGTGATATTCAATGAGCTTTACATCAGACTGTGGTGTGCTGAATGTGTTAAATTTACCTCTGCTGATTTTGCTGCCTTCTGCTATGTGGGCAGTGAGCACAGGGCGGCTGGCTCTCACTCTGGCTTCCAGATATGTCTCTGGACCTTCTCATTTCCCCAAGCTTACCTTTTCCTTCAGCACAAAGGAAGAAGAAAAACCAGCTGACAAAGCCAGGAGAAAACCACTGAAATAGTTCTTCTGTGGTGAGGAGCCCTTCTCATCCTGCTTTAACTGCACTTCCTGGCACTCCGAAGGCAAGGAGCTGTCTTCAGACCTCCTGTTTCCTCAGGAGAAGCAAGCCTATGTGGCTGTCAGTGAGTCCAAGGTGGCAGTTTCCCAGAAGCTTACTTGGAGGGACCAGAGAATCCCCAACCCATTCCCATGGGTGTCTGTGGGCTTAGTGTTAGACAGGGAATAGCATCTCCGCCCCTCCTCTCCACGCCAAGAGGCTACTATAGCAGAAGAGCTCCAGATGCTGTGTTGCTGCCTCTGCATCTTAAGACTCATCTGGCCATATTTCTTTACCAGTGGGGATGGCTGAACAGGCAGTACCATCACCACCAGCCATGACCTTGTTACTTCTCGAGTGATGATCCTCACTCTTGGAGCCAGGGTCAGCCTGTTGGTTCACCAGTTCTGGGATCAGGATTGTCCAAAAGGAAGTCCTCATCTGCTCAATGCTTTGTTCTCCTCCACCAGCAGTCTTTTCTGCTTCTTCTTGCATTCTCCAAAATACCAAAGCTGTGGGGACAGCAAACTGAATTATACTGTTTTCCAGCATCTGAGAAAGCCGTTGGCTTGGTACCTCAGGCAATTCTTCTTGGTCCTGCAACAGACATGGCTAGATGCCAAAGCAAAGGTATGAGACCTTCATTTAAAATAGCTTAAAATGTGCTCCAAAGTAACTGATGCAATCTCATGAGTTGTCTTGTGCTCTTCAGCTTTGTCTCTCTTGCCACTATGCCTGCTGTGGCCCATGGAGACATGGGCGGAGATCCTCTTGTCTGCACTGAGACCTCATCACCTGCTCCAGAGGAAGTCCATGTCAGCAGCGTGAGCTTTTGAGGCTAAAGTGGCATGAGGGGAGTCACAACTTCAAACCTGGGGTTAGAGAGAAGTTTAAACAAGGGGATGGTTTTTCCTCCTGACAGCAGATGTCTTTTTGGAAACTCCTTGATTAGACCTTGAATGATCAAGAGATTGAAGAGAGACGGGAAATTTACATATAAATAGAGACTCTACTTTTGGGATCAATTAGACTATTCAGGGTTCACACTATACCCCCTTTTTTCCCAGCCTTTATAGAGCCCTTGCTAGGATTAAGCCCCCATCGAGTAGATTATCTTTACATAGAGGCTGGATCTAGTGTTACAGGCTCTTTATTATCTCTTCTTTGAGACTATGCAGGCTATCCCCTTGAAGTTCTTAACCCTTAAAGCACTTTATCTAGTATTTATTGTTTCTTCTCCACAGGCGTCTGAGATGGCAGCACTAGTATATAGACCCCACCTGTCCTTGTTCTCCATAAGAGCACCATCTCTCCCCCCTCCTTCTTCTGTACACAAGGCATCCACTGAGTCACATCAGCATCAGGCCCTGTGTTTCCTAATCCTTTTCATCTTCAAGAAATGTGCACCATTCTTGCTTGACTCGGGTGGGCTGCAAGGTTCCTGTCAAATAGAAACATATTCCAGCTGCTGGGAGTTTGATGCATTCATTTTGAGGGGTGTAAGAAAGGCCATCAGCGGACTGGGTGGTGAAAAGGTCAGGACTGAGAAAGGGGAAATAAGGGGAACACAGAGTAGAGGTTTACAAAGTAGTGAGTGGATTAAGAAGATTCCTGCAGAATACTGTCTGTTGAGTATAACAGGGTGTTTGAAAGGAAAGACTGGAGGTTCCTGGGTTTAATTTTGCACTTCCCTCTAAACGACATGGTCTGGAACGGGCAAGAGTCCGCATGGACCCATGGGTCTCGTTTCTCTGTGCCTGTGCTCCGGAGGCAGCTGGGCACAAGTGTGCTGCAGGAGACTCCATGCTACTGTGCACCATTTAGGCATGCCATGTTATCTGGCGAGTGGCTGATTCTAGCCATGCCATTCCTTGTGTGCTGTCTTCTGTCTCCTGAAGAGACTATTGCCGCAGGACATCTATTAGGACCCAGATGTGAGAAGAGGTTTACTGAGCCAGAGTATCTAGACTGTGGTGATCTTTCCTTCTCACAGTTCCCATAATTGTGTGAAGAGATACGTTTCTCCTCGTCAGCCTCTTGTTCACCAAAATGACAAACTCTTCTGAATTGCTTTTCTTATCATTTTTTTTAATAGCTTCTGGCTGTGGACATTGGTGTCTGCTCCAGTGCTGTCTCTTTCAGCAGAAGAAAATGTTAAAAAATAACATATTGAAGTGATCCCTGAATTGTCTTGTGCCCCTAGCTTGTAAGGCTGTGAGATTTTAAATGACCCAGGCAGTATTATCCTGGGCTTATCACCAGACAAGATCCCCAACTGGTGTTTGCTATCTCCTTCCAGTCTACCTGTGCCAGTCCCTTACCATGACATTGCTCCCTAACTGGGCATGACAGAATTAAAATAAATGGAGCTGCATTGATTTTCATGGCTCACCCTCATCTGAGAAGGTTGAGATGGTCTTACCTTTTTACCTATCAGCTACTTACATGCCTGCTGACAGGCAAATGAAGCATATACTTTCTTTCCCTGTGCACCAGATACACTTCTGCAGTCATGCTAGCCCCAGTCTGAATAGGAATAGTCACAGCCCTTCCTTCCTTGGCAATGGCCACTTATGTGAAAAATGCAGAACTGAGCAGACTAGGACTAAATGTACTGGAAATATGAAGAGAAGAATGATCTTTGGCTGTGCATCAAAGAGCATTAAGGCATTCTGAAGCAGATTCCTCTTGCTCTCTGGGTTTAATTCAGAGGGGATTTTCTACCCACAGAATCAAGCTCTTTACTGTGTTATTTCCTTCATGCAGGAGTTGGGAAGTCTTGGTTTCTGTGCAGGTCAGAAAAAGCCATAAATGGGTCCAGGGTGTGTACCAGTTTCTGTGGACATGACAGTGGACTTCACTGCTGTTCCACACATGCAGTGCTGGTGGATCTGAGACACATTATTCCTCGTGAATTCCAACAAGGGAGGCTTGATCTCCTTTTCTAGATATTCACGTTGCCTGTTCTTAATCAACTCATGCTTTTCTAAATATTTTTCCTCTTGATCTCTTAAAATAGTTTCCCAGGCTGTCTCTACTGCTGACACTAACATGCTCCAGTCTGTGTTCCATTTTTATTGTGTCTCTTTGTCTTCTTTTTTTTTTACAATGAACACATAACTGCCTTATGTAATTAACTTTTGAGTCCATAAGCCATTTCTCTTAAACACAGCCCTCATGTGGAAACATCCAAGGATACTTCTTTGACTTTCAATTTTATTTTTTTTTTTTTTTAATTTTGAAAGTGTTATATCACCTAAACCTGTGTCCCTAATTCACTGGTAACAATTCAGCATTCCCTCTGCATGCTTCCTGACGTCTTGCCTCATTTTTCCAACATTATCAGTTTTATGGAAATGCAGCGTGCCTTCCTTAGTATGAGCTAGCTAAATCATACTTGATCTCAAAATGATCAGCATTTACGAATAATTACCATCAATTTTGTATTGTTCTTTTTGTAAAACACCCGTTCTGTAGCAATGATCAAAGTATTTGATTTCTTATGCATACTTGTTTGTCATTCATATTTCATTTGCCTGCTAAGACCTGCAATTGTTAGTTTTGATGTTACAAGTTGTTGGATATTTCTTGTTTTCAAGTCTCACAGTGTTTGCCCCATATCATTGAGTGCTTATTATATCTAACTTTTCCTTTTCTAGATCTGTTTACACCTATAAATATGCCTAATTTATCATTTAATATTGTCCCCTATTCCTTTGCCAAAGCATGGCTGGCTTTTATCTTATGTTTTAAACTAGTGAATATGAGCGTTCATGAAAGATGAGGTACATAACAAACTTGTCTCTAGTTGTGCAATCAAGAATAAGTGTGGCTGCCTTTAAAGAGAATGTGTCAATTCTGTGATCTCTGCGATTTCCTTTAATAGGGCTGTTGTAACTTGTCTCCTGCTACACTGAAATACACATTAGGTGTATTCTTAGTAATAAGACCACTGTTCATGAATATGCAGTAGTAGTTCTGTAGCATAGGTGGGAAATGACAGCCCTGGTACTCTGTAGGCAGGATTAAATTTATAGGCTTTTCCTGGACAAGGTGCTTTAACTGCAGTGGAAAACATTAACTATCCCAAATATACTGTGTTCTGCTTATAATACAATAGTTGGTGTCTGCCCGTACTACTGACCTGACGGGAGGTCTGGCTGAACTAGTCATTGGGATAAAGCAGCTTGTGCATTTGAGAAAATGCCTTTTCTTGCCTTCTTACTCCTCCCCTATTTGCCCTCTGGTGTTGTGTTCCTTGGTGGTTTTTTTTCGCATCCTGACACCCCTTTTTAGTTCTGCTGGTGCGGGGCATGCACACCCACACACAGATGTCATCTCTCCCTGCACATCTCCAAATGAGAGCCTCTGTTTAATTCCCCTTTGGCTCAAGTGTCCACGCTGTGACACCCTTCGTGGCGATGGGTGTTTGTGGGCACATCATTGGTAGCATGCTCCATGTGATACTTGTGAGGGGTGGTGGTAGTGTGGAGTGTGCCGGCAGCTAGCAGACATACATGGCACTGTGTCTTTCTGCAGGTGCAGAAGCAGCACTCTGACTTGATCCATGCAAATTCATGCTTTTAGACGTGCATTGAAAATGTGACATTGCTGCCATTGTCACCTGTTTGATTCTTCCTTTTGAGTATGCAAGTAAACACATCAGGTGATGGGATTAGAGATAATGTTGATTACTCACACACATGGGACCTGAATTGCATTTGTGGAAATTAATGGATGGGGTTCTGCTGGCTTCAACAGGGTGTTAGATCAAGCTGGAGGGTACATGTAACACTAACACTGGAAAGCCTTTTCAAAGTGTTTGCTAAAGCACTGAAATGCTATAATCTCAAGACAAGTTGTCATCTCAGTCTCATTTTACCTCATAATAATTTCTTCTGGGCTAGTTAGAAAAAACAGTACCATCCAGTCACAGCAGGTATTTTTTTGACACACACACACATCTTGGAATGTATTTGTGAATGTAGCTGTTTGTATTTTGTTGACAGACCCTGCTTGCTCTATGCCTCACATCAGTCATATTCTGTCTTATGTCTGAGCCAAAGTTCCTCACTCAATGAAATAGACTCAGATAGCATCATCTGGAAATGTCACGTTACTCCAGTGGGGCCAGGCAAGGAGGTGAAGGATATGTCGCCATTCCATATTTGCGTACCAGTATTGCAGTATGCTGAGAAAATAATGGATGAATGGGGATGCAGAGAGCTGAGAGGACATCCAGCATGGCCAACCTGCATAAAACAAGGAGAAAACTGTTTTTCATCAAGAGGCTGGTTTAGGGTCTCTTTGCCTTGCTTTCCCCTCAGGACAAAGGTCTCATGACCTTTGTCAAAGCTCACTTTATGCAGTTCACTCTAACACTGAAGATAGATGAAATGATTGCTGTCTCTTCTTTCCTACCAGGAGGAGGCAGAATGACCCTTGGGTGAGGGTTGGCTCCACTGAGGCTTTCCAGTAGAGATCACCAGTAACTGTGGCAGGTTACACAGGCAACTCCTGAACAAGCTTCCTTCCTTGTCGCTCCCTGTAGCTCTGCAAATGTTGGTATTAGAATCTGGAGAAATGCTCTTACAATAAATAAAAGTCAAGGATGGGAATATTTAAATTATTTCACGATACATATTCCATTCCCCATCCCCAAACACGACTGTTTGAAAGCTTTTTTTCATCTGTTCCTTTGCTATGAAATGAAAAATGTATCTGGAGAGAGGAAATCCCACCCTAAAATTTACTGGATTAGTGGCAGATCCAAAGCCCACTGGAAACAATGGGAAATCTGCTGGTGAGTTTAGTAGGCTTTCAGTTCAAGGTCTAAATGTCTCATGCTCTGAATGATGTCTGTGATTATTTGTGTACTTCTCTTCTCTGATCGTAATCTCTGTCTCTTGCTGTTGAGTCAGGAGGAGCAATGCAGCAATTTGAAGGACTTACCTGGGAAGACAGTAGCCTTGCTGTAAAACTCTATGTCTTGCTGTCTGCAGTGCTTGAATCAGCCTCAAGTGACCATGTGGAATAAATGTACTGAACAGTCCCATCAGAGTTCATTTTTTTGTTCACTATTTACTACAGACCTTTAAACAATTTCTGTTCTTTACTCTCACCCTTTGTTTCTATTGCGATGTGGAAAGAGCAGAACAGGTGGCCTTTCTCCCTTCTATCTGCAACTTATTTGCTGGTATCTCAGCCTTAGTTTTCAGCAATGGAAAACAGGCACAAAGCCAACTCTGTTCCAACTGATGGCAGCTTTGGCTTTTTATTCTTGGGTGTAAATGGCTGAAGCAAACACTAAGCAAAGGAGAGTCAGACCTCATTGCAAGTTATTGCTAAATTCACAAGTTGATGCTCTTTTGGAAAAATCCATTTTACACAGGTTGCATCTAGTTTTGAACGCTTGCATCGTACTGTATTTAATTTGGAAACTATTTTCTGTGGTCATGAATTTCTCCCTGGAGTGTCTTCCCAGGTAATCAAATGTTAGTGTCTTTCTGCAGTTCAGAGATGCTAGTCTTCCTTTTATTAAGTGCTTTGCATTCCTAACATGATGCTCATCCTCACTGATTGGGTGCTTGCCTCCTACTGAGAGACCAGTGACTAAGAACTGGAAGGTGTTTGGTTAAAACAGTAACTGAAGGATGTTATAATTTTTCTCTTTACCTTGAGCTAGATGTGTTCCTGTCTCTCCTGTTCGGAGCAGCATATTGACTGTGGTAACAGGAAGGTTTATAAAGTCATTGCAATCTAAGAAGCAATTACTGCTTTTTAAAAGCCGTTTAAAATTTTTCAGCTGAGTATCATGGGTCTGAACCCAGGATCCAGTGAATCCAGTAGGCGTCTTTGCGTAGTCTGTAAAGACAGTTTGATCAGGTTCACCAGAAAGACAGTGCTTCAGAGATGAATTGTAACGTTTCCCAGTATATCCAGTGCGGAGTATGATTGTGTGAATTCTTGTTAGTCTTGAGATGTTTAAGGTTTCATGCATTGCACTTATTTCTCTGAGGACTCGGAGAATGGATTGACAGCAGCCCTGAGGAGAAGGACTTGGGAGTGATGGTAGATGAGAAACTCAACATGAGCCGGCAATGCGCCCTTGCGGCCCAGAAGGCCAACCGCGTCCTGGGCTGCATCAAGAGGAGTGTGGCCAGCAGGTCGAGGGAGGTGATTCTCCCCCTCTACTCTGCCCTCGTGAGACCCCACCTGGAGTACTGTGTCCAGTTCTGGAGTCCCCAAAATAAGAAGGACATGGACCAGTTGGAGAGGGTCCAGAGGAGGGCCACGAAGATGATCAGAGAGCTGGAGCACCTCTCCTACGAGGACAGGCTGAGAGAGTTGGGGCTGTTCAGCCTGGAGAAGAGGAGGCTCCGGGGAGACCTGATAGCGGTCTTCCAGTACCTCAAGGGGGCCTACAGGAAGGATGGGGACAGGCTGTTCAGTAGGGCCTGTTGTGATAGGACAAGGGGTAATGGGTTTAAATTAGAAGGAGGGAGGTTTAGATTGGATATTAGGAAAAAATTTTTTACAATGAGAGTTGTAGAGCACTGGAACAGGTTGCCCAGAATGGTGGTGGATGCCCCATCCCTGGAAACGTTCAAGGCCAGGCTGGATGGGGCTCTGAGCAACCTGATCTAGTCAGGGAGGTCCCTGCTTCTTGCAGGGGGCTTGGACTAGATGACCTTTGAAGGTCCCTTCCAACTCGAACCATTCTATGATTCTATGATTCTATGATTCTATGACTCTGAATGAATCAGAATGCATTAATGGCAAAAAGGCAGATAAATTCCACTGATGCCTCGATCCGAATCCCTCCCATCCTGAAGTCATCAGTTGTCCCTCTGTGGAAGCAGAACTGGTACCAAGCATGCTGGAGGACAAGCTCTTTCCTGTGCGCCCTCTTTGAAGAAGGTCCAATAACTTCAGAGTGGTCAGAAACTAATTTTAAAAACATTTAACTGTAGTATTGGAATACCTATAAACCTAAAAGTGCCAGGGTCTGCTTAAACAGCTGGTGACGGTAGAGGGTCTTCCTTCCCTCTTCTGCAGTAGTGTCTATCATGAGACTAAGGAAGGGACAACAAAAAAAAAAGGGATGATGGCAATTTGTATCTTCTCAAAGGAAGTCTTACTTCATGAATGACTCACAGGCGTAATTATCTGTCAAATCGATTCTGTGTGTAGGAACAGTCTGCATTTCCTTTCCTCAGCCTAAATTCATTGTGGTTCCTCACCAAGCTGGTAGTTATCTCAAAAGGATTTTTTTTTGTTGTTGTTTGGAGCATTCTTGGTTCTTAGGAAGGCCTCTGATTCTTGGAGTGAGTTTTAAAATCCCAGTACTCTGCAAGGTTCAATATCTTACAAAAACTTGTGGCAATAGTGTAGCCACAATAGATCAGACCACTGGTTATTTTCATACTGGTTTTGGTGGAGTTCAAATGAATAAGTGAGGGCAAAACCTCCAAAATGCAGTTAGGCTGTTGGATGAAACACTGAGACAAGACAGAACATTTTCTTCCTAATCCATGTGAGCTGTCAATATGCAGAGTAAATACTGAGATCATAGAATAGAACAGTTTGGGTTGGAAGGAACCGTTAAAGGTCATCTAGTCCAAGACCCCTGCAAGAAGCAGGGACATCTTCAACTAGATCAGGTTGCTCAAAGTCTCATCCAACCTGGCCTTGAATGTTTCCAGGGATGAGGCATCCACCATCTCTCTGGGCAACCTGTTCCAGTGTTCCACCACCCTCTTTGTAAAAAAAATAAATTCTTACGTCTAGCCTGAATCTACTTCCCTCTATTTTAAAAACATTATCCTTTATCCTATCACAGCAGGTCCTGCTAAAGAGTTTCTCCCTGTCTTTCTTGTAGGGCACCTTTAGGTACTGAAAGTCCACTACAAGGTCTCCCTGGAGTTGTCTCTTATTGAGGCTGAACAGCCCCATCTCTCTCAGTCCTCATAAGAGAGGTGCTCCAGCCCTCTGATCATCTTTATGGCCCTCCTCTGGAGTCGCTCCAACAGGTCCATGTCCTTCTTATGTTATGGGCTCCAGAGCTCTATGCAGTGCTCCAGGTGGGGTCTCACCAGAGCAGAGTAGAGGGGGAGAATCACCTCCCTCAACCTGCCGGCCATGCTCCTCTTGATGCAGCCCAGGATGCAGTTGGCTTTCTGAGCTGCAAGCGCACATTGTTGGCTCATGTCCAGTTTTCATCCATAACTACCCTCAAGTCGTTCTCCTCAGGGCTGCTCTCAATCCATTCCTTGCCCATCCTGTATTTGTGCTTGGGATTGCCCTGATCCATGTACAAGAACTTGCACTTGACCTTATTGAACTTCATGAGGTTTGCGTGGGCCCATCTCTTCCACCTGTCAATGTTCCTTTGGATGGCATCCCTTCCCTCCAATGTGTTGACTGCACCACACAGCTTGGTGTTGTCAGTGAACTTGCTGAGGGTGCACTCTATCTCACTGTCCATGTCACCAACAAAGACTTTAAACAAGGCTCATTCCAATATTGACCCCTGAGGAATGCCACTTGTTGCTGGTCTCTACTTGGATATTTTGTTGTTGACCATCACTCTCTGAGTGTGGCCATCCAGCCAATTCCTTATTCACTGAGTGGTCCATCCGTCAAATCCATGTCTCTCCAGTGTAGAGACAAGGATGTCAAGTGGGAAAATGTCAAATGCTTTGCAGAAGTCCAGGTAGACGATGTCAGTTGCTCATTCCTTATCCACCAATGCTGTAACCCTGTCATAGAAGTCCGCCAAATTGGTCAGGCACGATTCACCCTTAGTGAAACTGTGTGGGCTGTCACTGATCACCTCTTTATTTTCCATGTACCTTAGCATGGTTTCCAGGAGGATCTGCTCCAGGATCTTGCCTACTAGATCTGCCTACCAGTTTTCTGAAGTTATTTCGGGAACTCGTTGGAAAAACAGGAGGAAAGAAAAAGCTGATTTTTTTTCCCTTCTCCCAAACTTGAAAAGAATATTTGACAAAATTTTCCTTCAAATGTGGGGTTTTGAACAAAATTCACTCTGCTCTGTGCTTAATCTAGCCAAGAGCATCTAGTCATCCATTCATTACTGTGGCAGGAAACCTATAAATGATGTGCAAGTGTCCTCTACAATGGTGTCCGTGGGTGTCATTAAAAACATTACCTTTCTTTCTCTTTAGCATCTTGGCTTCAATGTTTGTCTCTACCCTACATCAAATAGCAGGGTAGGAAAGAGAATCTTAACATTATCCAGTTTGCTTCCATCTTTTTGTCTGATTTTTCTTTAGAGAACTCTTGGAGGGGTGATTTGTCATTTGTCTTTCACCACTTGTAGCTTACTTTTTAATTTTCTTCCAGTAAAAGTCATCAAAGAGGGATGAGGATTAAGATGTAATGTGGAATAAGATCACTGATGGCAAGACCAGTGTTGCCTGGCTTCCTACACGACACAAGCAAGAGAGTAGCCTCCAGGAACCTGTGCTCCAAGCCTGTATGTATCTTCAACCTGTCGTAGGGAATTGTAGTAACTAGTGACAGCAGTCAAAGGTGAATAGAATAATCTTTTCTCCATTTCTCTGCAGAGATGAATCCTGAAATGTTTCTTTTTGCCACAGAAGAGCTTTCTGCCAGGCACTGTGCACATTTAAATAAATAGAAGGACGTTTACCTTCTGAAGGTCATGTGAAATCATTCAGACTTGAGATCATTCCAAGGCATGGCATGAAAGGAAGTTACTTACACTGTGCCTTAAGCAACTGAAGAGAATCATAGAATCATAGAATCATAGAATGGTTAGGGTTGGAAGGGACCTTCAAAGGTCATCTAGTCCAACCCCCCTGCAAGAAGCAGGGACATCCCTGACTAGATCAGGTTGCTCAGAGCCTCATCCAGCCTGGCCTTGAACGTTTCCAGGGATGGGGCATCCACCACCTCTCTGGGCAACCTGTTCCAGTGCTCTACAACTCTCATTGTAAAAAATTTCTTTCTAATATCTAATCTAAACCTCCCTCCTTCTAATTTAAACCCATTACCCCTTGTCCTATCACAACAGGTCCTACTGAACAGCCTCTCCCCATCTTTCCTGTAGGCCCACTTGAGGTACTGGAAGACCGCTATCAGGTCTCCCCGGAGCCTCCTCTTCTCCAGGCTGAACAGCCCCAACTCTCTCAGCCCATCCTCATAGGAGAGGTACTCCAGCCCTCTGATCATCTTCGTGGCCCTCCTCTGGACCCTCTCCAACTGGTCCGTGTCCTTCTTATGTTGGGAGCTCCAGAACTGGACACAGTACTCCAGGTGGGGTCTCACGAGGGCAGAGTAGAGGGGCAGAATCACCTCCCTCGACCTGCTGGCCATGCTCCTCTTGATGCAGCCCAGAACGCGGTTGGCCTTCTGAGCCGCAAGGGCGCATTGCCCACTCATGTTAAGCCTCTCGTCCACCAGCACTCCCAAGTCTTTCTCCTCAGGGCTGCTCTCAATCCATTCTCCGCCCAGCCTGTATTTGTGCCTGGGATTGCCCCGACCCAGATGCAGGACCTTGCACTTGGCCTGGTTGAACTTCATGAGGTTGGCACGGGCCCACCTCTCCAGCCTGTCCAGGTCCCTCTGGATGGC